>JAPMOR010001233.1:20861-63352 GCA_026543865.1 Argiope aurantia
ATTTTATATATATATATATATATATATATATATATATATATATATGGCATTGAATTTCATATAAATAAGCTCATTAGGGCAAATTTTTATGCACCAAATCCTCCCATTAGTCAACAAAAAAGTTATTAGTGTTTTGAAAAAGCAAATAGGTTGCTTAAACATTTTTGCGAATTAAACTGAATTAGAAGAACCGGGAACAAATTTCGCTAAAAACAAAAGTGCTAAATGTACAAATCATTAATAATAATCGCTTTGCTATTATAAAAGATGATGTCGATAGAATAATGACTCATTAACAGGATATTTTCATTACTTTTTGGAACTGTAGTGAATTTATCTTCATCAATTTAATTGCAGAAGAACAAAAATAGTTTTTTGTTGTCTTTCACAAGGGAAAAAAAACACGTTAGAGCTTTGTTTGAAACACCACAAATCTTTATAACAGCAAGTTCTACATGTCCGCCTTCGCATTAAATAAGAAAATAAATGTAAGAATTCATATTAAAATAATAGTTCTTTTCTCTCTTTAAATCCATGGCTTTCAGAAAAATTTTCTACCTTTGACACTAAATTTATATTTTTGAACTGAAACCCTGATTAATTAATCTAATATTCAAGATTATTTCCTATTTTTCAGTTTTCAGCGATGACAGCAAGAAAGCAACAGGTGTCGAGACCCTCGACGCTCTTCCAAGTTCGAACCACAGCCCCGCCAGACGAGGAATCTTCAGCAAGTGCAACTTCTTGACCTGCAAGGGCAAGTGTTGCGACTCCAATTTCTGCTGCCCATTTAGCGGTGGAAAGTGCTGTCCAGATAACAAGTGCTGCCCTAAAGGATTGCAGTGCTGTCCAGTAGGCTGCTGCCCCAAGGGACAGGACTGTTGCGGAGGTGGTTGCTGCCCTGATGGAATGAAATGTTGCGGTAGCTGGTGCTGCAAAAAGAAGCAACAGTGTGGTAACACCTTTAACTCCTGTTACGGTTAAAAAGAAAATATTTTTGTCCTACAAGACATCTCCCTGTTTCTGTTTGGTGTCTCTGTACAAAACTGGATCGAAAATCAACTTGATGAATTGTTGTATAAAAGCATTTAAGAAATAAAAAATTGTTGATCAATAAGTTTTTTTTTTCTTTTCTTTCAGGAATGCTTTAAACTTGATGTTGAATGTTCCAATATTTATCAAGGCTTGTGTCCCAATAATTTCTAAATTTAAAAAAGAAAAAAGAAAGAAAAAAAACATCAATTAAATTTGAAAGGCAGTTTGACTTTTAAAAGTTTTATATTCTTCTGAGAATCTTATTCTTCTCGAAGAACTGACAGTTCCAATAAGACTTATATCGAAATTTATTTCACAAAATAGAGCCTTTCGCTTGATATATAACCCAAAATGCTTTAATTCTTATAAATTGCATCTTTTTTTTAAAAAAAAATAATAATACTGTCTTGTAATTGTCACATTTTTAATTCTTAAGTAAATTCATTTCCTTTTGATCTTTTTAAATGGTTTTTGGAATATGAAGAAAAAGTGTCTCTTTTATATAGAAAATTTCTTTATATAGATATCTTTCTCTTTCCATGAATTCATAAAAGTCAAACTGAACAAAAATAACCTCCTGAAATGAAGTAAAATATTTCGTTAATAAGGATGAAAACGCATGAAAATATGAATTTTTAAATGAATTGTAAAATATTGGCTTTAACAGCAAGGATTTCCTTTTCCATCAATGAAATTATTCCCTCAAATAAAATTTATTTAAATTATTACTCTTATAATAGCGGAAAAAATAAACTTTAGATCAAATCACAAAGGATCTCCATGCATTTTTAACATATATATACAAATGAAAAAGACATTTTCAACTGATGAAAATATATATTCAAAATACTTTCATGCATTGTATTGCTATCAATAAACAAGAAATTTTCTAAGCCTATGGGGAACAAACAAACAAACAAAAAATGTGAAAGAGGCAAATCGAAAGCATATCGAACAACAATGTAAAAATATGGTTTAATATCTTTCTGGTAATACGGTGGATAAATATTATGGTGTATAAAAGTAGATGTGTGGTGGTATGTGGATTATTATGATCTGTGCAGGAAGCAACAGGACGAATGTTGTAGGAAACATTTCTTTAATAATCACATTCACACACTAAACAATTACAAACACAAAGACAAGACATTTACGCGCGCGCTTCACAGTTCAGCGTCACATCCCCTTCTCATTACAATCGCAATGCATTATGGGATTACATATGGGATGGCTTAATCAGGTATCGCCATCTAGTATCCAAAAGAGAAGATAAGTGTAATGCAACTGCTACAGATGTAAATTAAGGAGAATGAATTATATTGATTTCCGTTATTCAGTAGAAGAAATTCAAATTTCAATAAGTATCATTAGAAAGAACTCAAAAATTTGGGATTATTATAACATGGATGCTAAACTTTATGACGCGATCACTGTAACTGGTCCAGTACGGCCAAAAATAACTCTTGCGCAAAAAAAAAAAAAAATGATTACTGTAACAAAAGGTTAGATAAGAATTTCAAAGTTTAATTATTTTTAAAGAAATGATTACATGCCACCATGACAGCTCGAAAACATTATTGATCATCTAATTACAAACTAACCTGGTATGGTATGGTATGGTATTTTGAGATTTAGTGGCGCAAGAGCCAAATATGGCTATACTGCGCCAAACAAATTATAAATTGTAATACTGTAATACCACTAGTTCTCAATTTATGTTTATTTTGAGAGACTTTTATTTTTTTTTATTGGAGGTTGGTCTACTTTTTTTCAGTATTTGGATTCATTTGTGAAATTCATCTTGAATTCTTTCTTTCTTTTTTTTTTAAATTTGCACAGCCCAATAAAAAAATGCATTCTAGTGATAGATATTTTTCTAAATTTCTTTTCAGATTAGCATTTTAAACATAAAAGTGCCAATCTAGAAAGGAAACTTAATCTAAACTTTAAAAATACTAGACTTGAAAACACAGTAAAAAAAAAAAATCTCTTGCACAGAAAAAAGCATTCAAGTTACACCATAAGAGTACGAAAAGAAAAGAGTGAGCTTTCAAAGCGTTTTTTTTTTTTTTTACATATTGATTTATCTAAAAAAAATATTAAAATTCCTCCAATTATTTTTGTAGGAAACGCACGGTGATAATGATAATACATTTATGTCTATGTCTTTATATATTTTTTCATATTTATATTATTCTAGAGGCAGAAAAATTTATCCATGAGTCATCAAAAGATATGAGAAAGTTAATAGATAAGATAAAGGAAAATATTGATGGATTAAAAGTTCTTGGATATAACAGAAATAATTTTTCAGATGCAGTATATATTGTAATTAGTAAATTAGACAAAAATTCATGGCAACATTATGAATCTAGCTTAAGTTTTGACAATACTCTCAAATTATTCTTAGAAAAGCGAGCTCAGATATTAGAAAGCATTATTAAAAATGTAACTGACATATAAAAGTTTTTTTCGAACGAGATTACAATAGCAAAAGTATTTTTTTGCAAAACATAACGAAGTTTAACGTTCATGTTTTATGTTTAAATTAAGCCATCCAATTCCCAAATGTGATCTTTTCTAAAATTAATTGCCGATCAAAGAAATTAAGGCTCAACTCGGAAAAAATTTTTTTTAAACTGTTCAAGTATTTAGAATTTTATAAAATTTTGTTATTTAAAAAGTTATTGTAAAGAATGTGGTTATCAACACAACAGACTTTTGCATAAAAACAGCTCTGCGATACATCGCAATCCCTCTTCCACAATCTTAACCTAGATGGCAGCACGTTGTCAAGAGTTGATGAATTTCACTGGAATTTCTTACCATAGAATAACGTTTATTATTTTTTTATCTTGTATCGATAAAGCGAATAAGTGCATAATTCTTTATTTTACAGAAGTCTGAGCTTTCAATCATTTAAAATAAGTTTTCTTCAAGCTCGTGGTACTAATGATCTTACAATTAGTCTTTGCGTATAGGTTTGGCCTACCACAGGAAAAAAGAAATTTGGCAATTTCTAGTTTAGGTGATGACGCAACTAGATCAAAATCAAGATTCAACAATTCAAAACGAAAGTGAATTGTTTAGATCTGATAGGGCAGAACACAAATTTTCGGTCAATAATGCCACACAACTAGGAAAATGAAACTATTCCTAATATTTAGACTGATCTCATTATTCAATTCCAAGTAAAATCGAAGTTCTAATTTGTGTTGCCATTTCTGATATCGTCAGAAATGTCAAATCAATTACGCAACAATTATTTAATCTTTTGAGAAACAGTTTTCAAGTTCATAGCAACTAGCAGTTGACTCTATACATCAGTCAATTCGAAATCTCAGTACCGTGGCTTCATATCACAACTTCAAAATACAAATGATAGTTTGCGAAAATTCTGGGTAGTAGCGACCATTAATGAATGTCAGAATACAGTGGCTCCCAAAAGTGTTCGTACACTAAAGAAATTTGCAGAAATTGTGTTCTATACTTCTTAATAAAGCATTTTATTAGTTGGTTTTTTTTAATTAGCATCTTTAAATAGTTCTTAATAAAACTGAACAAATATTTTTATAAAAAATCAAGTAGTATTGTTCTAAAAAATAAATAAATAAAAAATGTCACAAAATTGGAACACAAAAGTCTTCGTACATCCAAACATTATTTATTTAAATTCATCATAAAAGTATCTTTTGCGGCTTATTTTTCTTCTAATTGAAAAATACACTAAAATCGTTTGATTTCAGTATTTAATATTACAATTATTTATTCTATTTACTTTATTCTTAGATATGACGCGCATTCGTAAAGAAACGAGTTTAGACGTACGAAAATTAATTATATTTCATTTTAAAGCTGGAAAATCAATTAGAGGCATTGCAACTATAACTAATGTACCTCATTCAACGGTGCAAAGCATAATAAAACGTTACAGAGAGGGAAAAAGGATTGCAAACAAGCCTCGTAATGGTCGCCATCAAATTCTGTCAGCTAGAAGTCGAAGAAACATTGTGAGTAAATTTCTAAAAAATCCACATCTGAGTGCAATAAAGTTTACTTCACAATATAATGAACCAAATGGAATTTCATTTCCTGTGAAACTATTCGTAGAATTCTTCGAAATGCTGGTACACATGGCCGCTCTGCACAAAGAAAATTCTTTGTAAGTCAGAAGAACAGAATTGCAAGGCTTAAAATTTGCCAAATCTATGATAAACCAGCCAGAGAGCTATTGGAATCGTGTCTTATTTGCAGATGAAAGTAAGTTTAACATCTTTGGGTCGGATGGGAGAATCATTGTATAGAGAAAAAAAAAAAAAAAAAAAAAAAAAAAAAAAAACGAAGAACTTAATCCCAAGAATTTAGTTGGAACAGTAAAACATGGCGGTGGAGGTGTCATGGTTTGGGGGTATATGTCAGCGGCTGGAGTAGGCAATTTAGCATTCATTGATGGTATAATGAATCATAGAATTTATATAAATATTCTCAATAATAATTTAAAAGTGTCAGCACAAAAATTGGGCATTTTAAACAACTTTGTGTATTACCAAGACAACGATCCTAAGCACACGGCCATGAATGTTCGTCTTTTTTGCCTCTATCATTGCCCTCAAACCCTTAAAACACCAGCTCAATCACTGGATTTAAACCCTATAGAACATATTTGGAAAGAATTAGAGGTGCGAATAAGAAGTCACGGCATTAAATCGAAAATTCAACTGAAAGCAGTAATGATCGAAGAATGGAACAAGATCGGTGCAGAAGTAACCGACCGTTTAGTTAAATCTATGCCCAAACGTTTAAAAGCTGTTATAAAGAATAAAGAGTATCCTACTAAATACTAAACATTTCTAAAAATTTAGAAAAATTCATATTTAGTGATGTTTTTTTAAAGTGTATGATCACTTTTGTGTCTTATTTTTGTGCCATTTTATTTATTGTCATTTTTTAAAAAAATAATTTGCATCGTAATTAAAATTTATTCTTCACTGCTTTATTAAGAACTGTAAAAATATGCTATGAAAAAATTTTCATGTAAAAATAAGAATATATAATGGTAAATAATGAGGTTTTTAATTGATTCTTGTTGGTGTACGAACACTTTTGGGAGCCACTGTATGTTATGGGAAGAAAAAGAGTTTTGTCAATATCTTTAAAAAGCAACACATAAATGTGAATCAATGCATCCAAATGTTAGTGAAGGATATTGACAAATTAGAAAATTTTAAAAGCATTGAAATGAGATTATTAGATCAGCAAAGGAAAAAGGTTTCGGGAGATAAAGTAATGAAATACTTGTATCAAGATTTCATAAAGGAATACTTATATCTCAACCATATTGTTAAATGTAATTAGTTCTAATTCCGAGCAGTCAGTTTCGCATTCCTGTTGCTACATTCCTCATCGTAAAATCTTTTGACTTGAAAAATCAAAAACAAACATACGAGTCGTATTTAACGCATCTTCTTCTACAACATCTATCTGTTATCTCAGTTATTAGCTTTTGGAAAGATCAGCTCTGTTTTTACAGCTAACAATAAACCTCTACCTAGCATTTCTAATAATATTTTGAAGTTCCATTAAGCAGCTGAGCGAAGATGTGAAAACATTCAATGAAACAGTTTGAAAAGTTTCTACTGTGATTTGTTTGCTTTTAATTGTTGCCATTCGACAATAATTAATAAGAATGATTTCTATGCCACATACCCATATATTTTAGAGTTATATATATATATATATAGAGAGAGAGAGAGCTGATGTGCAAGAAAATATGTCATTAATTCAATACTTTAGAAAGTTTAGTAGCATTAATAGATTATAAATTAAGATGTGATTATGTTATCTTTTTTACACAAAATTATTTCCTTATTATTTCTTAAACAAAAAAATCATATCTGAAAGTTTAATGTCTATCTATAGTTGAGAGTTTTGCTTTGTTCCTTAGAATTTAATTATTTTCATGTAAAAATGAACATCTGGTAGCGGTGAGAATCGTTTGGCTGTTTTTATTTGTTATTCATATCTTATCGCATTCCACTGTTATTATTTTTTTTCCATATGCATAAACATCCCAAAAGTAAACGTTCCAAACGATTTACAGTCTATTGACGTTACAAGCGTGAATTGTGCAACAGATTTCAAAATGGTAACTAAATCTTTTTTCTTTCTTCTTTTATAGGTAACTTAGACAAAGCATTCTTTTATCTTTATTTTTTTTCATATAATTTTTGTTAGGGGGAGGGTAAACTTAGATAACAACACATTTCGAAAAAAAAAATATCGAAAGATTTTTTTTTTAATTAGGGATCATAAGACTGGGCATAATCTCAAAACTATTGCAAAATACTAAAAATCTAATTTTACTATTTTGTTGATTAACTAATTTATTTGATTTGATAATAATCAAATTGCTTGAACATTGTTTTCACCAAAAGACAATTTTTGAAATTAACCGTTTTTCTTCTTAGCAGTCTTTATTTTTAATCAGTTTATTGTTTCGGTGGATAAATTGTAGTAAATTAAAACAACATTTCGCTTCCAATAAATAAATTCATCTATTAAGCATATTCTTCATTAAAATTAAATATCCTGCGTCAAACCATTTAATTTTTTAATCACAGTTTTTTTTTTTAGTATTTTCCTGTCCTAATCTTCTTTTAAGGATCAATAAACATCAGCATTTTCACTGACATGTTCCTTGATGACGGCATGATCTGAAAACAAATAAATAATGAATGAATAATTTTAATTAATTAATATAAATTAAATTAATTAATCTAAATGAAATGAATAATTTTAAACATAAAAATTATACCTAAATTGAGTTGGGGATTCTCTTACTTTTATTTTACTAATTATTTAATTTACTAACTAATAATTAAAAAATGAAAGAGTTATAAGATAAAACTGGTACTAAGTACTTAAATATACAAGAATTTTTATCTGCAGGAATTTTATATGAAAACAATCGATTTAACCAGAAATTGATATTAAGAGAAAATTGGAAACAAATAATAAATGAAGCAAATAAAAATGCCAATTTTTAAGCTAAAAGTAGAAGTATTCATTTTAAATTATTAACAGTTCTGTGAAATAATACTAATTAATAGATAAACAACAAACAATTTAATAAAATGATCATTCTTACTAAAATTATTTTTAATAATTTTAGAAAATAGAATTAATTTTAATTAATAAGCAAGTATTCTTAAATAACAGTATACGACATTTTGAATTCAAAAATTATGCAGGAAATTTGCTCAATCAAAGAAAATAAGAGCTAGAAATTTTCCAAGTGGCTACGTTCTGCTAGCATGAAAGTAGTGACCAACTTAATTTTATAATTCAGATTTATGGTTGCTAAATTTACTTAGTTTGTTCTTGATCGCTTACTAACAAGAGCATATGTAACTTCAAATTCTATTGGACATGTAACATTTACTACTGTTCTAAAAACCTTATACTATTCCGCTTTTTATGCAATGCGTCTCTTTTAATTTTCAGTAATCTCAACAAAAATGGGAACTTGAAAAACGAAAGTGTTTAAATTTCAACTAATACAAAAACTTTCTCATTCAGCATTGTTTATGCGCATTACAGATAACATTCTTATCCAATATTAATTAATCTCACTAAAATTGATCCTTATACATACAATAATTTATTACATTAAGGAGTAACAGGATTTAAAAATGGATACACTTTCTAAAAATTACAACACTATAACTTCCGAAAAATTACAACACAAAATTGATTTTTGCATTAAGATAAAACTAAAAAATTTTCTTTTTAGTGATATTAATGCTTTAATCTACAAATTAAGTTTCGATATTTAACAAGCTTTTAAAGAAATATTTTAACTATATTTTTCAACAATGTATTTCGCACAAAATAAAAATAAAATTTAATCTGCAAGAGCACGTCAATGGGAAAAAAATTAGCTTTTATCAACCTGTTGCCATCACATTGACAGAAGTTCAAATTAAAAAATAAATCAACTATTATTGTAAATTAAATATATAAAAATGTAAATTTCAGCAAGTGTCTGTGTGAAGCAAAAAAATTTGAAATATATTTTCTAAAAAGTAAATGGAGGAAAAGATTTGTATGACCTTTTACAATATCTATAGTATTAATTAAATCAAACAATTAAATTTAAGGCAAACATGGTTTAATGTATCTATTGGATAATCACTGTAATCAGCGCCCATCAGTTAATTTTAATCAGGTGCACGCATCTACTAACAAAATGGTCTAAATGAACTAAACAATTACATTTAATGCTATTTGAGTCAATAAATGCTCCGACGAATTAAGAATTTTAAATTTTTACATAGGTCCTTTACATTACCCTTTGTAATCCTTTTACAATAACCTTTGAATCTTATTTAACAAATTTTTTTGAGGTATCAATATTTTAACACTTAGCACTTCGATCTCTCCTCTCAGGAACCATTCAACGCAGTGCATCATTTATCGTTTTATTTAATTATTTTATGAAATTTTGACTATTAAAAATACTTAAGAGTGATAAAAATATGTAGATTAATTTTCTGGAAAAATTCATATACATTTAATTTTTTGGAGCAATGAACAAGTTCTCTTATTCGGCAAATATTTATGTATCTAATTACTTTTCGGAGCGCTAAGGGTTAAATAAAAATCTTTGAACTTCAATCAACTAAATCATTCATTAAAACTAAATAATTTATGAAATTTGAATATCATTCTTCTATAAAAACTGGCGATTTTAGAACACTTCATAGTCTGTTTCATAGAAGATACACCAATCTTTTACCAGGATTTCTCCACAGTGATTGGCTTATGGTTATGAAAATATTGATTGTTCTAATATTGATATGTAAAAACTGACAGATTTGATTGCAGAAGATAGAAAGTTTATTTATTGAACTTGAATTAAGAGTTGAAGTGTCAAGAGTATTTCGCAGAATATGACTCATTAGGACAAAAGGACTGTGTAAAATTTAAACTTCATAATTTTTTCATAAGAACATTTATTGACTGAAGTCAAATAAAATATTTTCATTTGCATCATTTAAATGTTTTGAAAGTAAAAATAAAAACTGAATTTTACGATGAAATAGAGAAATTTTTGTTGAGTAATTCTTTAAGATATTGTATAAATTACAAAATTTATTCTGCATTGCATATACAACTTCAATGCTGAGCAACTCTACATTCAATTTTCATATTCAAAAAAAAGATGTGCTTGGTTTCAGTAAAAAATGTTTTTATATTGATTGCAGTTTAACATTTCCACTCTAATATAATGTGCAAATTTTATGAACTCTGACAGAAATTAGTAAGTAATACAATGAACAGAACTGTTTGCCTACATAATAGTATGACTGAATTATATAACTGTCAAAATCTGAAACTTTGATAGCTAAATATTTTGCATAAAAAGCTATTAAGAGATCGTTACATAAAATAAATTTGAAAATTTTAGAGATCTTTTATACTGGCGAACTGCTGGTCACCAGAGGCGGCTAGTTTCTTAATAAAGATATTGCTAAGTGAACTATTGTAATATATATACATATACATACATTTTTTCCTTTTTATGAGTAAAGATAATAGCGATTTTCAAGAAAATTCATTCAGAAATATGAGATTATTTAAATATTAGTAAATAAAACAGCTATAAATTCTCTTATACATTACTTCTTTTTAAATGCATTTAATTCCGCTATTTATTTTTCTGATAAAAACAGTCTTACTTTTCTATTAATAATAGAATTAATTATCATGTACAAGATCTCATAAATTCAAGATCAAATAAAATTTTTACAAAAATTATCACCATTCCATTATTACCAATTAGCCCGACCGGAAATGCAGCTATTCAAAACTAATAACCGTCACCCCTCTAGATGTGCGCCAAGTTTTCTTGCCAAAGGTCCGAATCCCAGTAAACCCACAATTCAACAAGGGTAGGGAATAATTTATTGAGCGCAAATGCCCCATTCCCGTTTTTTCACTTTCCCCTTCATCAAAGTTATACAAAGAGAAAATATTGCTATCGTCAAAATATTGGAAATAGAGGTTATGATTAATTTCCCTGTTTCAGGTCTGCCTAAATCCAACAAACACATTTTTGAGATTATGTCTGTCTGTCTGTTAACAATATTATTTTAAAAAAAGGTTTGAAATAGAAGGATGAAAATTGGTATTTGTTTCCATATTAAAATCTGTAGATTTCTATCAAATTTTGAAAGAAATCTATTCTGAGAACTATCTGCTCGTCTTTCCGAATATAAGTTGAAACAATAACTACAAACAGAGAGAGCTATATGGATAAAATTTGGTACGCATACTGAATTTTTTAAGGGTAAATATGTACGAAATTTGGAATTAAAACCGCCAAGATATTAGGCATCTGATAATGTGTACTTTCAAAACTATGTAAATGTGATGACTCAAAAACGCAATGATTTAAACATATGGAATTTTTTATGAATTTTTGCGATTACAATTGTAGCTTTGCGTCAAATTTTAGTTTTAATCGATTAAGTAAGTAATCGATTAAGGAGTCCAAAATACAAATTTAGGTTTTTTTTTTGTTTGTTTGTTTGTTTGTACTTTTGTTTTAACTACATCCCAAAGATTAATCGATCAAAAAAAGTGCCATAATTCGAGCAGAATAAGCATGTTCTTAAATTTTGTTCGCCACTGGCATACGGTTAATAATTTACTAATATTATACTAGAGAGAATGAGAAAAAATTTCGAAGAGAGATTCTCATCGATTTTTTTAGACGAACTTTATATAAAGATTATGCCTGGGAAACAATTCAATTAGAAGAATAAAGTAAACATGAATAAATAATGGCAATGCTGCAAAATATCCACAGCATCTTTCCTTAATTTTTATATACATACATAATAACTGAATTTTATCATTGATAAAAAAAATTAATACTCAATTAATAACTATCTCCAATTTAACTTATTTCTTATTTAACTTGAACTGAGGCATCTAAAACTTGATACTTAAATTTCAAAATCTATAATGTTAAATTTAAACTTCTGTTAAATTGTGCACTAAATTAGCCAAATTGTAATTTTACACTATTTATCTGAAATTTAAATTTTAAAATTTAACAGCCACGTTTTAGATGCCTTAATTCTAATTAAATCATAAGAAGCGACAAGTTAAATTATTTAAAATTTATAATCCACAGGAGACTGATTTGCATCGGTTGCATTAGAATTTTTTTTAAACCAACAAGGTTTGAGTTGGCGTACAATATAATTACATTTCTCCTCACCCCCATCAAATTGTTTAAATGAAATTAGTTTATATATCACAAGTTTAGGAACAAACATAATCTTGAGGTAGTCAACAAGGGAAAGGCAGGTGTTGGAACTTTGAGTTCGGGATGGGATTCTGTACGATGGTAGTATATTTTTAGAATATTCATTCAGTAAAACACAGGGTGTCCCTAAAAGAACTCCGGGATTTTGATACAAATTTTCACAATTTAATCATAAAATAAGGTTAATGTTATATATATATGTACTTAAAGGTTAATTTATCACCATTTAGTAGATTTCAATATGTGCCCCATTTGTGGCGCGGCACGCATCTAAACAATATTCAATCTCTCTCCATATTCTGGCCAGCATGTCTGGAGTGATGTTTGCCACACAAGTTATTGTCCTTTGCCTGAGATGGATTCCTGAATTTTCTCAGTATAAACAAGATTTTTGACATGTCCCTAGAAGAAAAAGTCTAATGGAGTCAGATCCGAGCTTCTTGGAAGCCAAGAAAAAGGCCTTCCATTCCAATCCACTTGTTGCCGAATCAAGTATCCAATGTTCCCCGTACACGATTTTTTCGGTCTTCGTTGACATGAAATATGGATTCTATTGACATTCTCTTCAAACACTCTTGACCTATTAAACGACTTCTGTTTTAGCAAACTTCCTGTTTCTTTAAACGCACATAAGCATTGATAAATGATTTTGTCCGTAGGCGCATTACCACCACATTCTCGCCGAAAGTTCCGTTTGGTAAAAGATTCAGTTTCGATAAGCCAGATAACACACTGAGTCTTTTGTTGTAGTGTTGCCAACACACTGCACTATGAAATGAGCGCCTGCTACGTTACTTCAAAGTCAATGACGCGCGACACTACCTAGTGTTGAAAAAACAAATTGAAACTGGTGTGAATAAAATTTGATGAGCTACTGATTTCTTCGAAATTAACTGATTTGGCCGAACTTATACCGATAACTCGATATGATCTTTTAAACTCTGGAGTTCTTTTATGAACACCTTGTATTAAACTCAATAATCAGCGATTTCCGGGAATATGACCCCTAAACTTTGAGCATTGCTTGTATACTAGTAACTTGTTGCAGAGATCAGCTTTTCAATGACATGGTTCTCAAAGCAATCTTTTCGTAAGTGGAAGGTAAGTTCGATCCTAGGAGTGCATTTTTTCCCGTTTAATTGTTTTCAAAATTATTCATAAATGAAAAATTTACAAATTAATTAGTGCAATTTTCTTTTTTTATGCAAAAAGAAATGTTTATTTTCTTTATACTTGAATTACTAGTAATTTTTTAAAAGACAGATTATTATAAATATAAATCTAATGATTATAAATAATTGAAATTACTATTACCATCTTAAAAGAACAAAGAGTTTTACATATGTAAATTTTAAAGAAGACAATTTGTTTTAACTGCATGAAAACATATTTATACCAAAAATTAAACAGAACAGCTGATATGTAAGCAAACTATCCCGATGTTTATAATCAAAAAGAAATAGTAGAAAGCAGATGTTATATTATTGACTGCGTAGGCAGATGTTTCAAAATTTTTAATAAGATGATACGATGTACTTGGTCTGCTGCGCAACTTTATGATCAAAGTTAAATATTTTTTAATGTAAATAAAGTTTAATCTCTTATGGATCTGTTAAAGAAACATTTATCTTGTGAACAATCTTGATTTATCAATTTTACAAGATGACAAAATGTATTTCATTTACAATGTTTTTAAGATAATTAACAATCTTATTCTTGTATGTAAATGAGGATTAATGAAGTAAGAATTCCTATAAATATAGCATAAAAAAATTTATGATGCCAATAATAATAATTAATAATAATAAAAATTTAAATTATATTTAAAATTATTTTTCGTTTAAAAATTAAATTATAATTCAAGTATTAAGCGAATGAACGTTTATTTTTTGTATGAATACAGGAGCAACATATTAATTAAAATTACATGCAAGTTGTTAATTAAATTTAAATAGCCTTGAAACTTTTTTAAAAAATGTATTTATATATATATTTATTTATCTTTCAAAAATTTGATCATGATTCAAGGAAAATAAATATTTATTTTTACATTATTTTTATTTAATAATTTAAATATAAATAATATATATATGCAATTATTATATTTATAGTTACAACTATTTATTAATTGTAACAATTTGTAAATCGTTTATTCAATTCAAATATTTTTGAATTTAAAAAAAATGCGTTTATATTTGTAATTATTTTTTCTTTTAAAAAATTAAATTATAATTTAAATATTACAAGAATAAATATTTACATTTACATAAAAATTGGAAAATATATTAATTAAAATTATATAAGCTATGCACGAAGTTTAAAAGGCTGTTTTCTCGGAAATGGCTAGCTATTACGTTTTAATATTTTAATGAAGGAACATCCTAAAGATATACAACCACTATATTAAATCTCACCCTCACCTAGTAAGCAGTATATCCTAGAACACAATGAGCTGTTTTAATATTGCTCGAAGTTATTTTAGTTTTAAACAATATATATATATATATATATATATATTTCAATTTTTGACTGCAATTGAAATTTTTGCAAAACAGAAGAAACTTTTTCAAATTTTTATCAAGCAAGCCTTAGTAAAAATTTCTTATGTGAAAATTTTAATGGAATTTTTGAAATTTATATCATATTTTTATCACATTCTTTTAAACCTTAAATTTTTATCAAACAACTGATTTTTAACTGATATATCCCTATCTAAATATATCCCTATTATTAATAATGTGCGTTAGGTCACTCAATATAGCCAGAGATAACAAATTTGATATAAATATATACTTCATAAAATGAAAATATGTGTTTTAAAGCATCTCTTTTTTGAAATTTATAGTAGAAATTTGTTTAATTAAAAATAAAACAAGATTTTGATGTTTTTTCATCGATAAATATAGAAAATATTATCACAAAAAATAATTTTTATACTGTCACAAAATTATTTTTAGTTACATCAATTTATATGCCGTTCAAATTTTTCTTTATTTTCCCCAATTTAAAAAAAAATGTGCTTACATTGCTGTAATTGTTTTCATTGTTGCAATGAAGTTTCAGTCATTTTCATAATTTTTACAAATATTCAGTCACGTCCAGATAATTTTGATAATTTATTTTTGGTTATTATTTAGTTTCGATAATTTATTTAATCCAGATAATTTATTTTTGGTTATGAATTGTATTTCATCATACTGTGATATTTTCTTAAATCTTGCAATTAAATATCTGATAAAGCAATGAAAACGGTTCGAATCTCATTGCAATAATGGAATATATGCATGAAAATAATGTAAAAAATTACAAAAATCAAGAGAAAATTATATAGAAATTAAACTGATATCATTAAAAAAATTATTTTCGGAAGTGTAAAATAGTGTAATAATTATTTTTGAGCAGTAATATTTACGTTAGTTATAGAAGTCAATTTTTTGTTTCAATTTCAATTAAGCAGGATCCAAGAAAATCCTTGCAAGATGCACATTCTCGTCCTGCAATCTATATTTGTACCGAATTTCATAGCTGTAGGTCAGCTTTCGTAGGTTTCGTAGCTGTCCTGATTCATAGAGCATCAATCCATACCAAACAAATTTTCCTCTGTTATTAGTTAGAGAAGAATGGCAATATAATGGTTATCGTTATAATGTTAATCAGTTAATCTTTCAGAGGGTTTTACTATTGATAGCTATTCACCCATTCCTCGTATTTTCTGGTACTTTGGATAAGCACAGCTTCTGTTCAATTTATTTCAAGAAATTTTATAAAATGTTGAATGTGTGTGTGTGTGTCTTTATTTTCCTTTAATTTAGTTGGATGCTTTAGATGGAATATTTTGATGAAACGGAATGATTCCGTTTTTGCTCTTGTCACATCCGTTAGTACTATTTATTTTCGTTGTATAATAAAATATATTAATTTCGAAAATATTAAATCTATATTAATCAGTGATATATAATGCGTCACAATAGCTTTTTATTTAATTTGGAATAATTTAATTAACTATGGATGAAAGCATTCATTTATTACAATTTTGACTTAAAGAATGAAAATTTTTAATTGAAAAGTTTTATTTCAGTTTAAATTTTATCTTAAACTAAGTGATTTTAATGAAAAACAAATTCAAAATTAAACTTTTAGAAAATTTTTATAACTTTATTCTTTAACTTACCCGACTTAATTAAGAGATTAATTCTTTAACATTCAAGCACTTTTCAAGTGGCACTCCCTTTAACAACCAGACTTTCTCGGCGAGCCGCTGCAAGACATGGACTCTTCCAAGCCGAGGGTCAGTTATTCCCCGTCGTTTGAATTAATAAATCTGCCATCGCTCTGGAGCAATTACCTTGCAGTTTTTCAACAACGAGCTTGCTGTTCCTTTCAGCCTAAAGGTTTTACTCTCGTATATTTACATTTTTTTAAAGCAAAGTTTTGCATTCATCAATTTTGGAATAATTTTTTTGATTACAAAAAAATTTAGAATTTATTAGATAATATAACTTAGATAGTATAAAAAAAAGGGTTTTGTATTATGGTAACAATGACTTGCGTTTGGTTTTAAATTATTAAGAAAAAAAATTGGCATTAATGTCATTTTCAAAAACATCTTTATTTTTCTTCTAATTTTTATTAAGCTTTTAGAATATTAATAAAATCTTTTGTCAAAATTGAATAATAGGTCATATATTGCTATGCAAAAAAAAAAAAAAAACGTATTTTAAAAATTTGGCAAAATGAAGATCGGCATACAAAAAAAGGCCTCTACATTTAAACTCTTTTGTGGAATGAAGAATGTTGGTACACAGTTTGATGCCACAACACGATATGATCGTCGTGCTGATGTCGTCGTTATTATACGATTCCACTGTCGTTTACTTAAAGATACACAAGATCAAACTCAGTCTCGTCCTTTTCTTGGATTTTGTTAGCAAATGTCACGGTGTTACTGTGATAACATTGAGTTACGAAGTTATGAAAAATTTCAGTATAATTCTTTTATATATGCGCGGATAATATTACAAGATATTAATTTTTCAAATCAATACATAGACTGAGGGAATTTTTATTTAATGAGAGTTTTCGAAAGAATAGAAATTTATTGACCTGTGGTAAAAGAAAAGCAATTTTCTTTCCGTTCATATTTGGTACATAACTAATTCTCGCATTAACTACATAATTGCAGCTATATAATTATACTTAATTGTCTTATTATGCTTCATATTCAAATATTTCAAAAATCCAAAACCCGCCGTCCTATGCCATGAGTATACGGTAAAAGAGTTCAACATATTCAATGATAAAGAACTAAACTTTATTCTACTCTAAGATATAAATGCACAGACAATAAAAGACTGCCGAAGCGTACACAAGAACAGCAATTATAGTAAACATCAGCTCGCCAGCCGCAAACAGTAAATAACCAGAACAGCACAAGTTTAGTTTAGTTTAGTTATATTAACGTCCCGTTTTGAAGCAACACTAGGGCTATTTTGGGACGGAGCTCGTAATTTTGAACTGCGGTCAGATGACGAGGACGACACCTGAGCTGGTACCCTCTCTTCACACCACACCACACCACACCAGTGGGAGGACGTTTGGTCAGGACGGATTTAACGTGCAACAGACCCCCTTACACGACGGCTCTTCGGTGGAATCGAGTCTCGAACCTGAACCCCTCCGGTTCCGAAGCCGAGACCTTACCACCAGGCCACCGCGGCTCCCGGAACGGCACAAAAACACTAAGATAGAGATCCGCAGAAGGGAGATTTCTCTCAATTCATCACGCCTCCCGATTGTCTATTGTTCTTCACTATCTGTTTGCTTGGATTAACCCAACTACTAATTTATCTACTACAACTAGAATAGCACGCTCACTATTGACTCAACTATATGACTATCTACTAAGTACACGACTCGTCAATTAATTGAATATTGATAACCTACAGCACTAACTCCCATCTTTTTATAGTTTCCGTGAAAGAACAAAGAAGTTTCTAGAAAGATCAATATAACTCGCGTTCTAATGAACCTGTTGCAAAATTCTTATAGATGCTGGAATCTTCGATTGATTTTTTTTTAATTTGCCACATTCCTTGTCAAGTCGCCAAGTTTGTCGCCAAAATCAGGAATCATTGATCCGGCATCCGTTCAGTATCTATCAAAGCTATCACTTTCTTCATTCAAGAGATCTACTGTACTAGAAAGCAGCATTACAAATTTGTAATATTACCGAGCTTCATTCTATATGTTTCTGGAATTTTAATTTGTTCATGAACGTTTGAATCAGATTCTTATTTCGATTCCTGTGTTTGTGCCCTGAATCATGTGATCATCTTATGCCATATTAGTGCCACTTGCAGCACTGAAATTGAGAATTCAAATAGCCTGAGTTGGCGTTTCATGATCAAGAATAAAGGGAAGTCTCATTAAATAAATGAAAGAAAATTTATCTTGTATAAATATATTAATACTAGCTATTTACAATAGCATCTTCTAACGCGAAATAATGCTTTCCGGTTCATCAGGGAATCATATACTCAGTAGTTGAATTCCACTTTTCTTCGCAGTATTCATTTAATGCAGACTCATTGTGAGATTTCCTTCGTTCATATCAATTTTCTCTCTTTCTTCCTTTAATATCTCCACCATAGGATAAGAACCATTAGTCCACTATAGCCATCTGGGGCAACTTCGTTCTTCAAACATAGAAATTCTAGCATGCTACTTAATGATCTATTTGAAAATGGCTCTAAATTTTTTTTCTGTTGGATTCCTTCCCATGTAGATATTCAAGGGAGTGAAATAGTGGATATTACTGCAAATTCAGAAAGCGACTTTTAGAAACGAGTTATTCCTTATGCTGACATGTAATCTTGTGTTCTTAAATGGCTTTTCCAGAATAGGTACAACTATACAACCTTCAGCTGGAAAACAAACTGCACATTGTCAAACTTTTTATTGAATCCTGGGTTTCGTCCCTAAATTGCCGATGCGCTATTTTAATATTACATGATTATGCATTAAGCTTTCTCGAATTGCTCATAAACATATACTTTTTAGCAACTACAACCAACTAATCTCTGTAAAGATGGGTTAACTATCAGACATATTTTGATTGAATGTCTATCACTGGATTCATTGTGTCTTAAATATTTCGATTTGATGACATATTGACTCCCTTTTCTTAGTTGGATATAAACCACATTTTAATATTCTCCTCTATTTAAAAGAGGCAAGTTTTATCAAAGAAATTCGACATATGGGTTTCTTTTTGTCGTTGCTTTTAATTTCTAACTGTTCTTTTTAATATCCGATTATAATGTTATTTTGCATTTGCATAATTTTAAAACGTTGCTTTACGGCTTTCGTTTGATTACGGCGCAACTTATCAAAAAACGGATATTGCGTTAATATTCACTTACTTAGTTACTCTAGCGTGTTGTGGCGTGTTATCATATTTTAAGCCCCGTTCCCATGGCTCGTTCCTTAACAGATATGATCGTAAATTTGCCATCTTACCCACTGTAATCACATCACTGACTCTCCAACCAACCCGAAGGCACACGGATAAAAAAACTGAATGATCGGACCACCGCCACAGTAACACTGAGAGGAACTGTGGTTGAATCCTAAGGGCCCTCCCGGCCAAGGTACAACCCTTACCTAGGGAAGTATGTCCCGCCATCGATGCCATTAGCCATACCACCACCTTTTCGTGCAAATTCCAGGGTGACAAGAACAAACCGCCACACCAGAAGCTTCTCATCATCATTTCGAAGTGTCCTCACCCCAGGGGAATTCTGATCCAATGTAGGACCACCCTCGATTGGGAGTTTCCTGAAAACTATCGGTAAAAGGAATAAACACCAAAGAATCCCAGATAACCACAATTAAGGGGAAAGAGTGCAAAATGTGTTGGATTCAAAACGTGGATGGGCCATGGGACTAGGGTACAATTTTATAAGCTTCGTAATCGCTTTGGTACAATTGGAAATCCCATTTTTATCCATCTGAATTATCGATATGAATAATTTAAAATTACTATATTATGTGCCTGCTTTTAGGTGAAGACGAGAATAACCCTTGCCAATACGGAGGCGAGTGCATCGATGGCCTTTACAAGTGCAAATTGGTAACTTCCGGGACATTCTGTGAATCCCCCGATTGGTGTTTAATGATGTGCAATCAGTAATCGGCGGAATGTGCATACGATGAGGAAATGGAGAACACTTATTGTCTTTGCAAGAACCAGTCCCTTTATTACGACTTCGATCTGAGAATCTGCAAATGTATGTATTATATCTCACAAATGAATATCACAAAAATGCCTGAGTACTTAACAGCTTTCTATTCATAATGTGTACCAAAATCCACCAAGGGATTAAACTCAATTCAAATTTATGTTCGAATGTTAATTTCCAAAACGCAAATGCAATCCATAACATGAAATAAATGCAATGCGCCAACAACTATAGTTATTTCAAAAACAATATGTTATTCTTTAAATTCTCCTTAACTATTAGCTCGATATGATATAGTATTTAAAAGATGCTGATTTCACTTTCACAGCTAAACAAATCGTATTCTTCATTTTCGCAATGCTGGCAAATGAATCTGTATTTCAACACTCTTAAATCCCTTCCGATTGGTATATATTATAATCAGATAAATGCTGAAGTGAAAGTGTTGCCATTCTGAAACATCTATTTTCTTTATTCTAATTTTAATATAAAGCAAAAGATTTCAAATTCAACTTTGCTTATTTATTTCTACTTAATTACATTTTAGAAACTCTTTGGCTCATATAAGAAAAAATGGTTTTGAAAATGAATTATTTTTTAATTAAAAAGCAGTTCGTAAATTTTTGTTCCATAAGTAGGATGTCGGATGTTTTTGTTATCTTTATTTTTCAGTCTATTTTTTTTCTTCTTTTTTTCAGTCTTTTTCTAAAATATCTCGATATTAAATCTTTTTTAATCCTCTGAAAAAAAACTTTGGGGTAACAGTTTTCCATCAAAATTGACGCAGAAATTGTTATTCGGCAGTCTGACCTTAAACTTTATTTACAGCATAATAAATAATGAGAAAAAAGCTAGAGAAATTCAAAACTCTAACTCAATACATCATAGTATAATAATATTTTCAAATTTATTTATTCTTGTGGCTTGTTTTGATCTGATTGATATTATCGGCAATTTCATTTTGTACATAACTTTTAAATTACCCTGTTTATAGAAAGTATACTAGCCCAAAAGCATTACTTAATTGAAATATTTACATTTGATAGATTACATAAATTACGAGGTTAGGTCAAAATTCAATGAACAAGAATTTCTTCAAACAATAAAATTTGTAAAAGAGAAAAGGTTACCAGACTACGTTGATACTAAGCAACAATTTGTTGATTTTCTCCCTTCTATTTCCTAAAGTTACGCATTAGTAAAAAATCTGAACAATTACTAATTAAATATTCTTAAAATTTATTTTGGAGCATTAGTTTCGAAACTTTATTAATTACCTTTTGCATATTTCATATTATTTTAATAAATAATTATAATAGTAAAAAAAGAATATAATGCTTTATAATTTTTTAATTAAATGTATGATCCTTTTACTTAAAAATTTATTTGTTCGAGGTGCAATCAAAAGGCTTCATGACTGATATACTACTTAGACTAAAATACGTATACCGAAGGTCTTGCCATATACTACTTTGAAACTTCCCACACATGGGTCAAAAGTTTCAAAGGTTGTAGCTACCACCATTTTGCTTCGAAAAATGTATACATTGTTGTGTTGACGTCGCAATCTTTTATGATGGGGAAAGTTAAGCATTGAATTTCTACCAAGTTTTATCAAAAGTTTGGCGATACCTGTTATGAGAATAATGGAAAGTCAAAAATAGTATGAGCCGTATGAAAGGTTTATAAGTTATTCAGACTTTTTTAATGTGATCGCGAAAGGATCAAATGATTTACAAAACATGAATAAATGCCAAAATATCCAATATGGGCAATGAAAATGAAATTCATCAAATCATTACTAGTGACACTATTGGTGAACTATTTGAAGAGTACAATTTTATTTGTGGATCAGTCCGTTCTGACTAAAATTTTGATTATGAGATATATGATTACAAACTTTATGTCGAAACTGCTCTCTGTGGAGTAAAAATTGTATCAGTTTTCAGCTGCGTTAAATCTCCTTCAATATGCTAAAAACGATGATAACCTTTATAAAAACGATTTTCTAACAGTGGAAGAATCGTTGGTTTGATTCAAGGTCCTTGATCTATGATTCAAGGAAATAGAGCATTCAAACAGATCGACAGCAGTTTTCATTTGCACTATCTCTAGCTTAATAAAAGTAACTCCATTTTTCTTGGTAGATACTGTAAGAAAACATAAGGAATTTTTTGGCGCAAAAGTCAACTTTGACTGTGATAAGCATGCAGTATTATATAAAAATCTGAATCAAAATGCATAAATGTTTAAGTCTTTCACACGTTATTAAAAAAAAAAAAAAAAACATGGTTGATAAAGTTAAAAATTTATTAGTCCACAGTAACTATGAATGCGATGAATAAAAATGCAAAATCGAACTAGAGAAATATAAAACTAAAGTTACTTTCGCTTCAGAATTAAAATACAGACAGAGAAATAAAAATATATTGTCAAAGAAAAGAAAGAGTCGAATTTGCTATGATATTAAAAATTATCTTTGTAAACTTGGAACAAATAAGATAAAAAGAAACAAAAATTTAAAAACAAACAACCCGACTATATATAGATTTTTATACTCTGTTGAAACAATATAGTTTAATTTTAGCTTGGGCGCCTTCGAGGGAGATGGAGGCGGTTCCACTTTTTCAAATTTCTATCGAAAAGGTAGGGGTTGCAACTTTTTAAATTTAAGCACATATGGGGAAACCTTAAAGGTCAATATTTACCAAACGTTTTCACTCTGCGTGTTTTAGCTTTGAATGTACGGCACCAGTCATGATACTTTTTGTTCACGTCTTTTTTGAAGATAATTGCGATACAAAGAAAGTTTTAGCTTTGATAAATAATTTATAAATTTCTGTAGTTTAGAAGTTTTTCCAAGATTATTTTATACTCACCTCAAAGCAGTTGGTTAACTTTTATATAATTATTAACATTTTGGCTATAAATGTAAAGTAATATCTCTTTTATATACACTAAGTAACCCTCAACTGATATTTTAATTTTCCACCGAAAATCTTTTGATTTCTACAAAATTTTTAATCATGATCTAATAAAATCATTATTCTTTTTTTTTTTCTTAATGTCTCTGGAATGTGGTGTAAATACGTTTCCTTTAACATATTATTTGACAACTTCTAGAAGATTTCCTTTTTAACAATTTGTTTAGATGAAAATTATTTAACTCTTTCTAAGGCCGTGGGAAGTATGCTTCCCACCAAATTTATCAATCTTTGTATGAAATTATGTAGGTTGGCATAAATTCTGACAAATTTTTTTAGACAGACAGAAACTTAAATGTCTCAGTTCTTTATCTCGCACAAAATGATGTGTCTTGGTTTGTCACTTAATTAACCAAAATAATTAATTAAACAAATTAAATTCATTTAATAAGCTAAACGAATCCCTTTTCTTATTCTAATTTCAAGCCTAAAAATATTTTAACATAATATGACTAGAAAAAAATGGCCCTTTAAAGGGTTAAACATTGTTTTCATTTTAGCTTGTCTATGTGAAGGTGTCACTTGCGGATACAATAATGGCACATTGACATGCTTTTGTGATCCTGGATATGAAGCAATCAATGGGAAATGCATATGTAATTAGTATGCATTTTCCATTGCCACTAACAAGAAAATGAAGAGACTGTAATATAAAATCTCTGTAAAATGAAGAGACGATGACTCGAGAAATTACACTGTCTATTTCTATTAAAGAAAAATTTGGCTTTAAAATAAAATTGTACTAATTATTTTTCTATATCTGTTGTTTATATAGAAGGAATTTCTCTTTCAAATATAATTGTCACAAATCACAATTGTCTCCTATTTTCAAACTTCCTTACCGATGTAATTTAAGAAATGTTAACTTAAGACTGCATCAGCATATTTACATGACCTACTCTCATATGGCTTATATTGAGAAACTGGTTGTGAAAAGTTATAAAAGTGATGTACTTATTATAAACCAGAGGAAGTGGTCTCCCGAAATCTTTCTCGCATACTCTCTAATAAAGATGTTTCCAAGTGAATGCCTTGCATGGCAGTGGCGCACAATAGTTACGGAATATTAACCTTCGACTTGAATTTAGCATTTTCATTAAATCTATCATTGGATTGGATTGAGTAATCCTTGAGGAGTGTTTTGATGATTAATCCCTAGTATAAGGTCAAAAGTATCCAAATATCGAATTTGATTTCAGACGCATTCTTCCCAGTCGATTGGAACAAAAATTTGACATAAAATTACAATTAAAGTCAAAAAATCACATAACTAATTCGATATATTTAAATCATTATTACATTTTGGAATTATCAGGTTTACATGTTTCTGATGACCGACAAATAATCAACATCCTAGTTGGATTTTGCTCAAAATTTGATAGGCGTCTGTACTACAGTTGTTATATCTGTGTACCGAATTTTATCAATCTAGCTCTCTTCATTTTGTAGTTATGCTAACTTAAATTCAAACCGCCGGACAGACATTGATAGAAATCTACAAATTTGGCCGTAGTTCTATCAACTATTTAGCTCAAAGCGATTTTATCTTTGTTACAGACAAACAGACATTTTTAAAAATGTGCTTTTCGAACTGAGTGAGGTCTAAAACTTGTAAATTTATCAGAATCACGATTTTTTTTTTTAATGATTACTATACTTTCCCTGTACTTTGTATACGAGAAAGTAAAAAAAAATTAAGTTTCTTTTGATTATTGAGTGAAACATTCTACTGTAGAAAGTTTTTCAACTTTTCGTAGTAAGATTGATAGTATTATGATAACACATTTCCTCGGATTCAATTTGCTGATAACAATGTCAATGATTTGACTTATATTCAGGGTAGTGGGATTTGACTTTCAGGCTTCCATTTATATAGAGTTTATCAGTTGGGTCTTGAGTGGAACCAAGAGAAGTTGTCAGCTTAGAAATATCTTTAATGTTAGCGAAAACAGTTTTGATTTCTTTAAGTAGGGCAAAGATGCCCAGTAGGCTGTTTCAGTCTTCTTTTGACATCTATGTGGCTAATGACTGGTTTTTTTTTTCCAGATACCTGAATAGGGAGTGATTCTACATTACAGTATTATTGAGTAATTCTAGTATTATTCCCATGCAGTTATTAATTACTAGTCTTTTCAGAATATGTTAATAAATAATTCTTTCAATTTTTTTCTACTCGCATGTAACACACAATGGAAATAGGCATCCATTTTAAAACAAATTATATTGCAGTACAAGATACAACACTTATAACCCACAAAGAAAAAGTGTATGTAATAAAAAGTTTTAATCACAGCAATTGTAAATGACTAGCTATTAGCACAACCAGACATTCACTTCAGATTAATTTTTAAATTAATGACTGTAAACAAACCTTTAAAGTAAAAAAGATGGCAGTATTGAAGAGTTGGTAAGTACTAAAAAGAAAACATTAACATCAGCATGGTCTCATGTTTTATTTATACTATACTTTTTAAATAAACCTGTTTCTATAGAAATTGGAAATTTTTTCCTATAGCCCTTATAAACTCGGACCTTAACTATGAGGCCAATTTTTCTAGCATTGAGATTGAGATTCTTGTTATACCATGTGAAACAAACTTTAACGTGCTTTATATTTTTTCTATAGAAAATCTAATATGCTGTTAAATATTTTATTTATCTAGGCTTTTCATTAATTCTGCCTAGCAGTCAAAACTCCTTTTCAGCAAAAGAATAATTAGAATAGAGTAATCTGAAGAGCCAAAAATTGTTTTATAATAAATCAATAAAATACACAAAACATTTTTTAAAAACTTTATTATTATTTTTTTTTATCTTATATGACTTAACTATATATATATATATTTCTTTGGCGCGTTTTAATTATAGTGAGCATTTGCTTATAACTTTAAAAAATTTAAACCAAACCTTAAGTCAACTAAATTATAAGTGCTCATAATTTATGATGGTAAGAATTAAAAAAAAAAGTTTCATTATTAACATATAAATATATGCAAATTTAAAAACCATACAAACCAAAAATAAAGATCCAATCAAATGGCAATATTATTTAAAGATGAGTATTGCAACCATCAAAATTATAAATGCGCAATTTTAATAAGACTATAAACCAAAATAATAAATAAAAGAAAGTTTATACAGTAATATTTGCCTTTGATTCTATTCATTAATAAAGAGTCAACAGCAGGGCTTCTTATATATTTTCCAACTGCAATCCATTTGCAGATAGAATAATTTTTCACTATTCCTTTCATATCAGAGATATTTAAATTTATTAAATTTGAATAAAACAATGGAGCATTAATTAAAGATAAATCAAATGAATTTTTAAACCATTTTATTAAAATCTTTAAAATTAGATGATTTTCTTAGTCAGTTATGCTTGAGAATGTTAAAAATTATGAAAAAGATAATCTGCAAGTTTCTTAAACCCATATATTTTTCAATATAATCATATATTCCTTAACCAGAGTTTAAGAAGCCCTGATCTATGAATACATAAACTGATTAAATCATCGTTTTTTCTTAAAGCAGGCTTGGCACAAAGTCTTTGGGCGACTTTTACCATCGGTAACTTCATGCTGCCATTGTGCACCAGAATTTTCCGGTCCGGGTCGGACAACACCACAAACAGCACAGCAGCCACAGCGACCACATACCCACTTTCCTTGTGGCAGTGCCTTCAAACCTACACAGAAAGTATGATACCCTCTATCACACACATCACAGAATAGCATTTTATCCTCATCATTAGGATCACGACATTGTGAGCAAACTTTGCAATCAGTACATTGCCATGGATATGTCTTTAGTACATCCACGACATCTGCTGTCAGATCTACACAGGATGGATGCACACTATTTTCACAATCAGCACAATGAACTAAGTCTCCTCCTTTTTTACAAACCTTACAAACAGCATCAGGTCTGGCATCTGAGCCAGAGCTACTGTCTTCGCGGCTTGAACTGCAACAGGATCCATCTGAGCTTTCCTCCGAATCAGATGGGCTGCCATCAGAGCCAGCTTTTACAGTTGGAAGCTCTTTCAAAGGTCCGTAAAGGACAGTATTAACAGGTAAATATTTAAGTTCATCAGATGTATATTCTTTATAATAATCCTGATACTGTCCTGGGAGAAGGGCAACAGGATATTTGCCAGGTTTGCCACGGGTTATAGCAGGTTTGTTCGTACGGCCTGGATAATGAATGGTGAAAGTTTGCAAGTCCATACAAGAACGACGCTCCTCTCGACGTTCTTGGTTCAAATGAGCATTGTACTCTGCAGCTGATTTTACTGCTTTTTTCACCAGATCCACCATTTTGGTCTTATCAGAGGTAGCTGCAGCAGCATATTCACGGTGTTTTTCACTGAGGTTTTTCTGCTGTTTCTCTCTCAAAACCCGTACATACTCCTGGTAGCGATCTGGGTAATCCTTACTCATTAATTCAAGAACTTCCTCAGATCTCAGAGCAGTGAGACCGAGATCACATTGCATCTCACTGACAACATTGCGGTCTTTTAAAAATTGCTTTTCATCCATTTCTACAGTTCTACGTGAAAGATCTGGATATTTTCGTTTAAAAGATTTAACATTGAGATAATCACAAATTTGTTCTTGGAGAATGTAGTACTCGCCATTCTCTTGCGGCCACATGTATTCAAATAGATTCTCTGGTGGAAAAGCAGATTGTTCTTTTTCTTCGTCATCAGAACACCGCCGTTTTAGACTACTTTTTTGACTACTGGCGACACTATTTTGAGAGTCTTCATCCGGTGGAATTTCTGTCTGGGTTTGAGTTTTGGGTGGTTCCACACTCCAAGAGCTACGAGTATCATCCTCAAATAAAGCACTTTTAGGAGTTCCGACACCCATTAAATACAACTTCTGTCGGCTGATTGCATCAAAGGATTGATCATCAGATTGTTGATCAGTTGTCACTGGAGTAGTAGGAGACTGAAATGAACTTAAAGAATCTCCAGTTTCAGAAGTAGTAGAGAA
Organism: Argiope aurantia; assembly: GCA_026543865.1. Taxonomy (NCBI): domain Eukaryota; kingdom Metazoa; phylum Arthropoda; class Arachnida; order Araneae; family Araneidae; genus Argiope; species Argiope aurantia. The sequence goes on from JAPMOR010001233.1 coordinate 49,459, forward strand.
AGAAGTAGGAATCCAATTAGAAGATTCGGCAGACGGTTCCATTTTTGCTATTTGAAATTCTATACTACATACTTCAATTACATAGAAACTTTACCGGTTTTATTAAGTAAACAACGGCATCTGGAGAACCGCGCCATATAAATTATTTTAGCGTTGAGTTGTATTAGCATGAGCTATAAATACGAGTGGAACAATACAAAATATATTTCGAAAATTAAGTAAAAATAAGTAACAGTAACAATTAAAAATATAAATAATTTGTTTTTAATGAAAGAATAAAGCAGACAGTATTAAATATATGGATTGTCTATTTTTTTAATGAATTTAATTGTTAAATCTTATTCTTTTTCTTAAGCATTCTAGAATGAATAAAAAAACAAATATTATATTTATTAGGTCATTGATTATCATGCGCATCTTTAAAAATGCAGTATTTCTAAAATGTCTCCTCAAAATTTGTTCTGGAGTATTATCGATCATGGTTACTAAAAGTCACGTGATTTTTTATGAGTTAAATGTGCATAAGAGCACAAAGATTTTTGTAATTGTGAGCCAGTTTGTCATACAATATAGATTTGAAATTTTATTTGCCTTTTGATGAAATAATAAGATATTTTGAAAAAGTTTAGTTTTCTTTAAAGGAAAAAGATTTCTGTAAACCTGTTCGATAATCATTGATCATGTGACTTTTTTTCATCTACTGTAATTTCAGAAGCTCAAACGTCGTTTTCATCTTTATATCATAATCCTTAAGTCATTAACGATTTCACATCAATGTTTCCTAGCTAAATAAATGATAGGGTGCTAGAAACATAAGTATATTTTATAGATGGTGTTTGAGAGAAGGTGGAAAAATACAAAACTTATTCTAGTCTCGCTTAACTTCACTTCGCTCAGCCTCCTGAACAAGCTAAAATAGTTTCGGTTGAGCACCATTTTGTTGTTAGAGGGCCAATCGTGTTACGTAAACGAATACTAGAACTGTCTGCGTGTTATAATTTTCACGAAATTACTGAGTTTTACTGACTGTATTGACCACTAACGAGCTGATGAGACAAATGACCATGGTAAGCGCAAACTTTTACTATGCTTGCTTATTGCTGTATTTTCGATCGATCGTATATGTGTTCAAATATTGTCGACAAGACTTTCTAAATATATTGACAAATGTCTTTCGAATGTGCCAAGTCGGTGCATCTTGACGAAAAGCACTGTGCATCTAAGATGTCGAATTGTTTTATGCAAAACATTTGTGTCTAAATTATTGCGATCGGAATACTATAAATTGATAATTTTTTCACCTTTATAATATATTTTTTAATATAATAAATTTGTCGTGTATCATTTTTAAATTGATTGAATCATTTTATTTTGTTCTTTTAAGTCTTAAAATTATCGTAATTGGAAATTTGCTTTCAAATTTTTATTGTAATGATTTTATTTTAATCTTTTGATTTTATTAAATACTTAAGTGAATAACAGAAAATTTTCAGATAAAATTTTTAGTTAATCAGTTGGCTTATTTGTATGACTTTTGACTATTTCTTCAAATTCTGTGTCATTTTTCTGGAACACTAGAAAGGAGAGAAGATTGTAAAATTTAAGACATTCATTCAGCAGAAATTCAAAACAAATTATTATCCATTTTCAAATATTTGGCTCATTGTTGTGGCTTCCTACTGCACAGATAATTGTAAATGTTATGCCATGTATATTGTATAAATGATAAATTTGGAGAGTTGAATTTCTTTCTACTTTATCAAATATAAAAGCTTAGATTGGCATGTTGCCAGTCATCCCATGTCCTTACTGCTATTTTTAAAATAATGGGAGTGAAACTCATTGCAAAAAATTATTTCATTATACATGTCTATGGATAATAAATTATTTAGGTATTAAATAATGAAATCAATCGCGTCATTCCTTTTTAATGCTAGTTGAATTCCAGGTCAGATTTTTCCATGTTACAAGAAATAGTGTAAATTTTTATAATATCTTATTGTTGTGTGAATTTGTTTGAAGTGCGTATGATACATGGAGTAAGAAACTCGACAGTATTTTACAGAATGTAAATAGTAACTATTAAGGAATGACATAAGATGGTTTTTATCACAATTGCGAAGGTATTTTAAAACTGTGGCAAATGTCTTTTGAAAGTGTATTAAATTTTCTAATAAATTATGTTCTGTAATAAAAATTTTGTATTTAACATTCTGTGACAGTTTTTATTTTTTAATTTACTTTACTGGAATATCAAAACTTTTTGAATTAAAAAATCACAAATATAGTTAAATACTTAAAAAAAAATTCATAAATAGTTGAAATTCTATGTAAATTCAAACTTTTGTATCTATTTTCTCATAAACTTTTGGTATATAAATTAATAATTGATGCCATATAAGAAAAAGATTTTTCTCTTGTCTATTGAATGAAAAGATATTATATTATAAATCGTCCTATTTTTCCTTGTCCACTTTAAAGACTTAAAAATTATATTATTAAACACTTATTATTTGTTTTGTTTGTTTGTTTGGATGAGGGAGAAAGGGATGCTTTGCTCGTGAGTTGTTTAAAATTATAGGTTGAAAGAGAGTTGAGGCCCAACTTCGACCAGAGGCAACGTCTGATGCTTGAGTATTTTCGGCAGTGCAGTAAGATATGATGCAAATTATTCAAAGATTGGCATCTGCAATTTGGCTGATTTGACAGGTTAAAACGATGTAGAAGGCCAGGTGTAATTATCATTAACTTATGGGGGGAGTTAAATTTCAGTTGTTTTTAAAATAATTATTTGGTATACTATTTTTTCAAGAAGTTGCTATTGATATTCAGTTTTATGGAAAATAACGCTATAAGAAGACTTCATATATTACAATATTTATTTAATACATTTTAGAAAAAATATAGTGTACTTATGTGTAAATCATTCTTTGAAAAAACAAATGTGGAACTCTTTAATAATTTTAGTCATTATTTAAAGAAATTTTCCAAATTTTATCTTTTCTCGAGTATTTTTTTTAAAAGCCCTGTTGAGTGCACACAGAAAATTAAATGGGAATGCAGAAAGCTGGAAAAATAGAATTATGTGAGCAATACGGTAAAAGTGTAGATTAGTGTGCCCCTTGCTGCGCCAAGGATGCCAAGCCACCAATAAAGATGGCTGACAAAATAAACAAACACTTCAACAAAACAGTTATAGTTACCAATTTTTACATTAAAATTATGATCTTTACTCAGAAGTATGAATTTATCCGAGTTTTTTAACTTTTGGGATCATTATCACTGATTATCTTAAGTTTTGAAATAACGAAGAAGGAGCAAAATTTAGAGCATGCGATATCTTCAGCATCTGAAAAAGGCAGCAGGAGCTAGAACCTAGTAGCTTCGCTAGCACATTGAACATTAGGATTGTGTGGATAACAGGAACAGTAAATAATCAAAAGGAAGAGCAGAAGAAGAAGCAATCAAAACATACTTCATACAAAATTTCAAACATGAATCCTTTTCCCAACTTCATCAACTCGTAAGAAATATATATATATATTCCACTCGCCCTTGATCCATTCTGCAGGTTCAAAATATTTCATGCCATCCCATTCAACCAGACATCTATTTTTGCACAATTACCAACATAACAAATTATCAAGAGAACCATCTGAGCACAAAAAGAATGAGAACTGAAAGGAATTCCATTGCAAAACATTTTTAAATTAAGAATTCAGGTGATTTCTTAAATCGCATACTGACAGTTAAAAATTGCCAAAGAATAAATATTTTATGTTTGTATTCACATTAGCATTGTAATGTCTTATTAGTAGTTAAAAAAACTTTAAATTATAATACAGAACAGAATTAAAATCTTTTAATATATATATATTTTTTATTATTTTAAATTTTTCATAAAATAGTTGTAGTTCATGTACATCTCAACTATTGTCAAAAGTAGTAAACAAAATAGCATTAGGGTTGCTCTCCATTGGGTTGCCATATTGGCGACAAACTCAGAGAGCACACTAAACTACATTTCAACTGGCAATACCATATCTACAAATTCTAGTATTGAATAATTTACTTTGTCATACATAATGTTTGTATTAGTTGACTTTTAAAAGCTAATTTAATATGTGATAGCTATAATCTTTATTATATTATAAGTACTTCAAAGTAATAAGCAGTTTGGATTTTTATCAACACTAAAATGTCATAAACTGAAACGGAACATTTTTCAACGAAACTGGTTATATCATCTAGTATTTTAATAAAAGAGAAACATTATACAAAATATTATTTAAAAAAAGAGTTATTTTGAAAATTAGTGATGCTTGTATTAAGGTTTCATTTTAATATGATTCAAAATTCTGTCGAGCAGCATAGAATCAAAAGACAACTTTTAAGTAAAATATAAATATACATTTGCTTGCTAATGTAACATCATGTTAGCTCAAGTGAAAACAAAGGAGCTCATTACTTTAATTATCATTAAGAAAGAGGGTATTTTATATTTTAACACTTAAATTTACATTTTGTTAAGAATGATTCTAAAAAAGATACATAATATGTAGGGAAACTTCACAAGTGCTTGGAATCAGAGATGAAATTTTTTTAAGATATTGAATCCTCTGTAATGCTTTATAATAAGGTTTCTTAAAATGATTTTTGTAGCCAAGTTTGTCAAAAATTTTTGCAAGAAATTCTGTGGTATTTATTTCATGACTTATACTTTATATATATGTGTGTGTAAATCTAAATTAAATCCTAATTAATATCCTAATTTTTATCTTATGTTAACCCATATTAACTTAATTCTAAAATATTATTATTTCCTGATCCAATTCCACCTTTTTTATTTGTTTTTGTGAGAAACATATGAAATAATAATTCCTTCTTTCCTAAAGTAAAGATGCTAGAATTATCACTTCTTTTTGCAACTTTTTAACTCGTCTCAAATCTGCCGTTTATTTTTCTCTATGGTAGCAGTGAAGGATATTTTTTTATCCGCGAGTTCACACATTAGGAAAACGTCACTAAACCTGTTAAATATCATCCAATATTAATTAATGGACATACCATCCTATGAACAACAATGCATTTGTATAGAAAGTAAACAAACCATCCGGTTTCTTTCCAGTATAGAAATCCATATGTTAAGTGTAATAGACTTTCAAATCAACAAGGACAAATATTTTAATGCCATATTTTGAGGGTTTGGAGTTTGTTGAAAATGGCAACGACCACAGAATACATCCAATTTTTCACCTAGTGTCACATTCGCACTGAAAGAATGACATTTTTGACTTTTAGTAATAAAACTTTCAAAAACATCTCGAATGGGTGCAAGTCGGTCAAATTTTCTCCTTTTGTCTCTTGTCTTTCTGTTGTAAAATTGAATGCACCTAATCAAAAATTGGAAATGTCTTAGTGATATATTGTGCTTATATGTTTCTATGTAATCTCTATTTGTATCTTAAAAATCTATAAAATTAGTGTGTTGCACAGTATATACCTGTAAGGTATAACAAACCGATGAAAGCTTTCATCTCGATATCTGTGGATTGATCATCTCTGACTCAAGTCAGCTCTGGTCTCGCAAGATCAAGGTACTGGTTAGTTCATTCTACTATAGAGTTGAGAATTGATTAATCAATGAAAAATAGTCAAGAGTCTAAAATTGTTGCTTTCCTTGCAATTCCAATCACATCTGGTTAGTCTACCAATAAATTCTGTTTGCTGGTTTTATTTCTGCTTGATAGTGGATGTTTGTTCTAACAGCGTCGATAGTGGATGTTTGTTCTAACAGTGTGAATCGACAATTGTTCCATTCTTTCTTTGATATGCTATGTAGTATATATCATTATCGAAATTTTGTTCCTCGGAAGATGAATTAGCATTGTTTTTTTCCTCTTCTGAATCTTTGTCTTTCACTAGAATCTACATTATCAGTATCGGATGGATCTCCAAAAGCCTTCTCCTCTGTCGAATCATTAAACAATTTTCTCTGAATTTCCTTCATTACACTGGGATTATTCAAAACAAACGTCCTGTTTTTTAATCCATTCTAAAATTTGAACTTAGAATGAAAGCGAATATAGTCATGTAGCACTTAGTGGATGATTACAATATATCCTGCATTTACTATTGATTTACTGTCGACCAAAAGTATCCTAGTATTTGCAGAAAATAAGAATATAAAAAGAAAATATATGATTCATGAAAATATTACATCTATAATACTTGTGCATATGGTCTTGTTACACCTGTGGGTGAACAAAAATGCTACAACTCTGCACCAATATGTTTGAAGTTGTTGAGTACACTGACATCTGAGTAATTGTAAGATAAATGGAAACCAATCCCTTAAAAGCTTCTATTGGTGACAGAGAAGGGGAAAGTGCAGTAATGATGTACCTGTATATACTGACTCCTATTTTGTTCATTATTTATATGAGCCATCCAAATAGTCAAGTCCCATTAATATCATAGAATTAAAAATTTAATTGCCTCTTTCATATATCAAATATTCTTATTTCTCATGAAAATGTAGTTATTAAATGGAATTCTTCCTGAATTTTCAATAATGGAAGAAAATTATGTAATTAAATATTTGACGAAACAGTGAAAATGCTTTGAATTTATTGAATTAGTGTTATTTTTTAAGGATAAATTTTTGAATTTTAAGATAGTGTAAAAAGTCATTATAGCGATATGTTTTTAGGGAATATCACTGTAAAACACCAAAATCTTGCTTAATTTTGAATTTATTAAAATTTCAATAAGAAATTTTTCAAAGGTACATATTTGCACCTTTTGCAGAATTTTGTAATGGTGTGTAATTCAGTCTTAAAACTAGGATATTTTCTTTGAATTATAACCATTTTATTCTCAATCTTTTATTTTATTTTATTTTTTTACAAATTCTGATTTTTTTTTTTGTGAACAATTTCAGGTATAGATGATTTCCATTTTAACTACTATTTGCTATAATAACTAATCTTATAATATTAATGAGCTTAAACCCTCTAAATGGTTGAAGGTACTTTTGATGTTCCATACATCATTATGTACTGATGTTCTGTACCAAATAATTCATATATATAATATTGTTTCCTCAAAATTATATACTTAATGTTCTTAGGATTTAATAGATTCCTTTATATATATATATATAAATGCAATTTATTAGCTTTGTCTTTTTTATCCTAATTGAAAGTAACTGTACTTATATTAGAAAGGTAATTATAATTTTACCTATACTAGAAATTTCAAAACTTCTGAGGGAGATAAGTATGCTGTTGCTTTCCATTTTAAATGGAATTGTCATTTAGAACTTCTTTAATATGATTACTTTATTTATGTAGTATAACAGTCACAATTGTGATTTAATGTCAAATTTCAATTTTAATAGAAATTATACAAAAGAATATATAAAATCTCGGTTTAGATTTCAAGAAGTGAATAAGGCTTTTATTAAATATTGGGACTTAAATTTTTTGTCTTATGTTATTAATTATTTTTAGTTATTTCATAACATTATTTACCTGTTGCACTTTCCATGATTACATAGAATGGATATTTGTCACCCTTGTGTATTTCAAAACTTGTACTTGTAAAAGATTAAATTTATCTTTATTTATTCTGTAATATCGCTATTGTCGTTTTCCAAGGGATAATTAAAAGCAGTGTGATATTGAGTCTTTAAGTTGCTTTAAAATCAAATTCAAAATGGTCGGTTGTTTTTATTTTTAAAGAAATAATACCTTTTGCTTAAGAACATATGAAATTTTCTTCTTATTGTGCCCTTTTAACTTACAGCTAGAAAAAGGATTCTTAAGAGCAGTTAATCTCTAAGTTTAAAATAATTGCTTGAATGGCAATTGCATTAAAAAATGTCACTTATAATACATATATTACAATTTGTTTCACCTGGTGAATTAAACATAAAGCACTTATACATAAGTGTTTTTTTAAGCAGTAACAGAACCTGTTAAAATTCTATCATAAAAAAAAGACATGTTTAAAATAAATTAAAAGTAATAATTTATTTAAGAATTACAAACCTATTACTAGACCTGTAATCAATGAACTATTATGAAAATATACACGTAATTTCAAGTTAAAAAAAAATCCTTTTTATTTATTATTAATTGGCTGCAAAATCTTGTTATTGTTCTTTCCCCCTCTTATTAAATCTGAGTTAATTTTGATTACAGAAAAGAGCTTTAGCTTAGCAAAACATAAATTTATTAAAATTGGCAATTTGTCATATTAAATTTTATAAATAGTTGTTTTAATCATGATTAAAAACAAATATAAAGACAGTACATCTGCTGTGTGAAAAAGATGTTTATTTTTCACTTTCTTGCATACAAATATTATTACTTTCACTTGCAAAGAAAGTCTTTCAGTTGCCAAAAAATTCCAATTTGAAATTTTGACTGATCTTCACATTTTTTCTGGGCTTGAAAAATGCATGTCTTGTCTGTCTGTCAACAGAAATAATTTAAAAATGCTTTGAGCTTGCAGACGGAATTTGGTAAATGGTTTTTCAGCTAACTTTGTAGATTTTTATCAAAATCTTGAGCAAAATCAATTCCTATCAGAGTACAAATGAACATAATATCTACAAAATGTAGAGAACTAGATAGATAAAGTTTGGTAGACAGCTCTAACATCTAAAATTCGTTGTTAAATCTATTAAGGGATTGAGTGTCTGTGTATTTGCAAGCATATAAATGCAATAATTCAATAGTATATCTTGGGTTAATAAAATATGGTTCTCAGTTTTAGCATTTAAAATTTAGTTATTGAATTTTGAAACAAATCTTAAAGATGTGGCCTGCTGTTGGTCTATTCTTTTGCATGCATGTAATGATAACTCAAAAACGTAATGACTTAAATAATTAAAATTTTGTATGCAAATTGTTGACTATAATTGTAGGTTTATATCAAATTTTAATTTTGTTCAATCAGAGGAAAAAGTAGAAATATGTATTTTCAGCTGTGTAGTTTGGGTTTCTGTATTAACTGCCTTTCAGCGATTAATTGCATAAGCTCATAAACTAGGTTTAGTAAAAATGGTTAATTCCAGTCAAAGATTGATGTTATATAATTATTTTTTGCCAGTGCCATGCATTTTATATACAGGTATCAGTTTTCTTTACTTTTTTGCGTAGCACTGCAAATAAAAATGGAACACTCATTTCATTTATGACCTTGTCCAAGATTTGTAATTTTATGCGAGAAAGGATACCTGTTTTAGGAAGTGTGCAAGACAGTTTTGGTGAGACCACTATTGTTGATATGATTCACAAGATTAAGTTTTAATTATTGCAGCAATAAGATTAATAAAATTTATTTTTTCCAATTAAATACTTTACTTCTCATAATAATTGCTGTTTGTAAATCAAATTGTAATATTCAACTGTTGTAATGCATATTGAATTTTAAAAATATTTCTTTTAAATCTTTTTGTTTTAATTCTAAAAGTATTTGGTTAAATTTAAAAAATAATTCTGGATATTGGTTACATTTATCATTTATTATTAAAAAAAATTTAAAACGTCAATTTGAGGACACACATTTTATTTTTATTTTTTTGTAAATGAATTTAATAAGCTGAAGTTATTTGATTTAGCAATCTATATCCGATGGAAAACCTTTTCTGAAGGCCCCTCTCCGCTTGTTTTTTTATTATTTTTTCTGTGGTTAATCGTGGTTTGCGATGTGTTAGTTTTGAAATGTTTTAACCTAAGAGGGAGTTAAAATCATCATCAAATATTATTTCTATGAATTTTTTACCCCTTTAAGCTTGAAGATTATTGATTGTAGCAGAATTTCTAATTATGCAGAACCGATGTTTTTAAACATGTAGTAATAAAATGAGAGTCGAATTCAGGGTAAAAATGATCTTGGAATATTATTTGCTTTTCGAATAATAGTAACAAGTTGCTAAGTATATTATCTGTCAGTGAATTTTTCTTTGTATCTTCTAAAATCGTCAAAATAAAACACACACACACACATATATATCGTACAATTTCCAGGTTTATAATAAGGAGTACAATCGCACGAAGATCCCTGGCAGACGATCGATTCCTATTGAGCGCCACCAAAAAAGCTAATTGCGCCAATATGGTGTATGCGTAGTGATGGTTGCTGAGGGCGATACTGCGCATTGACGTCATGTAACGCGGCTGGCAGAAAGCAAACCGACCTTTTCCGACATACGATTTGGTCCAGTGAAAGTTGGTTGTTTGCGCGTGCGTGGTTTGAGTTAAAAATCATTACGCGTTTTATTTTCATTTCACGGCTGGTTATCTTTTTCAGCTATTCTCTTACAACTGATTTACAATTTTAATTTAATAAAGCGTATGTGGATGCGCCATTTAGCAACTTTTTCAGTTACACGATAAAATAAAATTGTATACGTTATTATTTGCAGTTCATTTGCGCAAAATCATTGCGAGGGTCTCATATTGATTATTGCGAACCGTTATTTTGAAGAATTAAAAAAATATTCCTGCTTCAGTTTGAGTTTTGTATTCGAATTTCACAGTATTATCGAAATGTTTACTATTATGAATATTTAATTTATTATTATTTTAGCTTAACATGTTATCTGCTTCATTACTATAGGCTCGTTCTCTATGATTCACATCTATTTAATTAAATGATCCCTTCTCTAATTCATTTAAGAAGTAGCAAAAGAAAAAAAAGGCTCATATGATTAGACAGATTGTATAAATTGCAGATTTAAATCATAGCAGTGAATTTGTTAAATGCTGATATTAATATTATTTTGAAATTAGACTAACATATTGTTGATAAAATATGGTAATCTTTGACGACTTATAAATTGTTTAAATTAAAAAAAAACGTATTAAAAATGTTTAGCTTTCTTATCAATATTAATTTTCTGATGTGAAATATTTCATAAACTGGAGATTCATAGATTAAGTTTTATTATTCTAATCAGATATTTTGTTACATTCACAAACCTATAATCATATAGAAGTAAAATTGCAATGGTCCTTTTGCGTCTCCTTGTGGGAAAAAAAAAACCTCGAGCGATAACAAACTGCAACCTCGTTGAATGTTTGGACGGCACTCGTGAGCATGCTCTTTTCTCCAATTTTTACTCTGCTGTATTACATCCGCGCTTCGAGGAGGGATGTATTCCGTGGCCACTCGCTATTTTTCTTGTTCCCAGCTTTCCCCTCTCTCTTCCTACCCCGGCTCTCTCAGGATGGAAGCGCACTTGATTTTAGTAATTCACAGCCGCCGAAGCGACAGAAGCTGAATTTTGACTTTAAATTGGTCTTAATTGTATTGTTATTAATTCAAACATTTTTAAAAAATGCATCTCACATGAAGCAACTGACTATTAACTAAACGATAAGCTTTATTATTATTTAAATCTCTCTAGATTCTGTTGTTTTTAATTTTGCTCTTCAAAATCGTTGTCAACAGATGGCAAAATTATCAGCTTACTGATATCAGAATTTAGGTGTGCTCTTTAACTTCCTTTTTTTGAGTAATCACACTTTATATTATTTGATTGTAATTGCAGTGAATTTATTTTTAAATTACTTTAAATATCCACAAAAGAGTATGTGTACTTGTTTAATAATTTGAAAGTTTTTCTTTTGCTTGATATTTTATGGTCCTGTCATTTTTGGTATAAATAGAAACTGTATTGAATTCCCCGTATTCCTCCCCCTTTCCATTTTAAATCAGGAACTCAATACTTTTGTTGCAAATCATATTTTATGGACATGTATCTGCTGTTTCAAATGATGAAAGGGATAGCCTAGTGGTAAAATCTTGGTACTTGGATCTGGAATTCTGTAGTTTCCAGACCTGATTTCACTACATAGACGGTACACAGTAAATCTGACGTCGTAGGCCAAGCATATTCCTTTTGGTGTAGTTCGGAAGTTTGTTGATGAGTTGCCAGCTCATGTGTCGTTCTCGACATCTGAACGGGATTAATTCATTAATTGCAAATAATAATTATTATTTTTAATTTTTCAAATTTGTTCGTTAGGTGTATAGAAACGAAGAACAGAATACGCACTTTCTACTACATACAATATTGATTAATGCATATAGAATGAAAATAAACTGCCAGGACCAAAAATATTTTTGGCGCCGAGTGCTGTACGTAAAATTCCAAAATCTTCAAATGGAAATCGTGGCAGCTAATGGGTTAAAAAGTATGAGGGCAGACTCAAATTTTCCTAGTGTTGCTTTCAATCGGAACTTTAATATAACTTATTTAAAATTATGTTTTTACTCTTGAGAACCTCGTTTCACAATGGTATATAAGTCGCAGTTCTATATCGAATTCATCTAATTGTGTTGTGTTGAGGGGTTTATTTAATTTCTTTGTAGTAGTTGTTTTAAAATGTTTTTTACGCTACACCGAATCTCGTATGATATGCAGATAAAATTTTGTAAAATTGAGAGTTAGGCTGGGTTTTGTAACCAGAGTATTATGTATTAAACATTTTTATTTGCATTTATTCACATATCAAGTGCAGTAGTATTGCGTAAATGCATTTTCCATTCGTACATAACAGAATTTGCGATCTTGAATCGATTAAGTTTTCTTCAAATATTTCGAACTAGCCGACTTTGGCTATTATTTGGTTCGCTAGGATTAATGATCACTAAAATTTTTAATTAAATATTTTGGGTAATTTGATTTTAATCAGTTCTGCAATAAAATATTTTTTAATTTTAAATTTTGATAGCCATGCAACTTATACTACTTTCATAGAAGCTTTGCATTGCTCTATTCATTGTACTATGCATTTCTGTAATATTTTATATCTTTATACATCCAATTATATCACAGGAAAAAGCTACAGTGTTTAAAAATGAGCATATTTTGATAACACTATTTCACCATTACTTGGTTCTGAAGTTAAACCTAAATTGTAAGTGCAACAAAATTAAGAAAAAAATTATTTAAAAGCATCTCTTTTATTGAAACTTACTCACCATGGGAAAATAAGCCGAACCTTCAGAGCTCGATCACAATACTGAAGCGGAAAAGAAAATTTAGTATGAAGTATTAGTAGCAACAATGAAAACAATTTGAGTTTTATTTCAAAAGTAAAATATATTATTGTAAAATAATCAAAATATTTTTTAGTTATATAAATATAACCACGGGAGTGGTCTCCTCAAAGGTTTCTTGCATACTCTTTAATAAATGTTTTATCCCAGAAAACGCTTTGCATGGAATTCAAATGTCATAGTTATGAAGTCTTAACCGTTGGCGTGAATTTAGCACTTTTACTGAATTTGTCATATGATTTTGGGCAATGGAAACTTGGCATTGCAGTTAAAAGTATTCGAAAATCGAATTTTTTTGTTTTGGACTAGTTTTTCTCAATAGATTGAAACAAAAATTTGGCACCAAACTACTTGTAGTCACAAGATCTAATACCAAATGTGTAATATATTTAAATCACTACGGTTTTGAGTTATCGGCGTTAAATGTTTCTGAAAGCACAGACCAGCAGAACGACAATCAATCATTGGATTTGACTCAAAATTTAATAAATATCTACATAGGTGTTAAATAAGTGTACCGAATTTTATCCATCTAGCTCTCTTCATTTTGTAGTTATCGTGTTAACTGTGAAAATTCGAACAACTGGATAGACTTTTTTGGAAGGGACTTTGAACAAAATTTGTTAGAAATCTACAAATTTGGTGTAAAGATTATATACCAAATTTTATCCGTCTAGCTCAAAGCGTTTTTGAATTATCTTTGTCATAGACAGACAGGTGAACAGTTTCCGAAAATTTGTTTTTCGAACTCGGGAAACTCTTAAAACGTGGAGATTCGTCAAAATCTGGGGCTTGAATATTTAGCCGATTATAA
>JAPMOR010001233.1:71114-183662 GCA_026543865.1 Argiope aurantia
AAAATAAAAAGATAATGCTTAATGGATGTTTCGTTCTTAAAAAACAATCCCTTGCTTTTTTTCCCCTTTTGTTCTGGCGTAGCCCTTCTACTAGACTTTTCGATTACACATGAAACTGTAGTGTTTGCACTCGGTACTGTTTCCTTTAGAAATCGCCAAATGCTCGCCAACGTTTTATCTGTCGGCAACCCTATTGAAAAGGGACTACGGCATTTATCGAGCGCTGTGACGGAATGGCGTGGCGGATAGGAGTTGTCTTTGCGTCCTAATCTACGCAGCAGCAAGAGCTTAAATGGGTGCACCTTGACGAATATTGCGAGCTTTCTATTCATGAGACAGGTGAGTGTTTTAATTTAGTTAGGAGGAAAACATTGTCCAGGTGTAAATTTTGTGCCCTAGTCGAAACACTTTTCTGCATCGTCCTTCCTCAATGTTTGTTTGGAGAAGGAGGAAGTGGGGTGGGGGGAGGAGATCGGCCATTATTTTCCCCAATACTTGCGATCTGAGCTCTTTTCAGATGACGATGCAGTCTTTTTGCTGTAAATGTTATAATCGATTGATCAGTAGAGTATCAAGTTTCCTTCTAAACTATGAAAATTGCCTTTAAAAAAATTGCAGCTATATTATGGACTATCTAGAACGCGTTTTTAGTTGTGTATTTCCCTTCTAATATCTGAGGTTCAAAACGCTTGTAAATAACGATCGACTGGCTCGCTTACTTGTTTATCGATAAGTGTTATATTCGCTGCATTTGAACAATAATTTATATTATTGTCTAATAGAAAATAATTCTAAAATATTTTGAAATAATATACTATTTATTATAATTTCTATAGTGAATTTTCAAGATTAAATTGGCTTTATTTCTAGTGATATATATGGAAGATTCCTAAAAATGGAGTTCTAAAACTAGATATTCTTTTATTTGTTTCTTAGTTTGAAACTAGATATTCTTTTATCATTATTGAAGGTAATATTTTAATTGGAATAGGATTTTATTTATTATTGTAAGAGGTGACCATATGAGAAAAAAAATGATTTTTTATGAAAAAAAATAAGACTGTTAAAAATGTATTTTTTTTTTCATTAAATGTACCCAATGGATGCTGATGTAAATAAAATTGCATTATGAAATTTCAGAAGAAAACAAGCACTGTTTGTCCGCTACAAGATCTCGTTACTCCATCTGATTAGTAGCGATTCTATAGGAATTATTTATTCTAGAAGAAAATCATTTCAAATTAGATGACTGATGATTTTTTTTTTTTTTCTGACACCAATTCTCAGCTGAAAAAGAATCTTTTTTGTTGTAGTTTGCATGTATCTTTATATTTGTCTTCCATTTTTTTAAAGATTTTATTTAACTTTTTTTAATTAAAATTAATTCCTATCATTTTTTCTGGTCTCTTTAAGCCAGATATTTTTTAAATGTCTTTTACAATAATAAGAAAAGAGATTAAAAGTACAGTCAATAAAGTATGCGAAATAGTGCACAATTTTCCATTTTTCTCTGAGAAAGTTATAATGAAATTTTTGAAAGTTCTTCTTTTGCAATCTACGAAAAGATCACCTGATGCAACTGAAATTTTAAATTTTACTATTAAGTATTCAATGAAATGAAAGTTTTGAAGAAATTTGGAAGATATTATAAAAGACCTATACGTTGAAATTGATCATATGTGTTATACAGTAAACAATCCAAGACTAAAAACTCTACTCAGTGGCTCGACAGTTCACGTGGGCCAAGGCCTATAGTGCCCATATCTGCTTTCTTAACTGAGGGCCCTGAGGTGCAAGGCATATGTCCTGGTTAGGTGGTCAGCCTAACCCGGACCTCCAGTGTTTAGTTCCCAAGCATGCTTGGTCCTCAGTTTATTGACCCACTGAAGAGACGAAAGGCTGAGTCAACCTTGCCCAGCCCGAAGATCGAGCCTCGGACCTGTGCGATGGGAACGCGAAGCACTACCACTACGCCACAGGACTTCAAACAATCCAAGACATCTATGCCTAATAAAGGAAAATACCTTTCTTAAATAAATTTCTTCTTGCCTTGCCAAAAAGTTAAACTTTCATTACGAAAAAAAGTATTTCTTGAAAAAGATATTGCATGCGAGAAATTTTTACAGGAAGCATTTGAGAATTTAAAAAATATATATATTCATCAAAAGAATACTGTGTAATAGAGTAATAATTAACTGCAAAAAATAACATAATATAGAAGAGATGTATGTGAAGGTGATATATTAAATGTTGATATCAAATCGTATTTATTGATGAAATATACATAGACAAATATTTATGGTAGGCACTGGCGAGATACAATTTCAGGAGCTGAAATAAATATTATTTCAGAGATTGACTTGTTATAAAAACTGGGTTGCTTACGGAATTTATACCAATGCTCAGTTGGTTTTCAAAGTGTTGATCAATAAAGGAGATTACAATAGCTAAATTTACTTTGGAGATTTTGAAATATTGATACTGGGGAAAAAAAATTGTGCCAAATTTATAGGCTAGGAGTATAGTATGTATGGGCAATTCTCCACATAATATGTAGATTGTAGGTCTGAGACCTTCAAAGTACAATATGAAGAATGAGAGGATTGACGGGCTGGCAAAGACTTTAGTACCTTACGATATGCAAATGCTGAAAGCAAACCTATTATCTAATAAATTACAACTATCCTTATAAAGTCACATATAAGATTAGTAACATAATTAAGGAGTTCAGGCATAATATTTTGTTCTCTCGCCTTTTTACCATTCTGATTTTTGAAATTATTTGTTCTAATTCTGTAAAACTATATCTTGAAATTGAAGAAAGAAGCAGACATTAATTTATTAGATACACTGACACATAGTAGAAAATAGTTATTAAATGGCTAAGTGCATAGGCAAATGATTCAAATTTTAAGAAGTAACAGAAATAGAAAATGCTGGTGAACTTTTATTGAGATGTGCACATTGCATGTAAAAGAAAAGTTTATATAGTAAAACAGAAACTGAGCAATGAGATAAATGGTTTCAAAATAAATTGTCTAGAGAATTTTGACAGGAATTGTATAAATTCTTTGACAATTTTTGTTCTAGTAATTCTGAAAAAACATTCCAATTAAATTTGATTTTGCTATGATTAAAGTGTCTTGTACTGTTTTTGTTAATTCAATATAATTTCAGAAGTAAGGTCTAAACCAATTAATAAGTTTTCCTTAAATTTGAGTATTTTGTAAATATTTATTTTTATATAAAAATTAGTAATATATTCATTAAAAATTTTTACAACTCTCTAAATTTAATTTGAATAGAAAGATCTTTTGAAAAATTTGCCCAGAATTGAGCCATTTACATCGTGAATATGATTCTAATCAGATAATTTACACTGTATGAAATATGCTGTCTTGTCATTCAGGGACAAAGACAACTTACTAATATAAGTTCTACATAAAATTTCAGAATTATTTTCTTAAAATTGTCTTATCATTGTACTTTAGTGTTTTAATGATGAACCTTTGTAAGTTATTTTATCGTTATATTGAATCCTGTTCCAAACTTAATTTTCCTCCCTTATTAGATGTTTATCAAGAACTTGCAACATTATTAATTACCAAATTTTTAAATATGCTTGTACAGTTGTGTTTTTGATTGCGACTTCAGTCCTACTAAAATCTTAATAGTGCTTATTGTGAAATATAGAAGTCATATAAGCAGTAGTAGGATTTACAATCTTTGCTGAAATACTTTATCCCCCCCCCCCCAAATTTAAATATTTGTTCTGTTGCAAATTTAAATGTGTATATATTGTTAATATCTAAATATACAAATGTGCAGTTGAATTATTAAAAAAAAAAAAAAGTGAACATTTTTATTTTTAAACTTTGCAAGAACTAATGAGGTTTTAGAAAGCATGAGTAAGTTACAAATTAGATTTAGACAAAAATAATTTTTAGATAATGTTTTGTGTGTTAATTATTACTTTTCCATTTAAGAAAAGTATATTTAAGCAAAAATAAATATTATAAATTTCAAAAAAAATTTCATGCATAATTTTTGTTTTTTTATTCTGCATATAATGGGTATATAAATAATTTATACATATATTTGCTCATCAAAACTGCTTTTTCTGCCAGCTTGTGTTAATTCCTAGAAAAATGTTTTCTTAATCTTTTAAAGATCAAAAATGACCTATCATGTTTAATTTGAAGTTGAAAATAGTCCCATTTGGACAAATAGCCCATCTAGTTTTAATTTGAAATAAAAATTCTCTAGTCTTAAAATTCCTCCCTATTCTCTACCTCTTCCCTTTCTTGCTGTCATTTATTTCTATGTCTTATTACAGACTTCCATGCTTAACCGTCTGGCTGCGTAATTCTTTAGAGTCATTATTTAGATACGATATTTGCAAATAAATTAAAATATTTTCCAAAGGAAGTGAACTGATACTATATGTTACACAATAATATAATAAAAATCTGTGATCATAAAAATAAACACTCTAAACTGTGAAAAACGCTGGATGCAACAGAAAATGGACGGATTGTCAACACGTGGAAATGGCGGGATATGCAGTTGGAGGATTAATTGCACCGCTTGATTCGTTCATTATTTGGAATCATACGGTTTTCATATATTTAAGAAACTTGATTGCTTATTAAATTAAATTTGAAAGAAAAAATTTTTGCATATTTAAATTTCTACAAATTAAAATTCTTACAAAATTACTTGTTGCAAAAACTTCTTAAATCATTAAAAATTATTCTGAAATATTTTTTACAAATATTTCTCCCTCCTCTCTAAAATAAGAGCATTGTTTATACTTAATAAATAAAAAATAGATGGATTTTTTTTTTGTCTTTTAATTTCTACTTTTTTCTATTCTATAATTTCTCATTATGAAGGTATTGACGTAAACTTTCATGATTCATTATTTTCTAAGAGCATGCTAATATTATTAATCTGTTTGCCATAACATTTCCCCCTTTATTCACGAAGCACTCTTTGAACATCCAATAATCAGTATTCTTGAAACTTCTATTGGAAATGTGAAGGAAGGGCTTGTCAGCGAGTTCTCTGCTGCGAGTCCAGAGGGCTCCAAGTTTAGATATGATTCTACTGAAGAAGCACTGTTTAAGTGGGTTTGTTGCTTGTTAAGGCCAAATGTCCTTCCATTAGTGTGGTGTTGAAGTTCGGAGAGGCGGATTGCAACTTGTGTGTCATCTTTGTCATCTGACCAGGGTACAAAATTACGATATCCACTGCAAAATATCTATAGATTATTAACTGCTATGGAAACTTATGAACTCATCAAAAATCATTCATATAGAATATTTATGTATATTCCTTATTATAATACTTCGAAAATTCATTTTCCAGTATATATAATGGAATATGGTATGTTTAAATGACATTCTGCTTTTGTCCTGAATTTTTCATTCACTAGTTTAGACTTAAATAGAGTTTAAATATTTGATTTTTTTTTTCCCCCTCCAGGTACCTGAGTGGGAATAAGTGCAATTCTTCTGATCTAGTGATAAGCAGCTATCTTTTTTCATATTCCATACGATACGGTTAGTATTTTCATACTTTTAATTAATTTTTTTTCGTAAATTTTATAAGTAACATCAAAATAAATGCTATCTTATGAATATCAATTGTAATTCTTAAGTAAAAAAAATTATGTGGAAGATTAATACATCTTGAAAATTCATGTTTAAAATTGGACAATTTGCCAAATATATGAAAATTACAAAATAACTACTTTTTATATTACAGTTTTCAAAGCTGATGCTGTAAGGGAAACTTGAATGGGGGGAAAAAAGAAAATTAATCTAATTTGCATTGTATTTATGTTAGATCTTTTTTTTAATTTGATTGTTACAATATTCCTTGTATTACTTTTATCAATTACTTTGAAGGAATGTTGGAAGCAAAAGGAGAAAATGTAAATTATCTGTAAAATGAATAGGTGATTGTGTGTGTGTTCGGGATTATTTATACATAAAAATACTTTGCATCCTAGAATTAATCATTGAATAATTTTATTATTTATTATCACAAAAATGATTTTTACTGAACTGGCTTATTTGATTTCAGCTTTGGCGAAGGTGAGCTGTTGCTAGTGCCCTACGCTGTTTAGTCTGTGATAACTTAGCTCAAAAACAAACTCTTGGTGTGGCAACACCTCATCCCTTTTTCACGTTCTTCCATGCCCTGCGCTAGTCGCAGTGGGCAATACCAACGTCTTTCAAGCTCATAGATGCAGGCAAAAATGGATTCGACTGCGCGCTATGGCGACGCATCTGCATCTGCCTTCGGCGCAGCTGCCTATCGCAGCAACCCATCCTACAATTTTAACCAAGAAGGAGAAAATGGAAACTCGGATTCCTCATACTCAGGATGGCAAAATGGCTCAAATTGGTCAGATAATAACAAGAATAACAGGGGAAAGGATGAAAACATGGATCATGACAATAACTCTTTCTCGGGTCTCTTGGGTGCAACAGGTGGTCAAGAGGAGAAAGGCGAACGAAGACCACCGATGCCTCGTCTTGGACTTCTTGGTGGTGGCGAGAGCTCAATGGTTGGAAGCTGGAGTGGAAGTCAAGGGCCTAGTAGTACCGGAGCATGGGCTGGGCGGCCAGGTACTACAGACATAAGTGGAGGATCAAATGCTGGTAAGATTATTTTCTTGTTTCATGTAAGGGGGACTGTAGTACTTTGGATCACATTTTTTACTTGCATTTTTATTTTAAGTTGTTAGTGTCCTATTTTGTGTGAGGTTATTCTATTCTTGATTACCTTATCTATTATCTGTAAGATAAGGAAGCTTAATTTTTAAAGAAAAAAAAACAGCATACTGACTTATCTTGTGTTGGAAGATAGTCCTGTACTTTTCATCGTACTTTTGTGTCTGTATTGAAATTAGTTCTCCATCATCCTGCTTTCAGATGTGATATGACGAGAAAAAGACCTAATCTGTATTTTGTATATATGTTAAAAGAGCTTTTTCAGTTCTGAATAATTTTGCAGTGTCTTTTATTACAAGTAGTCTCAAATATCCTTTTCACCTTTCTTTTTCCTTGTTCCATTTCACAAGTTGGATTTTATTGCAGCTATTGCAAACTTATAAGTCAGGCTCCAAACTTCCCTCTTCATTAAAGTTTATTTATTTTTTAAGTTACTTTTGCACAATTGCCTATATACTGACCTAAGCAGGACTTGTCTTTTTCAGAAAATACATTTGAAGAGTCATACTTGACATCATATTTGTATTTATCTTTCCCAAACTTCTAAAAAAATCTCTCGAATACTAAATTAAAGTGTAAAAGTTAATCAGCATATTTTCTTATTTTTTTTTTTTTCCTTAGGTAATGGGTTGTGTATATTGATTGAAAGTTTTTAGAAATAAACATTGAGCTGGACAAAGCAAAAGCAAACTATGTTTAGTTTAGTCATTTAAGTGAAATGTACCTTCTTAAGAAAACTTTAACATAAAGAGGATGCTAGTCATTAAAGTCTTCCGTTTTCATGATATAAGTACATTTGCATATGAACTCTTCTCATATCATATCAATCAACAATAAATGCAGATGTCATTTTATATTACTTTATGATGTGCTATAACATCTGTTTTTCAAAATTGATGTGAAATATTCGACTCATTTTACATATGTTGACTCCTACTTGTGTTGTAATGTAAATTCTCTTTTATTTGAAATGTTTCCTTACTTCAGAAACACCCACAAAGCCATCTCAGACTTCATCCTGGGCACAGGCAGCAGGTAAAGGCCTACCGGGAGAACCAACTCAAGAAGCTCCAACATCCTCCCGTGATCGTGCTGAACAAGAAGCCCAGGAGTTCAGGAAGAAGGCTGCATTTAGTCAAGGATGGGGGCAAAATGTAAGTATATTATTAATCTCAAGCCTCTGTTTTTTTGTTTTTTTTAAATTTTTTTTACAGTCTTAATAGTTGTTTGAATTATCATGTTAGTGCATGTTGGAACTAAATGCAATAAACTTTTAGATTTCAAATATTGGGGGGGGGGGGGTAACAAAGTTATTAGAAGTAAAGATTTTTGTTCCTGCAGCTACAAAAGGACTTCTTTTTTGTCATTTCTAACCAGCTATAGATCTGGCCAGCATGCGTATGGTAATACAGTAGAATAAGACACTAAAATTGTTTTATGAAGAGTCAGAACTTTTTAAGATTAAATTTACAATATGTAAATTTAAATTAATTAAATTTACATATTGCTGTTGCAGAATCTGTATCGCCCTCCTACAAGGTTAAGATGAAAAAAAGTTCCATAAACAATAGTTACAATTATAATTATATTGTCACAAATTCGACAAATTTTAAGTATATTGTCTTCTTAATGAGTTGTTGGCAGCAAAATTCGGAGTTTGGCGACAGATGTTGATGTATTTGACATGGCATCATAAAATTTTTATTCTTTTATAGAAAATTCTACAGTCTTTCAAGTATATGTTACTGCCATTGTCACTAGAGTAATTGCATATAAGCATATTTTCATCAAATTAGTATGGCAGGCATATAGTATTTTTGACTGTGGTAAAGCTGCCTGAATCTTGCTAGCTCAAAATACTAATCAAAAAATCTTGAGGGAACTAGTTTGTTGCTGTTATAGTCTGTTGAAGACTGGATTTGATTTTGTTTGATTAACTGTAGATATTTGTAAGTACATATTGTATTTGTGTCATCTTAAATTAAAGTTTGATCAATCTGCAAGTCCACTCAAACTATGACATTATATTATTTAATAAAGTGTGGTTTTAAATGTTATCATAATCATACCTTTATTGTAATATGCTTGTGAATATCATATAATTTGGGAAAATTCCTCGTAGCAGGGACCAAGGTAATCATAATTTATGTAATTAGTGTCTTTCATCTTAAATAAAATTTTTAAAAAATTCAAATGCATGTGCTCATAGAAAATATACTAAAGAAGTAATGTTTGATAAAAACATGTCATATTTACATAAATTTATTTTTAATTAACTACAAAAATAAATTATTTTTAATATTTTAGGGTGTAAACCAAGATACTCCATGGGATGTAGATGACAATACTCAAGATGGCTCAAAAGAGAGTACAACTTGGCGAGCTCCTAACAATGGCACAGAAATCTGGGAGACCAATCTACGTATGAACAAAGGTGGTGCTCCTGCCGTAGCCACTCCCACAACAGCACCACCTCCTCCATGGGGCCATACTCCTGCCACAAATATTGGAGGACATTGGGGTGAAGAGGAGCAAAGTAGCAGTCAGTGGCAGAGTGGAGGTGGAACTATGTCTAACCCCACCCATTGGCCTGATAACAATAATACTGGAAGTAGCATGTGGGGTGGAAGCACAGGCCAAGAAAAACATTGGAATAACAACCAATCTCAGTGGGGAGGTTAGTATTTGAGGATTTTCATGAAATTGAAGTGAATTGGAAAAATTACTCTAATTGCTTTGAAGAAAAGGCATTATGTAAATTATTTTGTTTGCAAATGAATGCGAGAATTACATAACAACCCAAATATATCTTTAATATTTGAAGTGAAATGTTGTGGCTCTTATTAATCTTTTTTAAATTAATTACTAAATTGTTGCACGTAGAAAAAAAAGGGGGGGGGATTCATTCTAAATATGTTTGAATAATTCCAAAGGTTCATCTTTCCGAATTAGAATTTTTGTTTAAAAATAATTAATAAGTCTTATAATTGAACTGTTTCAGTTATTTCTAAAAATATTCTAGAGTTAAAGATATTTTAACTGTTAAATATATATGCCTTTTTTTTATTATTATTATTAACTAGCTCCCATCTTGTGCTCTTGCTCATGATATGGTCCTCCTAATTATATTCAAGCATGTTATTTACATGAATGTTTCATCAGTTTAATATAACAGTGACACAACTCTTAAAAATCATTAGAAAAGTCTTAATAAAACTAGTTTAAATTTTAAATATTTTATTTAACTAAAAAATTGCTCTCGGCTAATGTGCTGTTCTGATTCATGATGCCATAATTTTGGAATTCCAGATCAGTCGGGACCTATTTCATTGAATTGTGCATGATTTAATGTTTTAAAAAATTTCTCAACGTATTGTTTAGAAACAAGCTAATCTTATGATGCACGACTGCTATTTCTGTAAATTATCTTTTATCACATGGAGGGAGGTAAATTGAAAAAAGCAGGCTAGTTTTAATACTAGCCTGCTTTAATAGAAGACTGCTTTACATCATTTTGAACCTATTTTGGTGAATTATTCTTGATATATTTTAAGAACTTTTCAATTTCATCTGTATTGAGAATAATAATTTCATATATTATACTGATGGAAATAAAAGAGTTTAAGAAAGGAAGGGGTGGGCGACCGTAATCGGGGGAGGGGTATGTAACTATTCTACTTCTCAACAACATTGAATATGGCATTTCCCACCCCGATACCATGCACGAAGCACATTGTTGGTGAGATGGTGGAACCCGAAACTAATCTATTAACAGCTACCCACATAGGTCGTAACCAAGAGAAACATCCAACCCACCTATTTGGCAGTGCAAACAACAATGGCTATTTAGAGCCGTGGAATAAAATCATTTATCCACAATAAAATCTGATGGATAATGTGAATGTTTTTTGGATCAAGAAGGAATTGATCTTTAGATGAATAAGACTTAAAGTTCAGTCGGAAAGACTGTGTAAAAATGCTATGAAAGACAAAATGGTTTGGTAACTCTCTGGTGGCTATGAAAGAACGACCAGTATTGTCCTTGAAAAGTGTACAAGAAAAAAGATTAGGATGGGGTGTACTAGTCATACTTAGTATAGGCGCATAGTTGAGCAACACTTCTATGATAGGACAATTAAGGGAAGTGGCTGTATGATCAGTTCTATAATATGTTTTTTGTCTTCGATTGCTTTCATGACAAAAGCTGCAAACTTTGGTTGTTTTCTGACATGTTTTTGTGGAGTGATTTCCCAGACACTTCCCACATGCTGCTTAAGAATTGCAATTGCCCTTTGAATGGCCAAACTTTAAACATTTTTGGCAACAAATTGGATCTAGATGCTCTTTAAATTTCTTTGAGCCGAAGCTAAAGTGCAACCTGTTTTCTTTTTTGAGGGACTGAAAGATATTTGAGGATATAACAGTGTTGTTTCTGGTGTACTTAATCAGATTTTATTTTTAAAAAAATTTAATGGGGTTTAAATATTATTATGTGGGAATTTATCTATTGAATAAATTTTAGAAAAGAAAATTAAAGGTTTTAAACAAAGAAAGTTTTTAATTGAAAAACTTTTTGAGATCTTGCTTATTTTAAATATACGAGCCTACT
This sequence comes from Argiope aurantia, assembly GCA_026543865.1. Taxonomy (NCBI): domain Eukaryota; kingdom Metazoa; phylum Arthropoda; class Arachnida; order Araneae; family Araneidae; genus Argiope; species Argiope aurantia. Next base: position 82,467 of record JAPMOR010001233.1, read on the forward strand.
GATTATGGCCTTTTCAGATGGTAGCTCTGATGCTTCTTGGTCATCCCGAAACCGTCCCCTTGGCAACTGGTCTCCTGCTGCAACACCTAAAAAAGAAGTTCCTCCCTCAGGCTGGGAACCTCCATCACCTCCTCCTCTGCGTCGCAGTACAACTGGTGCCTATGATGATGGGACTGCTGCATGGGGAAATCCACAGAGACAAGGAAAAGTGAGTTGTGCTTCGTAGAATAGTTTTAAGGAGAAAGCCTTGCATTTTATATTTTTAATTTCTTTTTTAAAGTTTTTAATAAAAAAAGTATAAATTCAGTTGTCTGATTTAGTAAAGATATGTATACATTTGTGAAAAGGATGTAATGGAACAAAAGTTGAATTGGGAAGAAATATGCCTAATTTTTTTAAAAGCATCTATTTGTCAAAAAAAAAAAAAAAAGCTAATAGTATAGTTTGGAATATCTGTAGTTTTAGTCATGTATCGCATTCTGTTAAAAGAAAATTGTGAAAAAAAATGTTAAAAAAATTAAAATGTCTCAAAACTTCATAAAGGTTTAATAAAATTAAGCTATAATTAATAAATGTTTAATTCTATAAAACTATATAGAACTTAAAATGAAACAAAATAATATTTGCGGAAGTATAGGTGGTCTAGTCAAATGCTATTTATCTAGATCAGGGGTGGCGAACCTTTATAGATCAACATGCCATTTTTTCTAAAGAAATGTTAATGAGGTATAGACTTGCCGTCAAATAATTTTGATTTGTGATTATTGGGAATATAATAAAACTAATTACTAACTCAAAACTCTTTATTTACTACAAAAAAAATACATTTTGCATTGTATAGTAGTAAAGGTTTTAGTTATACGTGTAATTCAAATTAAAGTAACGTGTGTGACTTCTGTTGTTGCAGATTAGATGACAAATAACTTATATTAGAATTGTAAGATGTTAATTTTAGCAGAATGCTTGTTGAATTGGAGTCGTCTGCCAAACAGTTTCTAAGAGAGTCTTTAATGTTATTCATCTCTAAAAAAATGACTCACAGGCATAGATAGGTGAAAATATGGTTAAAATAGCATGAGCAGCTTCTCCAAAGAGTTAAATGTCTCTTAATTAATGTCGAATTCCATGTTTCCAAAATTTAGTTACTGTCATTTTTACCTATATTGCTTGTTAATCTTTCTGTTTCAATTAATTCCAACTTTTTCCTTGTTTTAATAAATTTTTGAATCCATATTGAACTAGACTGGAAATCAATGATTTGCATTTCAAATTCTTCAATTTCCAACTAATCAAATTGGGGCAAGTTCAGTTTAGGAAATGAAGTTGCATCAGGGTACATAATAAATTTGGACGTTTCCGATAATTCTTTGAAGTGAGGAAATCTCTCTGAATATTACTTGATTGAAGAATCAATTACGGAAATAAATTCAATAAGTTTTTATTCGTCTGGTTTCTCATGTACATCTAAAGCTTTGAATTCCCCCCCCCCCCCCCCCCCCGAATTTAGGAAGTATTTGTAGTTTCTTGTAATAATATCGTTCCTGAAAACATGCAATCCAGCATCAAAAGTGTGAATGATATCTGTCATGACAATAATTTTTTTATTTGTGCCTTGAAGCTTTACATTCAATTTATTGAAATGTTGGCATATGTCTGAAGAATTTTGAGAGCCACATAACATTCAACAATTGTGGATTGTGCTCAATTTTCCAGTTATTTTGCAGAAACAGTCTGATTTCTTCCACACTGTCAACATATCTTTGAAATACATTCCTGCGGTTCAACCAGCGAACATTATTTAACATTAGTACACTGAGTTGACTATTTTTGTAACTAACCTCATTACATTATCAAGAAATTTTGAACCATACTTAGAACACAAGGCTTGTTGGTGAATAATGCAATGGAATTTAAAAATCAAATGTTCTACGTATGTTTGAAATAAACTAATGAAACGATTTTTGGAGCACCATTAAATCAATTTCTTTTTCAGCAAGCAAATTTTTAACAGTTGTTCAAATAAATGTGCTTTTTTTAAATGGAGATGGGAAATTTTAAATTGAATGGAAACATTCTCGTTTGTTTGTAATACTTCATAATGAACTTTGTTATTTTGAACTAAAATGCAAACCATTTTGATTGACAGCATGCCCAAAATATTGTGTTGTGTGCCATAGGTTCGTCATCCCTGATCTAAATTATGCAGAGTCACATTTGACTGGATATCAAACTGGGAGATGTAATTTTTATGAATTATTAGTTAATTTTCGGGAAGAGATTTTAGCAAATATCAGGAATATCATTGGTGCAACATATTAAGAATGGCTAAAAACAGTATTTTAAGTGTTAATGCGTAAAATGAAGAAAGATTTGTTTCTCTAGGGATAAATCATTCAAGAAAAATGTTTTCTGACGTCATTGAGGTTTACGATTTTTATTAGAAATTAAAGATATCATTATAAGAACATTATTAAAACAAGTATTAAAAATTTGAACTAATTTTTAAAATTGATAGACCTTTTTTGTATATTCATTACTTCTGATACTTGGAAATTTAAACACACTAAAAGTTTGCTTAAAAATTAGGTTTAACAATATACACAAAATAATTATGCCATAGCTGTAATGTTGATAGAAATGCCCTATCAAAATAAAAGTATAGAAACTATCCGAGATCTCTTTATTTTTATATTGATCAGCATAATTGCTATTTGTATTACATAAGTGTTCAGAAAATTATTGAATAAAAGAAAATACTATGTCTGCAAACCAGTATCACTGAGTTGGAAATTTTAAGATGTTTGCAAGTTATATTTCATTGGAAGTTATTGATCTAAAATCTAGTTAGAAGACGTCTTAATTCATATTATTTTTATATTTACTATAGTTAACACCCCAGTTTTTCAAAGGCTTTCTCTTCTTGTTTGTCGGTTAATGTTTTGTAGTTTCATAGAAATGTAGCTTCACTGAGTAGACCTCTAATTACCAGGTGTCCCACTGGAAAGATATGCCGACTGCCAAACCTATTTCTGGTGGGATGCCAATTGGCCCAAGTGGAATGCCAGGTATGCTCCGTATTCCTGGCAAAGGTGGAGACAATGGCAGCTGGACGAAGCCTCAACCAACTGGTACTGGTCGCAATTCTTGGCAGGATATGCCCACTGGTACTATGGGCAATTGGAATGATGACCCAATGAAGAATGTGTCTCAAACTGGCCAATATGTGGGATGGAATGATCCCAGTAACTCTGTTTGCTGGGGTGCCAAACCAAAAGCTAATTCTAACTGGGCTGATGGGCAAGTGGATACAAGTTCCTGGTTGGGACCTGCTAAACAGGTATGTTTATTAATCATAAATGAACAGTACTGAATTCTTTCAATTGGCCATATAAACTTTTTATCTCTTCATGTTCAGTTGTAATGCAGATTATTTGCATTTTTTTTTTTTTTTTTTTTTTTTTTTTTTTTTTTTGCATAGGTTTTAAAAAGCATTTCAAAAATTATAAATTATGCAATTTAGTATTTTTTAAAAAGTTCTGGCAGCTAAACTCTTGGACCTTAAGTAATTGGCCTCTTGGAGAGTTTAACTAGTTGCATTGTTTCTTTTTTGAATTATTGCTTCAGACTTAAAAGGACCAGTAAATTGCAATATAGTTATAATTTAAAGTTTGTTCTATATATATATGTTCATTTTGACATTTACAACCATTATTAATATTTTGTACCTTTCCATTTTGTTTAAAGCTTCGTCAACTAAAGATTTCAGTCCCAAATGAGGTCAGTAAAAAATTGATTGGCCAATTTTCAAGTATTTTTAAGCAAAAAATAAGAATGACATTTTAATATGGTACTATTTGCTTGAAATTTATTAAATTTTATCCAATTAAAATATTTATTGGTATTGTCTGCCTCCCTAAATTTTCCAGCATATATGTTTGTAGAATAATAGAGAGATGAAGCTTATTTTGAATTTACCTCAGTGGTAATTTAATTGTTATATGTATGTATTTTCTTCACAAAAAAGTACAATAAGAAGAGGAAGTGAGTGACAATTGGACACGAGTTTTTAACTTTCTAGAACTCTCCGAGATATTATTCAAGTCTGATTCCAAGATGCTATGATTCAAAAAAAGATATTACTGACATTATTGGTTGTGAGAATGAGGAAATAATGTTGACAGAAAAAGACGAAGTCAATTTACAAGGAGTGTTCAAATGAAAAGGTACTCTGTGGATATAAATGAAGACTTTATTCAAAGGCCTGAGCACAATGATCCCATTGATTAATGAGCTGAAGGATTCCTTGTTCCCAGAATTCCTGTGGCCATGACAAGACTCGGTCCTTCACAGCGTCCTTGAGTTCACGTTTCGAGTTGAAGAGCTTCCCTTTCAGATATATTTTCAGGGGACCAAACACATGAAAATCTTAGGGCGACATATCATGGCTGTTGGGCAGGTGGGCGATTTGCTCCCACTTGAACTTGTCCAGTTCCACATGTGTGACCCTGGAGACATATGGATGCGCGTTATCATGGAGCAAAACCACATCCTCCGTGATTAGCCCCAGTCATTTGCTCTTAATGGACCTAGGTAGTCTTCAGAATGTGTCGCAGTACACATTCTACTATGCCTGTGCCATCCTGTCTTCACATGCATTGCCGCATCAATTGGGCAGCTCTCTTTATAAGAGCCTCTGCTCTCCTGCACATGTGGGCACCCCCACATTCTCCAATCTATGCTGGAAACTCCAGTCGCATCCCTAGATATTTCACTACGTTCTCCCATAGCGGCATAAGCAAATATGTTAACAATTATGTTAGGACGTTTCATACTTTTTCATTTGAACATCCCTTGCATAACTGGATCAGGGATAGAATTTTGAATTAAGTAACATTGTAACATGTAGTGTTCAAACTTTTAATCTACATCATGCCACCATTCATGGTTTTGTAGTACTGAATTATCAACATTATCAAGCATAGCTCTCAATTTAAGAATGGACATTCCTAAACTCCTGAAATGCGATTTCTTGCATAGAATAGATTTTTATTAGGTTTAAATAATTGTTTGTTATCAAATGAAATTTCTTATATAAAGGAAGAAAACATAAATGCTATTGCTATCAAATTGATATAATAGCAGATAGGGAAGAAATTTTATTTACAGTAATGGAAATTTTATTTACAGTAATGGAAATTTTATTTACAGTAATGGAAATTTTATTTGAAGTAAAGATGTGATTGTATATTTTTTGTGTGTTCCTTCTTGCATTTGAACATAAGTTTTCTACATTTATGAATTTAAGGCATATATAATGAGTGTAACAAAAAATAATTTAAACCTGAAAATTTTTTATGTTATTTACTCTTTTTTTACTATTAATTAGATAATGTCTGTTCATTATAAAAACATCTAGTAAAATGCAGTATATTTGAATTTAATTAGTTTCTAATGTATTTGTCGAAAATTTACGTAAGAGTTCAATTTTAAAACACAAACAAATTTGAACGTTCCCTTTCTATGTTAGATGCTTAAAAGTTGGAATGTAGAATGCAAAACAACTGTAACATATTTAAATTGTATTATTTCACTGTTATGGAATGCATATTTAAAAAGGACAAAATTAGACACATCAAAATTTTATCACATTCTGTTCATTAAAAGTTTTCTCCACCTTTCTTCCACATAAAAATATAGACCTTGAATAAGGCTGTTAATGCTTTGTATAACATTGGAAAATTATAGTTAATGAATGTAGATATTTGATATGAACCTATCATCTTTATTGGATATATTGCCTGATCTTTGGTGATTAATCCCTGTCATTTAACATTAGGTGCCTGAAAAACAAAGTTGTATTTTAGACATGTTACTTCCAACTGATTAAAACCTAAATTTGATCCAAAACTACAAATGTAGTCACAAAATCGCATTACTAATTTTATAAGTTTAGGTCATTGCATTTTTGAATTAGAGCATTTAAATGCTTGTCAGAACTCTTTCAATCAACCTGTTGATGGATTTACTTGCAAATTCAATAGGTATCTATACTCGAGTTCGCTTATATGGCCAGGCAGACTTCCTTTTAATGGATTTTATTCAAAATTTAGCAGAAATCTACAAATTTGGTGTAAAGACCTTTTTGTTGAACTTGGATGGGCATAAAATATAGAGATTATCAAAATCTCAAATCATTTGAAAGTTATAATATTTTTATTATATTCTGTATGCGAGGAAGGAGAATAATTGATTTTAATAAATCACTATCAATTACAAGCTATAAATAATTAGTAGTTTTTCAGTTATTTATTTTGAATGTTGATATTCTTGCAACTGTTAGCACTGCTTTTATATCACTATTTGTCTAAATTTGTGTATTTGCTTGAAATTTATAAATTTTTTTTAAAGGGTGGCAAACCTTTATGTAAAGACATTGTACATGCCAGCAAGCAGTTCAGGATTCTTACAGAAATGGGCTATAGAGTAAGTTGGCTTTTAAATTCTAAATTTAAAAATTTCATTTGACATGTAATTGCTGAACTTAATTTACACCTTAAATTCCAGTTAGTTTATATAAATTTTCTTTTGCTGTTTCCAAATAACTTATTATTTAGCTATAAGATTGGCAACACCAGTATTTTTTACTATCGGAATGCAAATGATAATTAAAATATGTAAGTGCATTCCGATAGAATCATAGTTCTGTTTCTTTTTGGGGAGGGGGGTGAAAATGTTTTGAAATCCAAAAGCTGTTCTTTCATAGTAAATGAAGAATGAGTTATTATTTTTAATACAAGTCTTTTCATTGTTTTAAGGTTTTATACAGGTTTCATCAATTTTTATTCATAATGCATATATAGATCATCAGTGGCCCCTCTGCTCTTTGATATATTGCATCATATCATAAATTTAAATATTTTGAAACTATAATTACATAGTTATACTTTTTATTTTGTATTATAATGATAAACTATTTTAATTGGTTTGCCATACTTTACGATGCCTGCGAAAATTTAGAGTACAGTACAAAGGTTATACAGTAAAAAGGATTTTATTTTATTTTCTCGAAAATGAAAAGCATTGGACAATCGATGACCTAGGATGAGAAATCTATGAGATTTTACATAGTGGTTGTGATTATTAAACTCAGTTGTAAATTTTTTCCCCATAAAGAATGTACATTGAAATAGTGTTTTCCTTTTTCTATGTCTCTAGAAAAAGGTGGTGGAGAATAAGTGATTTTAGATCATCTATTTAGATGTCTTCATAAGATACTAAAAATGTTTAAATAGGGCCAGTAATTGGAACTGGGCTGTAGGTTATTTGGTTTTTCTAATTTTAAATATATAAAAACTTTCACAGAATTTTCTTAACTCCACTTATTTTTCACGTGTTCTTTCTTCACATTAAGAACCTAAGTTTGTTTTTATTGCTAAGGACAAATTAGTCTTCCGAGTTAATTATTTTTTTTAATTTATTTAATAAATGTAAGTTACGATAACAAAAAGATTCGACTGCTCTTTTCGTTTTGAAATTCATTAATATACAGCATTATTATATTAAATAGCATAGTAAAAGTCCAAATAATTATTTACTTTTATTTCTAAAATATTGTGTGAATCTAAAGATTGGAATATTTAATGTAACACTAGAATTGTTTTGTTTTTCAGAAAGAAGATGTGGAGAATGCATTGAGAAACAGCAACATGAATTATGATGAAGCAATAAGTAAGTTGATTTTTAAAAAATTTAGGAAATATGCAGATTGATTTTGCATACAAAAAGCTACGATTTCAGATCTAAAAATGAAGGGTAAACATCAATATATACTTTACAATTTTCATAAATGATTATATTTTCATAATATATCAAATTTTTTCAAATAGGCACATAGCATTCATTATCATGAGTAGGTTTTTGGTTATCATTCAATGCTTTGGGGAAATGGGAGAGCAAAGTGCATGCTTAGAGCATGTTTATATAGTATTTTCTTTAAATGGGAATGATAATACTTGCATTTCTTTATGACCAAGCATTTATTATTATTTCGTTGTAGTTTTTATAAAAATGAAGCAAGAAAATGGAAATATATTATATAAATTAAGAAAAGGCTAATAAAACACTGAGACAAATAGTAGTAAAAAGATAGTTTTTGTTTGGTTGATGCTCATTCTCAGTTTATTTACATAACTAGTAACTTCTTCTTAGGCATTCCTTAATTCAGTGTCGAACAGCTTTTTAAAACAAAAATGAGGTTTCAAAGTATGGGGGGGGGGAAAGGCATGTGAATGAAACTTAGGTTGAAATCACTCAAAGGAAATTAATTAGAAATGTAGCAGTTAAGCTTATTTAATCCTTTGATTCTATTAATGTTATGTCCTCATCATATGAAATTTGCAATTGTAGATATGGTGAAATTCTGCTTCTTTCCTTATTCTTTATAAAATAAATAATTTTATTATTTCATGCTCTGCTTCAATCACATTTTACTTTGAAGAATTAAGATTTAAATAATGATTTACCAAAGCATCAAACTTTTGGTAAATTCGAGTAAGAATTTTATTCGGATTCTTCCTTTTTCTTGACATTATTCTTATGAGTAACCATTTTTTCAGTGGAACTGCATGCTCTACACCCTGGAGTGATGGAAGTAGATGGATTTGGTGGTCGAAAAGTCAGACCGGCTAATCCGTATGAGGATATGAATACTCCTGACCACAATATGGATTCTTCTTTCACTTTCCATCCTCCCAGCAATAATTTCCATAACTTCACTGCTCAGCACAACTTCAAGCAACCACCTCCCAAGGTATAACATATCTTTCAGATTACCTGTATTTAAAAAAAGTTCCTTTACTTATAACTATACTAACTGTTCTGTTCTTCAGTAGATTTAGGTAATAGTAAAATTTCAAGTTTCGATGTAACTGTTTTTAAAATAGAGCAGGAAATTTGTAGATCCACTTTAACCATTGTAATTTTTAATTGAAAATTTTCTTTTAACTTTGCTTTATTGCATTTTCTGTCACAACATTTAAAATTTGCTAAATTCTTAACCTTTTTAAATGAAAAAATCAGGTCTTTGCATTTTTAATATTTAATTAAAATGTTTATAGTATTTTATATATCTATCAACAGAAACTAAATAATAAGAGGCTATAATCTATCAAAATTAATTCTGAAATATTTGTCATGGTGAGCTAATTGTGATTAAAAATGACATTTTTTTGAAAGATTTAAAATGCTAGTGCAGTGATAAGGAATGGTACATGTAGCGATCTAATTATAAAATGTGACAAAAATATTCCCACTTGCTTTCTTTACAATTTTAATTTTTCAATGTGCAATTTAAAAACAATTTTTAACTTGCAGTATTATTTGTTTAGTTTTCCTGGATAAATTATTTATTTTAGCCCTTAAATATAGTAAAGAAAAAAAAATCATGTACATAATTTTAAATAGCATCTTACTTTTTTTTATTTATCATCTTCAGATGGTTGGTTTTAAAAAAAGCCAGCATTTAAAGGCAATTGATTGCAATTTCAAACATTTAGAAATGCAAACTTGGGTTGCTTAAATTAAGAAGTTGAACAAATGGGTTTTGCAGTTTTAAAACTTAATGAAAATAAGTTCTTATTTTCATCGGTTGTTTCACCGTTGTCTGGAAAGGGAGAATAAATCCATCAGAAAATTCTACCTGAGAACGTGCATGATTTAAGGACAATATTGGGGTTATGAAATAGAGAGTGAAGGCCTCTAATATGTAAATAAAAGGCATCCCATTATAGTTGGAACACAAAGTGGGCACCTAAATGCATTAAAAAATAAATGGCATTTATTTAAGTATGAGATTTCTTTCTTTTGTTCAGGCTAATGAAGTGTGAATCTTAAAGCTGGCCTTAATTAAGAGTTATGGAAATTTTGCTAGCTCTGTGAAACAAATGAACTAGCTTTTAAATGCAAATAACATCCTATGCCTATTTCTTTTTAGGTAGGCAGTGATCTCATTTTGATGGATGTTAGAAAATGCATTTTTAGTAATAAAGATGAAAGATAGCTGTAACTGTGCTAAATTTTTTAGTGAAATTATATATCTATTTTTTCAATGAGTAAAATTGTCTATTCAAGTGTTATATCACAGATAATGCCTTAAAATTAGTTTGCCAAATGCTGAAGTAGACAATTAAAAATAAAAGTTTTGAAACCTCACTATTGACATACTTGTTTTAAGATGGGCTTAACTCTTTCAGGGTCCCACTGGTGTGGTTGGAGGTCAGTCCCCACAATTAGGAACTAGTAATATGTCTCCTGCCTTAATTCAGAAACTCTTGCAACAACAGCAGCAGCAACAACAACAACAGTCACTTCAGCTCATGAATCTGGTATTTATTTCCTTCTGTGTTTGCTTGTGTGGCCAGTCAATTCTGAAGCATGGCATTTATTTGCTTTTTCAATCTATCCGTTTCTGTTGAATAAAAATGTAAATACAAGAAATCTCAATGAATAAATAATTGAAACTTTAGCCGAATTTTGCATTTAGAGTGACCAAATTTCTATAATACAGAAAAAGTTATTTTTGCGTTATAAAACTCCATTTGCAATATAAGACATGGATTTGTCCCTCTCCTAGATCTAAAGTATCATCCATGTTAAATAGGAAATTTATAATTTGCAAATTGTATAAATTTTTTAATAATCATGCATTTTAAATTATTCATTGTAACATAAAAATATAATGGAATCGAAAATATATTTTTAAAAGAATAAATTGCATAAAATTCTTTTGATCAAATTTATATTTATCACTGCTAGATAAAATTTTGTCTGTTAATTTAGTGAGTAGTTGAGCTCGAGTCAGATGAGTAGTATCACGTCTCATTTCCATTCCATGAATTTGCAAAATGCTGTGGTCCAATTTCTGCTAATTACTCAATCTTTCAACTAATTTTACAACTATATGTTTGGCTGACAGTATAAAGATCTAGTTATTCAACTAATTCTTCCATTTTTTTAATAAGTATTTTTTTTTTTTTTGCATGCTTGTATTTATTACGGTTGAATTATAGTTCTTAAAACTGTAGATATGCAATATCTTTGATTGCTTCATAGCTTTTAACTTTCTTTTCCTAATTGATAACCTATTTACATCTATAATATACAAGTATAACCTGTTTACTTGTTTAATATATCATATGTATAATCTTTTAAATTGGTTTTTGCAAATTATATTATCCTTTAATATATTTTTTTCCCCTGTTTTGCAGAACAACGTGCAGCCAATTGGTAATCCCAAATTTACAACAAATGCACAACTACGACACTTGGTGCAGCAGATACAAATGGCAGTACAGGCTGGTCACTTGAATGCTCAGGTATGTCTTCCGCTCTTTTTCATGCATTTTCGTGTGTGTCGAAAAATATTTCACCATGAATTGTGCATGATATATTGTTACCTTCAGGATTATTTGAAAGAATGTTATGTTCAAGTACATATTGTACATGTTAAGTCTGTATATATGTATGTATATGTAATAAATTGGATAAAAAGCAATTTTTACATGCTTTGTTACATGTATCAAAAATAATAATCATTTTTTTTTATATTATACTCAAACTGAGCATTTTCTTGCCACTGCAGATACCATATAATATTCGATCTTCAAAAGCATCTATTTTCCTTCCATATTATAATGTCAATGTTTATTGAGAACAGAATTAATTGATTCAGTATTTTATCTTCATTAATAACTTTTGAAAATTATGGGGGGGGGGAATTCTAAAAAGAAAAAATGTCTTCTATATTTTGATAATAAAATTAATTGATCATACTTCTAATTCAAGAGAAGAAAGTATTGTCCGTGAATGGAGTATCTTGTGGAGATAAATTTGTAAAAATATTCTTAGAAATTGATTTTAACAGGAAGTTTTTGTCTTAATTTCCAGATCCTGAATCAGCCTTTAGCTCCCTCTACTTTGCAGCTCTTATATCAGCTCCTACAACAAATCAAAACTTTAAGCAATTTGCAACAAGTTCAAAAGCAAGGAGGACATTGTTCAATGCAGGTGACACAGTGCAAAACTCGCATTGTCAGTCTCCAAAATCAAATCTGTGCTCAGCAAGCCATTTTTCTAAAGCAACAGCAGGTAAAATTCATTGCTTTTCATATATTTTATCTTATGATATTCTTTCTTTCGCATGCATGCTAAGAAATTGGGTTATTTTATATAAAAGTTAGAAAAGTTAATAACTGAAAATTAATTTTTTTTATAGAAATGTTAAGTTATTAAATTTTTTGGGGGAAAGATAGCACTTTTTTTTTATTGCAAATGGGGTTGACTTTAAAATTATCAGCTAATAAATTTCTACCATTACATTTAAGTAAGTAAGCTAGTAAGAATTTAAATTATTTTGAAGGGGATTGAATAAACTTTCATTTTGAAGGGGATTGAATAAACTTTCATTTTGAGGTGTCTAACAGATGCAAGTATTCAAAAGATTTTTAAATTATTTGAATTTTTGCTTTTGGAGAAAGGTGTTAATTTTTATTTAAAGTTGATTACAAAGAAATTTAGCATTTTATTATTAGTAGTTGCACGAAAATAAACTGTTTAAAGGAAACTTATATTTTAAAACCATGAATTACAAAAAGTTACAACCTTAACTTAATGACGTTTATGTAGAAAATTATCAACATTATTAAACTGTCCTAATATGTTGGCAGTTCTTTGCATAAAGATAATAACTTTGGTTTGAATGTGAATAAATATTAATATGTGATTCAGTGATATATAACATTGCCACCTAGACTATAAAGAAATTGTATATATAATAATTTCTCTGTGGTCTAGGTGGCAATTGGTTTCATTTATTTTCAAAATGAGTAGCTATTTTTAAAGGAAAACAAAATGGTTATTTAAGAGAACTAATATAGCACTTTTGAAATCGTAGGTTTTTTTAAATTACTTGGAAAAAACAAACTAGGGAAAGAAGAGGGGGAAAAAAACCTTCAAAAGAAACCAGGGAAGAAACTTGTACCTATTGTGAAGTAACTATGCAGAATTTATTGAGCTATCTTTTAACTTTCTTTGTTGCTTAAATTTCACTTTGCTGCTGATTAACTTGGAAATACCAAAGAATTCATTTTTCAGTTTTAGGATGAACTCTGTTTCTAGTCATGGAAGATTCATAATTTTAATTGCAAATGCCTCCAGTTTTACAAATAACTCGTATGAAAACTGTGTTTTTATTATGCTATTGCATACATTTTTGTAACTAGACTTTTTGGTTAATCTCCTTTATTATTTTAGTGATGCTATAACCTGTCTCAATAAATTAAATTTACTATAGGTACAGGTCACTTCCTGGGATATATAAGACACCATTTTGAACTGAAAGGACTTGTATAATGTGTTAGTAGTGTCTTCTGAAAGTTTTATGGAGCAATTTTGCATATTTACAGTTCCTCTCCCCATCCTCCTTTTTAAGTTTTAAACGAATTATTGTTTGCATGTATTATGTAATGTACAAGGAAATTAAAAAATTAAAAAGGTTGATTTGCATGATAGACTAATCTATTTGAAAATACCAATTACAGATAATAGAATAAAGTCCTTTTAACTAATTATTACTTTTAATGAGTTTGTTACAGCACTTGTAGTACATCCAAAATAAAGTGTTTCATTATTATGGAATTCGAATTCATGGGCATTTATGTGTTACTTTGGTCATTAGGACAAATGAAGTGAAATAAACAGATTTTATTAAGACATGTCTATATTTTAAGCCAGATTTGAGGGGGGGGGGGGAAATACCTATCTTTTATAATTATATTATTAAAATATCATTATTATTCATGTTTGAATCTTTTCTCCTAACTCATTCTTCTCAGCTTCCTCCTCAACAACAACAGCAGCAACAAACCTTGCCTCTTCAGCAGCCCCATCCTACTGGAGTCAGTGACCTCTTCAAGCCTCCTCCCCCAGACTCTCTGCCTGGCCTCCACTCAGACTTCAGAGACCTTACTTTGAAAGATCACCATAACCAAAGCAGGCTCAACCAATGGAAATCGCCAATGGATAAGGATGATGAAGATTTCAGCCGAGCCCCAGGATCTCTGCACTCAAAATCTCACCCACTTCTGGATCAACATGTGGTAAGATTTCTCCTTTAAAAAAAAATTTAGTTGAGTGTATGCTCCGGGATATAATTTTTATTAAAAGCTGTAAAATCTTTTTGTTACCAATTTGATTCTTAAAATCAAACTGTGATTTTTATAAAGTATACAAATCTGCCAAGAATGTTAAAGTAATAATGAAATATGATGCCATATATGTTAGATTTACATACAAGTAAATAAATATTATTCAATTTGGAAATATTTTTTTTTAAATAGATCATATTGACTTTATTTCTTTTTCATTCTTTTCTTAAATTGAAATATGTTATTATTAAACAGCTTATTAAAATATTGTCGAAGTAATTATGCTGCTGCTGACAATTCATTTGTAGAAGTGTGTTTATTAAAATCAAGTTTTGATTATCTTTCTCTGGCTTAATATTTTATCAGTCATTGAGGATTTACAAAATATAACAGTTCATATGTATAAAAAAAGGGTTAAAGTTTTTAATCCATATTTTTTTCTATTTCATTTATAAAATGTGTTTCTTACTTTTTTTCCCCCTTCTTTTTCTTCTTTGCATTGAAGCAAAGTGATTCCACTTGGAGTGGTGGCCGCAATGACTCTGTTGGTGGTTGGCCTGACTCAGCAAATACTGACAACTCAACAACAGCTGGTCCATCCGCTGATAACAATAAAGATGATGGCCAAGGATCTGGTTACAACCTGACTGATTTGGTGCCTGAATTTGAGCCTGGTAAACCCTGGAAGGGCACCCAGATGAAAAGTGTTGAGGATGACCCGCACATAACTCCTGGAAGCATTGCTCGCAGTCCACTTTCTGTGAACAATATCAAAGATTCCAACCTCTTTTGGCCTTCTAAGTCTAGTCCAGCCAATAATGATCTGCCCGCTAATACCTGGGGATACAGTGCACCTTCAGCCAATGGGTAGGTTATCTGTACATGATGGGAAAATATTCTAACCATTAGTGATGGTGAGCTTATTGAATTCAATTTTAGCCTGATCATTTGTAATTTGATTTTGGCTATAATATTATAGATAATACTTATTTGTTAAACCTTTTGGGATGGGAGGCCTCTATTTTAGACACATGCACAGAACGGAGCATACGAGAAAGGGATCATTATTCA
Source organism: Argiope aurantia (assembly GCA_026543865.1). Lineage (NCBI taxonomy): Eukaryota > Metazoa > Arthropoda > Arachnida > Araneae > Araneidae > Argiope > Argiope aurantia. Next base: position 97,739 of record JAPMOR010001233.1, read on the forward strand.
GAACGGGGATTTGACATCACTAAGCCTGAGCTTAAAAAAAATATTTAAGTCCTAGCATTGTCATTTTTTCTACCTTTTACCCTTTTAGATTATTAGTTCATTTATAATATGAGCACATTCTTCCTCTGACAAATCACCTCCACCCTATAATAAACTGAAATCAAGGCTTTCTGTAATAAAATGGAAGCGTGCGAAATATACTAGAGAGCTACTCAAAATACAACAGAACTGACGGTAAAATGCAAAAAGATTAATTACAATTACACAGTAATAACAACAAAAAAAAAGAATTTGAAGGGAGATAAAAAAAAAAATGTGAATGATTCTATCGTTACACAGCCTAGCTCTGTTTATTTACATTATTCTCTCTCTTAGAAATTAACGACAAAAATTGTAGTTAAAGAGATTCATAGCCTATAATATTTAATAACATAACTGTTACAGACTTTGTTATAGTGATTTTGAGTTATTATTTTTGCTTTACTTAACTTGTTTTGTCTTATTTGATTTTTGTCATCTTTTTTATTTATTTTATCTTAGTTGTCCAAATTAGTTTTTTAACATATTTTATTTTCTCAGTACTTCCAGTGTGAAAGGTGGCAAGTCGAGCTGGAGTTCTGGTGACTTTGGAACTGATTCATGGGGCTCTTCTCTTCCTAAGAGTACTGCCAGAAACAATCCCACCTCTTCCCAAGGTATTGAAAAATCATTACTGATCTGATAATTTCTTTTATTTGCTTGAATTGTTGAAAACTATCAATGATATTAGAATTGCTTTTAACAAAATTTCGTTTATGGAAACCAGCGAGATTGGGTCTAATGTCTTGTCTTTATGGCCGTGTGTTCTGAATTCATTAACTACAGGGATGTCACCCTTCTTTTTTGAGACAGTTATTCCTTAGGTTTCCTGAATTACTGTTAATGAGCATGCACGAGACTTCTATAACTGTGTCAAAGATTAGAATACATTTTTCTGGCTGGAATATCAACATTCAATCTGTGGACACATCGTGGTATTTAGTCACTCGCACATGATTTAATTGAATGATGTATTTATTATTTGAGAAATAGTGAGCTTATTCAGAGTATATTAGAGAATTTTTTTTAAACAATGAGTTGCTCAAAATAAGTATTTAATATGAATTGGATGGATAAAAGAATCAATCCTGATTTTGCTGAAAGGGGTAGAGAAGTCCTGCAAAATCCACTTGTTGTGAATTGCTTGCTTTGTATGAAAGTAATAAGCATAAGTAATATAGGAAAGTACATAATGTTTTAGTCGTGCCAAAAAATTGAAACAAAATTGCATGTCAGTTCAAAAAAGCCATAAAGGAATGAAGGAGAAGCTGAAATGTCAAGTCTGAAAACATCAAATTTAATGTTCAAAAGTAAACCAATTTCGAACTTTTTATAGTTCAAGAATATTAATTTAAAACTCATTGCATCACATGCGTCCACTGTAAATTAAATAGCTAAAAATGTAAGTTAGGCCTAATAAAAATGCTGTATCATATTTGTTAAGAATTAACTCCATGAAACTAATCGCTGACAATTCTGCTGAAATTGATGCCCAATTGCATAAATTGGCAAAAAATGAATAAATAAAAAAGTTTTGCTTTGTAATGTTTTTTGTCTAGTAATCATTAAATAATTTGTATCATGATAACAAAAATGTTTTGTTTTATTTCACCCTTAATTTAAGGTCCTTAATTTTGTGTGACTTACAATTAAAGAGCATGTGAAGTAATATATCTCCCCCTTAATATATAAATTTTGTCTTGCTAAATTTTATATAGTATATAAAAAGAAATTTTTTATGTAAATATTAAAATTCTTTTAATATGTTTAATTTAAATTAATGGTTAAACTATTGCTTTTTCCACTCCTTTAAATTCATATTGCAATATAACTAGCGCATAACATAGCTTTTTGCATTTCCTTGTATCTTGAATATACATACAGGAAAAACACAAGCCCCCCCCCCCTCCTTCAGATTTGGGTGATCTAAAATATGCTCTTTTATAACTCCAAAGCTTACATAATTTTGAGGAATGATTTTCTACTGGTGAAAAAGAAAAACAAGTATAATCCCAAAGCATTTAGATATAATTGATAAATGGAAACAGAATTTAGTTTTAATCACCGGTAATTGATTTTTGTTTAGTAAAATTCCACATTTTAAATGAAAATTATCTCCTTTCTTGAAACCATTTCCATAGCCGAAAGGCGTGTAGAAGGTTAAGTCAGTCACCAGTTATGCAAACATCATAGATTTCTGCAACTGCAGTATCATGGTCATCAAAAAGCAAAAATTGTTCCTTTTTTACAGTTCAACAAATGCTCCAATTTGAGGAGTAGTGAAATATATAATATTTATTTTAAAAGAGTGCTTTCTCTCTGTTTTCCTCTTTTTCTAAAATATTTGTGATAAACCTTTAAAGCCGTGGATCCGTTTTTTTAAAGTGCAAACTGTTTCTCGCTCCACTTATGGAGAAAAAGGACCCACTCAACAATTCCTGTTTTTCAGCTTTGTTCTCTGCTTGGTACTATAATATTTTTTTATATATATCTAAACGATTTTCTGGTGATGGGAAAAAAAAGTAACCTTTTGTGTGACCCTCTACTCCAAATGTCGTAACAGCCTGAGTGCTTACTTTGTTGCAACAGCAATCATAGTGCTGTTATGTACCAAGTGAATTAAAGTCAGCAGCAATGTTTCAAGAGGGGTGACATATATTTTGGAGTTCTATCCCTTTTAAACTTGGTAAAAATGGGTCGTCTAGGAAAGATAAAACATATCCACTTGGAAGAGGGTACTTGGGGATAACTTTACTCAGCATTGCTACTCAGAATTTTTTGATGTTTGGGTGGGTGGTCATGGCCAATCAGAGTTTGATTTCCCAAAGTTCTCTTTAGCGTAAAATCTGAAAATGGACACTGGAATTCTGGTTTGGTGGAGAACGCAGGGCGGAGAGAAAGAGGTTCCATGCCATGGCCAGGGTAAGGCATTAAAAACTACTGCACAAAACCTTTTCTACAAAAACACAAAAAAACTTAGTTGTATTTGAGGAAGAAGAACAAAGTTTTGCCCGTAAACATATTTGATTAAGAAGAAACTACAATCAACTGTATCCTTATAGCAAAGCACGGCAGGACGGAGGCTCTTCCCTCCTCCCACACACAGCGTCCTTTCTTTCTTCTCCCTATTCTTTGTTTCTAGCACTCCCTTTTTCCCTTTCACCAAACGATGGGAAACTTTGAAAAGCCCAGTTTTGTAATGGCACATCGCCTTGGCCACGTCTTTCTTGCACCATTACACCTCCACCATGCACAAAGGGGAACAAGAACATTCGATAAAAATTTGGACGCCCACTTCATCAATCATGTTGTCACAGCAAGGCTCCCAGCACCCTGATTGGTCAATCCTTCGACTCCCCGTACGTGGGTTCTTGCACAGAGTCCGCCTTCATCAAGGATTCTTCCTTTTCAGCTTTGCTGGACTAAGATGACAATAGGGTCGCCTCCTGCTGACCAGGGTGCTTCCCAGGACCCCATGTACACACTGCACATGACAAATCATCAGCACTCCCAAGATTGATATCCACTGATCACCAGCAAAAAGATTATTAATAAATGTAAAAAAGTAGGCTTCTTTACAGAGCTTATTTTTCTCGGGAAATGAGCCTTGTGAAAGAACAATTTGGATATGTTTTGGATAATGTGGATGATGAGTCATAATTTGGGCAATGTTATATTGTGTGATTTTTCTTTTATAAAATCTTTTTTATATATATATCTTCTCTATTAAATCTGAATCGAGAGTATGGAAATGTACTTATATAACATTTTTATTAATTTTTTTTTAATGCGGTGTTTATTATATATTTTTTTTCTTTTTTTATCCTGTGTTTCCTTTTTGTCTAAACCAATATAGCTTTTTACAGTCTTCATGTAGCAAAACCACAAATTAGCTTTCTAAGTAACATTTTATTATTTTTTAAACAGGAAAGTTTAATTATAAAATGCAGTAGTATTTAAAATAAATCTTCCCTCATTTTCAGAGAATTGCATTCAATTCTCTGCAGTGATGTCAGAGGTTTACTTTTATAGTTTAATACATACAATTTAATACATTAAAAATTTAGTAAATATTTTGAAATCTGGAAATTGACAGTTCCTGATTGTATAATATAAAAGCACCAGTTATTTGACACATCTTAGTTACTCAATACTTCTTTGGAGCAATTATTTCCGATGTATTTTTGACTTATATTTTTTATAATTATAGCTATATTATATTTTAAAGTCTGTTTAGTATATCATGTGATAATTTCATTTTCATTTAATTGTCCAGTAACTGATACGATCTACTTTTATGGACTTAATTTGGTTTGTTCTATTCCACGTTACTACTTCTTCACAGAAAATAAACAGTTTGAAAATATTAACTCAACTTCTGCAACTATTGCATTATAACTGGCACATACAATGCGTAAAAAAAGTAGAACACTTGATTTTGTAACAATAACCGAAAAATATTTTATTTTTACTATAATTTTTTATTAGAAATATTTAACAAATATTTCAAAAATACAATTTTAACATCAGAATTATGATGTTCAAACATAAAATATTAATGGCAATGAAAATAGTTTATCTTTTTTGAAACTTTGTAAAAAAAAAAGTAGAAGGACAGCATTATAATGAATGAAAAAATAGTGACTTAATGCCTTAATAAAGAATGATCTTCTCATTGACCTTTATAACTTCAAATATTCTGTTTGGAAGTGAATTGTATAGAGTTTGAATTTCAGTTTGACAAAAATTGTCCCACGAGTCATTCAATGCTTCTCGAAGCGGAGTTTGCGAATCAAATTGCCTTCCATCAGCATAAACTCGACGAACTAGCATTGCCCAGATGTTTTCCCCTATATTAAGGTCAGAACTTTTGGCTGGTCATGGTAAAACATCCACATTATTTGTTAGGATCCAATTTTTGACTCCAGTTGCGGTGTGAATGGAAGCTCCGTCTTGCTGAAACTTCCATTCTTCACCCCCCATGTCAGAGGCATAAGGAAGAAGCTCGGAATTCAGCACTTGAATGTAGTCTGTATGTTTTTGCCTACCATTTAAAAAAACCAGACTTGTCCTTCCTCCGTATCCAACAACCAACCAAACCATTAAACTCCCTCCTCCCATTTGTCGTATTGAATAATATTCGCCTTTAGTCCCCAGACAATGCCAGTAGTGCTGATATCCGTCTGGGCCGCCTAAGTTAAATTTCTTTTCATCGGAAAATATCCTGTTTAATAATAAAAAGTCCATTCTGTAGTCCCAAGACATGTGCTCCTTAGCCCAAGCTAAACGGTTATCAATGTGAGCTTGTTTCCACTTATGATGATGTTTCCGTTTTTTGAAAATGAATTTTTTTAGATCTTTTAATATAGTTGTAAACTGTTTGTTTCATCACATGATTAAGTCCTGCTTGATTTCTTGCCTTTGAAACACCTCCTTTGTTCTTCAGCATACGAGCAAGTTTTCTTTCATTACGTGGTGTTAACTTCTTCGGTCTATCAGTCTTCTTTTTATTTCCATTTTTATAAGGATTTCTGATAAAGTTTGAAACTGTATTGGGGCTCACCTGCAACAATCGAGCAATCTCTGACACTTTTACCATCATTTTGATATGCGGAAATTTGCCCTTTTTGCAAATCGTTCAAAGGTATTCCTTTAGGCATTTCTGAGAACAGAGAAACAACGTAACTTTTAAACAAATTAGATTTTTTTGACAGGAAAGGATAAACAAAGTACAAAATCACTATTTAAATAAAGAACAACTCACTAAATTAAATATATCAGCAAGTGTCCTTCTACTTTTTTTACGCATCGGAAATTATATATACTAATTTTCTTAATAATATTAGTGGTAGATGTTTAATTTTTGTCTAAAATGAAAACAAGGGTCATTAAACTAAATCTGCATAAATATCTGGTAGTTAGGAGAAAATAAGAGATATTAACTGGCAAAAAGACACTGTCCTTCTACTTTTTTTTACGCAGTGTAAGTGCTATTTTTACATTTCCTCGTATCTTGAATATACATACAGGAAAAACACGGGGATCCTGCCCCCTTCCTGATTTGGGTGATAACCCTGAACTAGCTATTTGTAATATATATATAATGTATATGTGTGTTGAGAATCAATACGAACATAATCATTTAGTAAATTCAGTTACACTTTCCCCTGAAATTCCATATAAAATTAATTCTTATTGGCAAATTAAAAACAGTTTTGATGCTTACATATTCCAAATTATGAAAAAGAGATGCTTTGATCATTTCATAAAAACTGCATTTTTGTTCGTTTCTGTAAGTTTGGATCTTATGTTTTCATATTGAATTTAGCTATTACTTTTTTATATTCATTATTTCATGAAGGTTTTTGGTTATTAGAGTTTTTGGGTTTTTACTGCTGAAAAAAATTTATAAGAATAATTAACATGCTATATAATCATAAAAAATATTTATATTACAATTTTTCCTAAGGAAGTCATGCTATCTTGATCTATTCCAGGTTGGGATCGTCAATTTAATTCAACTTTCTTGATTCTCAAGAATTTGACACCACAGGTAAGAAGCTCTTATTCTGTTCTTTCTTCCCTTGAAAACTATTTTAAGTGAATTGTAAACTATATGAAGAAGTTTTAATGGTTATATGCATATACAAATTAAACTCTTTATAAATTTCATTTTATATTTATGAAATTTCACTTTCAAACTATCCTTTTGTTTTGATTTAAATACGGAGATGACAAAATAATTATTCATTTAACTTGCAGTTTGCATTCTCACCTCTTGCACATATTCCAGCAAATTGAAAATACAAATTATAATGTTAGCATCGGCGTATATTCTAAGTTTTTGGTTTTGTCTCTGGTGTAACAATCCCAGTGATGTTATGTAATTTTAATTGGTTAGTATCTTCTGATCTGCATCTTCTGTTCATATTTCTTGTAGGTATCAACCTAAAATTTAAAATAATTATCAGTAAACCAGAAGGTTGAAATAGTTTGTAGATATGAAAGGATAAGTTTCAGCCTCTTTCTGCATCAATTCCTTCTTTAATTTCATAAAGGATGAATATCAGTGTAAGAGGATGAAGGAGAAAATGTAGTCGATGAAAACTTTCCAACAAAGAATTGCAAGCGTAGATTAAAATGTCAAATATAAAGATTGAATATCTCTCGACTACCCCTAGCTTTCAAGCAATTGCAATTACCAAAAGAATTTCAGTGCTAAAGTCATTTATTGTAATAAGGTTTATTATTCTATTTTGATGAGGGAAAATAAAAAATATTTAGCTGTTTTGAATATGTTCCTGATTTTCATTTAGTCCACAGTTACTACTGTAATTTCTTCTGTTCTACTCAAAATCATTCTATTAATAAGGTTTACATACTCTCATTATATTTTTAAATCATGATTGAAATGCAGAAATTTCTTTTAAAAAAATGAAATTTCCTGTGAATTATTTCAATAGGTAGTATTTCTAGAGAAATTACTTAAAATGTAGAGGTATGGATTTTATATGTTATGTCAAACCTCTTGAAATGAAACTTGAAAAATGAAAATTACTGTGTCTTCCTCACCTTATTGATTGCTGGATACTTGAAGATATGTTTGTCCCCTACCTCCTTCCAGATGAGAATTTGTAAGATATTCAGTTATTTCAGAATGTTGTATTCTTAAAGAAAAAAACATATAGTAATTCTGAAGTTGTTGAGTATTTCTTAAGAAAATTTTAATGCTTGTCTTAATAATGAATTAAAAATTACATTTTAATTCTTATTTCAGTAGGGGGAGGGTATAAATAATCATCACCAGATTGAGTATTTACCGGAGTTTAGAAATTGGCTGTTATTAAAAATTTTTTTTTTTAATCTTCCTCTTACTTTATTAAGAAAATGTTCATATTCTAGTATCCTGACATAATTCTTTGATGGGAAAGAAGGGGGAAATGTTTGAGGGAAAATATTTAGAAACATTAGTCTTTATAAGTACAGGCGTGTAATTTTTTTTTCTTGTAGCATAGTTATTTAATGCTTCATTTTTGTCCCTTTCTTTCTATTTTCAACCGTTAAAAAAATATTGGCATGTCAATCTTTATAATTTCTCAGCTAACTCATAATTTTAAAAATTGTCATTTTTCCACTATTAAGTTCTTGTTGTTGAAACAGTCTCCATTTTCTAAGATTATAAACTTTTATTAATCTGTTAATGCGAAATTTAATTAAAAGTATTGTTTTCAGTAAATTTCTTAAAAAGTATGTTTAAACTTCCAAAGTAAAGGTAATTAAATTAAAAAATTCCAAATTTTTATAGTTATATATTAATGTTTTTTAAGTATGAAAGATTTCTTCTCGATTATATTTTCTCAAAATTGAATAATGACATTTTTACAAGAAAAAAGGAATAAATTGAATCATAATTTGGCTTCATTTATTTTATTAACCTTCTTCAACTTCAAAAATGTTATTTATCTACTGCATACCAAGTTATGCTTTCCTGATTTCAACAAAGTTAATTGTCCAGAAAATGTAATGTGATCAGTGTAATAATTAGCTAAAATAGATAATGCAGAGTGACTGAATCTATTTCATTTTACCAACTTACTCAAATATGTTATTCTAATTTTTCTAAATTTGATCTGGTGCATGTATTTGTTTTTTGTAGATTGATGGTTCTACTCTGAAGACACTCTGCATGCAGCATGGGCCTCTCCAAATGTTTCACCTCTTCTTAAATCGAGGCGTTGCTCTGGTCCGCTATAACAGTCATGAGGAGGCTGCCAAGGCCCAGTCAGCACTTAATAATTGTGTTCTCAGCAATACCACCATGTTAGCTGAACTCCCCTCCGATGCTGAGGTCCAGCAGTACCTCCAATCTGCTCAGGGAGGTGGGGCCTCTACCAATTCCTGGCCTGCTCCCAGCTCTGCCTCCTCCTTCTATGGAGGTGGGGCTTCTGTTGCTGGGACTGCCTCTTGGAATGCCGCCCCCAACAACACTTCTCAGCTCTGGTCATTCTCTGGCTCCAGCCTGTGGTCGCAGCCCAGCAACGACCATGATGCAAGTACAAATCCCATCAACTATCTGCCCAACGACTTGTTGGGTGGTGAGCCCATCTGAGGACACTAAAAGTCCTGGTCGCTCTGCTTTGTGATATGAACACTTCTTTCACCGTTACGATGGCCAATGCTAACTTCTTCCAGCATGTGTAATAGGACATGTGTTAGAGTGTGATATTTCTTCAGCGGTCGTCGTAACAATTTTTCCCCAAACTCTCTTTTTCGGCCATCGTTGGTCGTCACAATCACGGAAATAGTGCCGATCTAAAGTATTCAAAACTCTTTGTCTCCAGTATTTTCAAGTGCCACAGGAGAAAAAAAAAAGCCTTATAGAAATTTCTGCCATATCAATCTTGGGCGGACTTAGTCATTTGGTCTGCCACCAAACTTGATTAGAGGGAGGGGCCATCACTTAGCCCGCCCCTAGTTCCACCTCCTCCATTATTAACCCTTCAGAGGGTTTAGGTTTCCCTGTTTTTTAAAGTCATCGACTGTTTCTTCCTTCTTGCTTGTTTCTAACGAAGAAAATTTTATTTGAGATTTACATATATGTTTATTCTTGTAGTTGAAATGTTTGATTTATTATTGTGCTATTTTATAATATATGGAGGGCAACCTGTTCTTTTGCGAAAGAACAAAAAGGTGCATACTATTTAAAATGTTTTTTTAATGCTGTATAGTTAAGTTATGTTTGGAATCGCTATGTCTTTCGTAACCTCTTCAGTCGCCTATATTCCAGGTTTCAAATTTTAATGATTTTTTTATACACCAAAATAGTTGCTTTATATTTTTATAGATTTTATTTCTTTTTAAAATGGGACAAAATTAATACATTCAGAATTATTTATTTCTAAAATCTTAGATGAATTTGTACCTACTAATCTTAATATCTATGAAGGAATTCAGCTGAAGCATCATAAAGGTGTTATTTTGCATTCCAGAAAGTGCAAAATATAGCTAATTGATGCAGTAACACTAATATAAGAACTTTTTAAATATTGTTTTTATTGTTAAAAATCTAATTTTTGTTGTTTGTTTTTAAAGATTATTTGATTTTAAACCTAGAAATGCAGCTGAATAAATGAATTGTTCTTAATTAATTATAATTATGACTGAAGGGGTTCACTGAATTGCATTTTAATCTGTACAGAGATAATAAGTGTTCATTTCTTGTATTGGTGTGAGGATTCGAATTTCTCCAACCAAAATAGATGGAAGTAATAATCGACGGTGAATCAAAAACTTTGTGCTTTTTATTTGATAATTATTTGTGGTTGGTTGAAATGTTCTAATAATACAATGATCTTTTTTTTTTTTTTTTTTTTTTTCCCTTGCAAAGTCTGCAAAAACTTTATATGTGCATATAATTGTAGTGAGAGAAAAATAATTCACTTAAAAAAAACTGTGTGATAACAAAAAGTACATGTCTGTTTTTGCTGCTAAAAAAAAAGAAAACAGAAAATGAATTATAAAGAAAAAATATAAAAGACAAAAAAAATTATAGATATATATATGTAAAAAAATATAAATATCAAGTGACTGCATTTTGGGAAAAAATGTTAAATGAACTTTTCCCACCAAGTCAAACTGCAATTGTGATCCATAATAACTAAGTTAAAATAACAGTTTAAAAAGTGTGTCTAAGCTGTAGTTGGTGTACTTGGTGCTAATGTTGACAGCATTTAGAAAAATGATGTGCTCTTCTTTCACATGCCTTTTCTCTCAAAACATTCTTTCTGCAGCGCACCCTGCATATATAATAGCCAAAGTCCAACCTCTTCAAGATCAAACCAGTGAGCTTTTTGCTGAAAGGTATTTTAATCTCTCCGTTGTGGTGGGGGTGGGGGTCACGCCTGTATGTGTTCACATTCCATGTCCAAAAAAATTAATTTAAAAAAAGGATCAAATATGTGGAGACTAGTGCAATGGGCTAGCATACCTGGACTGTAATTGGTATGCAACCCCCGGTGACTATCTGTGGTGATATACTTTTAAATCTTATAACTTTTTTTTCAAGCTATTTTTTACAGTGATATGTTATTATACTGACTTTCCTGCACTCTGTGTATCTCTGATGCTCTCTTCAAGTGAAACTTCGAATTGTTTCTAAAGCCTAACTATTCAAGGGTTGGGGATGTAAGCTTAGTTAGGTTCAACCAATTTTTCCTATTCTTAACTTGGAATATCAGTATCCTAAATAATATCTGTGGCCTGAGCTGTGGTCTACATTCGAGGCTGTTGCAGTTGGGTGGGAAGTTGAGAAATCATCCTATTTGTTTCCGATTACTAACATATCAGTGCGTGTTTTGAAGGACCCCCTCCCCTTAGTGTACTTAAAACGGCCCAAAGATCATTCTGTGCCATCTGAAGTCATGACTTCAGCAATATGTGTTTATATATATATATATATATATATTAGTATGTACCTTATTTAATCAAAAAAGTAGTTTGCTTGACCGTGCAACCCCTCATTCAAATTCTTCCTGCATGGGTGATCGTGGAACTTATAGTTTTCTCTCTTTGAAATTAGGAGGAAAATATATTAACAAAGACGAATTAAAAGTTTATCTTAATGGACCACTAACTTCGAAGTTCATATTTATTTTTGATTATTTAAAACTATCATTATTGTTATTCTCTTAAGATGAAGTTTTAATTATTTTATGCCCCTATTGGAATTCCAAAGCTTAATGACCACTTCTCATTCTTCATTATAATGGGAAAGACCACTTAAAAAAATGTTTCATAAAATTTTGGGCAACAAATGTATTGTGTTAATTGTCGTAGTCGCCAATTATTTTTTTTTCTTTGAATGTTTAGTTTCTCTCGTATATTTGAAGAATGGAGAAGTGTTTTGCATGAAAATAAGGTCACCAATCAAAGAAAAAGAAATCTTTGTTTAATAGAATGCCTTTTGATGGTTCGTGAATGTCTTAGAATTATGTCTCTCCTTGCAGAAGTCTTTGATATCAACAAATTTAAAAAATTTCAAACATCTAGATATCTCATTATCTCCTGCAGTTATCAGCTCAATTTTTTCTTTTCATATACATTTTTGTCTTTTTTTTTTTCCCCAATGAACAAATTATCTTGCATTCTGCCAGATTCTGGTTGGGAAATATTTTGAGCCAAAAGTCATATCAGTCTAGATATTTTTTTATATTGGTTAAAATGCTGATTTAAAATGAAATGAAATTACCAATTAAAACTATTTATAAAATCGAAGATCAGGAATTGTAAATTTTAGATTAAGACAAGGGTCATTTTACCAATAAGTTTTTATGAATTTTATATCGTAACACCTCTTATTCTAGGTACGTTTTGTGATATAAAAAAAAAATAATAACCCCTTATGTGTTCTAGTTTAAAGTCAGATATTGTTTTTTTTTTAAAGGAAAAGGAACTTTATTTTTAAAAAAAGGAAAAGGAACTTTATTGTCTGATAAATAAAACTTGTACTTCTGCTTTTTTTGTAAATATTAAATACTGCTGTATATAAGGTTATTTGTACAAGATTTGTTATCAAAAGATTATATATGGGTGGTATAAATTTTTTTTTCTTTTTTTTTAACATATGTAATTGTTTGATTCCCTTGGACAGTAGAAAGATATTTAAAATCACATGTTGCTCTTGAATATTTGCCTTGGGAAATTTTATTTCAGAAAAAATGAAGGAATTAGAATTGCATTATATTATAATATTGATTACTGAAGAGTTTAGCTTGTGTTTATTTCATTTGCCAGCTACATTAGATTTAAGCATTTTAAGTAGTTTTATATTTTTCTTAACTCTTTCTCATAAAGACTACTAAATAATTTAGCTGCAGAGGATACCTAGATCAGAGCCTAAAGAAAAAACAGTATTTTTTAAATGGTATAAAATGCTTAAATTTCTGAAAGATGACATCTTTTGTATGACTGTCTTGACATTTTGGTACTTATTAATTATCTATTGTCACATTTTCATGGTGACGTTTTAGCAGCATTCTGCATTTATTTCTTGTTTTCTATATTTCTTTCTTTTAAGTGTCTTAATATTAATATAGTTCTAAGTTTGTGGTGACTGAACTGTTAAAAATTGAACTGTTACAGAAGTTTCTATTCAGGTTTTCATCTTTATAAATTTATATATAAAGCTTAAAAATGATCAGGAAAAAAAACTAAGTTATTAAAAGAGGAGGGAAGGTTTGCTTTTATTTCAAGAATAAACACAGTAGTAGTAGACATTGTGAAACTACTTCCAAATTTATATGTATTAAGGAAAACTGAAATATATATATATATATACTACAGTCAAACCGAATTGAAGTAGTAATCAAATGAATTTAAAGATTACTGGGAAAACATTCAAAATGCTCAAATAAATATTGCACATTTTTTCAATTTTTTTCTTGTTAGAAACTATTATGAAGAGTTAATTTTATAGGATTAATGAAAACATAAAAGAATTAAAGTAGCAGAGAAAATATTTTTAAAAATATATATTAACGTGTGTAGTTTGCAATTTTGTTTACAATATATGCAAAAACAAAGAAAATGCTATTCTATTTTTGGAATAAGAATGGGCTACTCATGTCTTTTTGTACGTAATTGTTTGCCAAAGCCATTTCAGAATGATATTCACTTTTTCTGAGAGGTGAAATAATTTTCGGGAATGTTATGAATAAATCTTAAGCTGCATTGGACGGTTTAGATGCTCCTATTACTTGTATTAATGATTTTTTTAATTTATTTTCATTCTTATCATTACTTTTGGGTTCATCTTTTTCCTATTTATTTTATATTCCTTTTTTGATTGCAATAGATATACATTATTTTATGCAGTTTTTTTCCCTCTTGAAGTATATGGAAAAACTATTTTCTAATTTTTCAATTATCTGCTCCAAAACTTTTTATTAGGAAATAATTCCTTTGTGATCATTATTGCTTTGGCAGTGAAAATAAAACTATAGCTTTATGGATATCTTTCTTTTCAAGAAAATGTGATGAGAGATACTCGGTGAGTGCCAACATATTTTCAGTGTAAATTTAGTTGCCATTTTGTTCTCAAAGTATTGTTTCGCTATCACCCATGTCAGTATGTTGCCTTACCGTCCACAAGCTTTTTCCCTGATTGTAGTGTGAATACAGTATTTATCTCATCTTTAAAATGGGGGGAACTCGGACCAATTCAAATGTGATGTTTTTTATTCTTAGCAATATGCTTTCCTGGCACTGCACAAAAAAAAAAAGAAAGTCTCAAAATGACCCCCATCTTTTCTTGATAGTTTCTAAAAGTCCATTCAAGCCTTGCTATCTAGTCATTCAATGAAATCGATTGGTTGTTTAATTGATGGCAATAATTAAAGGTTAAAAAATCTTTATTTGTCCTTGAAAACCATTATTAATTGCATCTATATTTAAGTGTAAATACATTGAATACTGAGGCATCTAAACTGGTGGAAAAACAAGAATTATTAGCTGTTTTGAGTACTAAAGTCCTACTAATGGGTCTGATTTTTCTCAATAAAAATGAGGTTAATTTGTAATGTTGCAACTGCTTAAAAATAATTTAATCGACTTACCCATCTTTGTGCTTTAAAAAGTGTCCTTTGTACACCATGTTCAGTGGAAAGCAGTGAACATGAAAGTAAATTGAAGAATTTCAAGTGAAGCATTTTCCATCTTAGAATGAACAAATCTAGTTCAAATGCCATTTCAAAAAAGTTTTTTTTTATAAACCTGTTAATCAGGTAACTAATTTATATTGAATTTGTTTTGCATTGAAATATTTTATATCTATTATATTCTCGTAGGAAAAAAATATGAATATTTTTTAGGTAAAAATATATCTTGTGCATTTTAATCTTTTAATGCAATTTTGAACTATTATGTGGGATTGTAATAAGCTTTTGATATTTCAGTGCTAAGAAGGAACATATTTCTTTAAACAAGTGCATATTAATGTGCATATTAAATCTTATCAGTCTTAGTATGATGAGGTGACTTTATACCAAGGCTTGACTGTAATCCATGACTGTGAACTTTGTCCCATTTTCCGAACATTTGATGCAGGACTCAATCTAGTTGGGGGCTTCAGGTTCTATTTTTCTGATGATTGGACATTTCTACTGAATGAAATTTTTTTAGTGCAAAAGTAATATATTTTTTATAGATAGAAAAGCCAAGAAAATGCATTTTTGATCATTAGTCTGATTGGTTGTAATAAATTCCATGAAGAAACCATAATTTCATTGTTGAAACAGAAATCTTTTGTGATAATTTCTTTTCTCCTATATTTTAGTGAGTCTTTCTTTTTGATTTGAGGTGCTACCCAAAGTACATGCAAGTATTTCTTCATAAAAAAGGGTTGCATGCTTCACATCCTAACTAGTCGCTTCAAGCCTTGCATGCAATGAAGCAGCCATTTTTGCCTCATATTGGAGCTCTATTCCTAGTCCTAGGATGTTATGAAAGATTACATACCATGTACAATCAATACAATGTAATAAATGATGGGGTTTTTTTTGGGGGGAGAGAAGCTAAAAGAGAAAAATTGAATATTTGCCAATAAATTATTATTGCATTAGGAAAGGCATTGGCTAAATTCCTCAATCATTTTATTTTAGAGTGTGTGATTTATTTGCAATTAGGGTTGTTTAAAATATTCAGAATTTGTATGTAGTGTTTGTAAGATATTTCTTTTTTGTGTGTGTGTGGTGTTAACAATCATTTTGTGTTTCAATTTTCAGAGCTGTTGGGTAGCACCTCATTCTAATACTCATTTTATTAAGGGTTGTGTTTTGATATTTTTCCCCCTTCCTTTACATTGGGAAAAATGACAAATTGTTGGCTACATAAAAAGTTCTATACTTAGTGCTTGTGATTTGTACTCTGTGAAAAATCAGCTAATTATTTATATAAAGTGTCTATGAAAGTAAAAAAGTGTTCCTTGTGCCACAGCAAATTTCCAATTCGTTACTTCCCTGCAGCTGTATGTGATTGTAAATAATGCAAAAAAGAAAATTGTTTTTTCTCAGGTATTATGATTATTGTACTAACATCTGTTTCACTGACAGTGCTCCCTCTCCACGTTAAAAGTGGAATTGTCCCCAGAGAAAATTCTTAGAGCTTAACGCACATCTTTCTTCCGGTGGTCTGGACCATTCCACATTTGCTGCCCATAGAACAGGACACAAGGCTGAGGGGAGGAGGGTGGGTCTCAAACTCCCACACACAAACTTTTGAGCTTAATACATAAAATAAATTTATTATACGATATTTATCATAATTCCTCTTAGAACAAATGGAAATATTTATTCATCCTGTAAACTTGTTCTGCTAGTCGAAATTGTTACCTCTGGGAGATGTTGTTTCAGCAATAAACATGGGTGATTGTGTTTTATTTTTTATTCTCCCTTTGTTAATATTACTCCACTTAATATAGAATGATGTAAGATTTGGCAAACTGTATAAAGAACATGATAGAAGCTCCCAATGAATGTGACTTTATATTGCCTTTTTCTGCATAGTATAAGCAGTATTGGTATTTTTAAGAACCGTCCTAATTCTCAACTTGCAATATATTTCTGTGTTTCAACAAAGTTTGTTATACTGCAAAAATGAATCTGACTTGTTTTGTGAAGTTTTAATTCTCAACTGTACAAAGCACTGTGTTGCCTTTTAGCTGTAGTCTTTTGTTAGGTCTGAAAATCTGGTTTATCCTTTATAAAAATTTCCTCAATTGTATTCTTGAATAATAATAATATAATAGAGAAGGTTGCCAGAAGTGATGAATATGAGTTTCGATTGTTAAATGCAGAAAATTGTAATGAAAAATATCTTGTAAAGAATCATTTAGAAAATTCCAATTTAGATATCAAATAGCAATATTAAACTTTGCCTTTAATGATGTGTCTTAAATGTTTAATGTTTACTAATTTTAATTTAATAAATAGAATGATGTTATTTTGTAAAAGATAATTCAGTATAGTATTGATAGTTAGTAGACAATACTGTTCCTATGTTGTTGACTATTTAAGTGGTAATAAGTGTTTGTATCCCTGTTAATTTAAGATTTAGAGTTATTTATTAAATAATAAACCAATTTAAGTTAATACTTATTATAATATAACTTTTAAATATTATCAGTGATAATTATATA
Source organism: Argiope aurantia (assembly GCA_026543865.1). Classification (NCBI taxonomy): domain Eukaryota; kingdom Metazoa; phylum Arthropoda; class Arachnida; order Araneae; family Araneidae; genus Argiope; species Argiope aurantia. Next base: position 115,008 of record JAPMOR010001233.1, read on the forward strand.
TAATTATTAAACATTTTATATTCATGGTCACAAATAAGTTAGATTGGGCATTTCCTTTACTCATGCCAAGAATGGCCATGATTGTATAGCTTCAGTATTTTGTGTCTTTGCATTCCCGGTTTTTATTAGTCTGTTAAAAAAAATCGAATTTTTGTTGTAGAGTGGGGATTTATTCCGATAGCCTGTTAAAAATTATAGAAAGTGACTTATCTCTTAATTTTGTACCCTGTCGTACTTTTATTTGTTGACATTTTGTCCTCGCACAATCGCCCATGTCCAGAACCCTCTTTTCCAGGAACTGTGCCAAAAAAAGCATGTGCAAAATGGGCAGAAAGGGAGAGGGGCTTTCCTACGAGTTTGAGACCCGTGTCTTTAAATCAAAAAGGTGGATGTTCCAAAACTCAGTAAGAGAAAATAAAAAAGAAAACTCTGCTCAAAATTCGTTCATATTTTTGGTACAGTGAAATGGCTATCACTTATACTTACCAAGTGTTCATTAATCTCAAAGTCTTTTTATCTCTGGCATTTTTGTGTTTCGTTTGACTGCTCTTGACATGTTTTATTATTGTATGTAATGTAACCGACCATTTTCCAAAGAATTACCAAATTTGTTTTCATTGTTATATACTTATGGATTGAAATCATATCATAACCGATTTTTATTTGGCATTTTATGTACTTTTAAGTATTATTATGATTTTTTTTGTTCTGACAAATATCTATATTAACTAGTGCAATCACTTTGTATGTATGTATTTATATCCAATACTGCTCACGGGAGATGTATAACTATGTTGTGCCAAAACTGGAAGTGAAAAACCAAACCATTTTTATTTCTTACTGTTTCCGCCATTTATCACTTTCTGGAACTTTTTAAAAGAAAGGAAATAAGTAAAAAATATGTATATGACGCCCTTACTTAATACGACGGGAAGGGTCGTCGTTCACAATTGCCAGATCTTTAAAAAAAAAAAAAAAGAAATTGACGGCCCGTTTCGTCTTTTTTGTGATAGAGACACTTGTTGCATTTCTCCACCCAAAACGCCTAGTCACAGTCGAGGAAAAATGCTCTGAAAAAATTATCTCGAAGCCCTCCGAGAAAAATAAAAATGTATGTGGGTTCGGATACGAAAAAAAAAATTTGGGGAAAAAAATGTGCCTTTTCTTCTTCTAAAGATGTCAAACACACAACAACGAACCCGGGACACTGGTTCTTCGTCAGCTTCCCCGCTGTGTCGTCGGTCGACAATCAGCTCTTTGGTTGGAAACATTGCACATTCCAGAAAAAGCGGGGATACAGGAGCTGCTGCAAAGTATATATTAAAAACTAACACTGATCTGAAGAATAAAAAAACTCAACTCCGATAGTGCCACCTTTTTGCAATTCGTTCTTTGGTTTATCCGTGGAGGCTTTTTCGCCAGTCAAATCCTTCTCAACTGCAAATCGTTCCTGGATGTATTTGTGTTGTAAATCGATGTTGTTCATCTTAAGCCGTAGTGTGTGATTGTTTTCGTTTGCTCAGGGTTCTATATCCATTTGAAACATGTGATCTGAAATTATGTTGAGCATTATTAGATGAAAAATTGTTCCTTTTTAATACTAAACATACAAAAATATGTGTCGTGTAGTATTAGTTTTAGAAGAAATGTTGTGTACAGAAAAAAAAGTGTGGATCTTCAAAGAGAAGGCTGTTTTCCTTTTTTAATTTTTTCTGAAAGGACATGCACATATGTGGAAGATATAGTGTTTGCTTTGTATATGTATTATATATATAAGGCCGGCCTTGTCAATTTTGCTCAGAAAAATGTATCAGACAAGTGATTTTAATGTTGACCACCCGTGCAAATTGTTCCTTTGAAGAAATATATTCCTGCTTTAAGGACTGACGGACTGAATGGATTGCTGCCATGTGTGGGGGCACTTAGCAAAGGGGGTGGGGGCCTTCCGAATTACCCTATTTTTTCCCACGCGAGATATGTATTTCAAATGACCCCATGTGATAGATGGGGGGAACGACACATTCCTTCCTAATTAACATTGAAGTCAGGTATAGGACACTTGTGACTGCATTCTTCGATGCCTTCTCATTCGGAAGACCCCCCCTGCTCCCGTAGGGTGTTTTTGTATTGGGGGGTCCACTTTCAGCATTAAAGGTTTGTGTAATCAGTGATAAGAGTCTTTTTATTTATTGTGTCTCCACACCACACTCGTGCATTTACTTCTTCATACATATATACACACACTGATATGCAAATGGTTGGATATTAGCTCACATAAGTAATTTATGTACAAAAGTTTTATTCAGGGTAAGGCGTTGTATGTCTACAGAAAAGGGGAGATGAAATACTAAAAATATCTAATAATGAGTTCTACCGACTAACAAGGAAAATATATATTTTTTAAATATTTAATAAATATGACTTATATTTCAGTGTGTAATATTCAAACGGAAACAGTATTCATATTTTTCATCAGAAAATTTTGAAGTTCGCTTTTATTTTATCGCGAACAGATAACGATAATTTATATCAACGGATATTTGCAGAACTTTCTTAGATCTATTTGGAACATCTTGTTTTTATAAGCAAATAATTAGTGCAATAAAAACATTGTTAAATAAAAGCACTGGAAGTTGTCTAATTGGAAACAGACGAGGATAGCTATAAGAATTCGATTTACTCAATTTAACTCTTTTACTTAAAATGTAAATTATCATAAGAATAGTCTTCAACACATAGATGCCTCTTAAAACAATCATTCAAAAAATTAAGTCCTTAATCAAAATGAAAAAAAAAAAACTTTTACAAGCAGTTGAAATTTTGCACAATAGTAGGAAGTTTTAAATTTCCATTTGGCCATTGACAGCTGGTTATGATCTATTAAACATAATAGATTTCTAAATGCAAATAATGTTCTTAACTCTTTTCATGAGTAGTCCTTGAATTTCCTTTCTGATATTAAATTGTTTTGTAAATTGAACGCGAAAAGTATAGTAAAATGAAAGAAATACAAGATTAAAAAATTAATTGGATAAAAAGATTTTCAAATAAAAGTAATAATTCCTCATGTGAAGTAATCGAAGGGAGAGGGGAAAGCTGAATGACACAATTTTAATTTGCAAACGATTCCTAGTTATCGAGGACGCGGATTTAACTGCGAAATTCATCTAAAATTGATTTGCAATGTTTCACTACTCGATTAGTTTTAATTGCAGAAATAAGAATTTTTTCTTTTTAAGTATTACCCTGTGTAGAATAATTTAAATGAATAAGACCGCGAGACTGTATAAAAGTTAGATTTGTAATGTTTCGAGTTATGTCGTTTGGGTCAATAAATATAAACAAAAGTCTTTCCGCCATTTAGAGTAATTTTTTTTTTCCAGTTGGATCTATATACTAGTTCTAATGGCTTAGAAATTAATTATTTGGCCATGATAAGAGGATGTCCTATATATGCCACTGGCTCGTCTATTCCACCATCTTTCATCGGTTGTGTACGCAGGTATTGGTCTTGACTCCAAATTAATAATTAGAACTCCGTTACTTGAACCCTTTAAAGAGCCATTTTTTTTTCTAGTCATATTATGTTAAAATATTTTTAGGCTTGAAATTAGAATAAGAAAAAGGATTCATTTAACTTATTAGATAAATTTAATTTGGTTAATTAAGTAACAAATCAAGACTCGTCATTTTGTGTGAGATAAAGAACTGAAGCATCTTAAGCTTGTCTTTCTAACAAAATTTGTCAGAACTGATGCCAACCTACATAATTTCATACAAAGATTGATAAATTTGGTGGGAAGCATACTTCCCACGGCCCTAAAAAAGGTTAAATAACTTTAATCCACATTTTATTTCAAAATAATATTTATTACAGCTCTTGACAATCGTACTCCATTTATTTATTTTTGTTTGGACAGCAAAAAACTGAATACATTTTTGTTACCATTTTAAAAAGCAACAAAAATTTGAAGCTCAAGCCATAACACATGAAAGAGGAATTAAAACATATACGTTTTTATGTCGTACAATTTCCAAGTTCTCATTTTTAATTCCTTTAGGATAATTCAGGGCCCTCGTCCTTGATTACTACTACAAAACTTTCGGATATACACCGCTTCTTGTGTTTCTTCCTCAAGAACATGCAGCATAAAATTGATTGTGGAAAAGAGTGAAGCTTCAAGGTGGATGTCGGAAATTTTAAGAAATTGTCCATCTTTATTAAGTGTTAACTACAGAAACAAAATGAATTGAAAATCGAACAGCTAATCACTCAGATATGAGAATTATAAATGCAGTCTTCTTTAGTCTGCGTGTAGTTACAAGAATAAGGTTAGAATTACAAGATTAAGATTAATAATTGTTTCGAAATGTGAATGCCAAAACATATTGTATTAATTCTTTGAGAGACGGGTACCACACAAAAATCAGTTGAAGTCGAAATTAAACTGTCCATCGTTCAACTTTTTAAATGAGACGATGAGATTTCTATCTAAATAAAGAGTAAAAATTTGTAATTATAAAAGCGAATAAGAAAAAAAATCCATCTGCTTATAAAGCATATAATAAATTGCGGAAATATCTGTAATCCTACCTAAGTTTAATAATAAAGAAAAAAAAATTATCACAATTTTGTAAAAGCTGAGACTTTTTTTTGCAGTTTCTTTCTTACTGTCACAAATTCATATATTTCTTCTTGTGAAGGCTTTCTTAACAACTTTTTCTTTATCTCCATCGCTCACTGTAATTAGTGTATTCAGGGGCAGATACAAATTAACATTTTAGGAAGGATTTGGGAGCCTATGGAAAGCGCCAAATCGGCCGGAAATGAAGGTGCGAGTCTTCTGTGCAACTATACTTCGTTTGACTTTAATTTAAATGCAAAACAAACAATTCAACAATCATAATGTCTTTACCAATCGGAAGAAATTAGACATATTTATTTGTTTTGAAAGAAAGCATGAGGTAACATTAGTCAATTTCGAATATTTTGATAGAACTTCGACAAATAAAAAATCCTGTATTGCAAAAAAAAAAAAAAAAAAGCCCAAAACACTTTATTAAATAAAAGCTAATGGGCAAAGTGAATAATAAGTAAATGTCATTTAAAGACAAAATTTCTACACAAAAATTCGTTCAATCGAAATTTTACTGTATGATGCTGCTGAGGAAATTGGAATCTCATTTCATTATACAACAAATTGTATCTAATATTATTGTGGCATAGGAAAAGTTCATCAAATAAAAATGGTCTTAGTTTAAACAAATTTATAGAAAACTAAAATCAAGACAAACATCAGATATATGGCCAACTTCCAGCATCTATTTAGACGATCTCATTTTACAATGGCAAAGAAATGTCTCCACAAAATTTGAACCAGCTTTTATCCCCAACCAAAGAAACATAATGCCATTATGTACCAACTTCTATCATCTACAGGATGGTTATAATTAAACTTCCCCTATAAACAGCATCCTACAACGTGAACGGATTGCAACGAAATTTCGTATATAGACTATACATAAGATGCACTCACAGAATTAAAAATAGTTTCAAAATGTCCATGAGGCCTTTTTCCTGAAAAACATTGATTTCAACACAATAAATGACCAAAACGGAATACAGAAACAATATTAACATTTGTAGAGTAGTTTCTGATCACCTTGTCATCGAACCACATTAAGTAAAGGTAAGGAAAAAAATAAATTCAGTTTGCAGAAACAAGAACAGATTAGGACGAAATTGCACAAGAGGAGCAGTGGTTAATCGTGTCTAGGATGACGTAGGGAAAGGTGCTCCATGTGACCACCCTCATTCACCTCTAAAATTTCAAGTCTATGGACAGTGTGTTCAGTTGTAATGCTTCGCACATGAAGCGTTGTGGCGTTCTTTAAGCAATTCAACTTCGCAACAAGATACCGTCATCATTACAGCCGAAAACATGACAATGACTGCAAACATTTCTTACCCTAACCTGTCTTGCATAAAATTTCCTCTTCTGTAAATCGCGACATTTTTTTCCTGGAACTGACGGCTTTTCCCGGTTTTACATTTTATTACTCATAATTCTTATTCTGGATTGTTAATATTGTTTCTGTATTCCATTTTGGTCGTTTATTGTGCTAAATTTAATGTTTTTCTGGGAAAAGCGCCCTCTGGTGGACATTTAGGAACCTTTTTTTTTTCTCGAAATTCCATGAGCCTCTCGTGTATAGTCTACATACCAAAATTCGCGGCAATCCGTTCATCTGTTTGCATTGTAGGATCCTGCTTATAGGGAAAGTTTAATTATAACCACTCTGTATATATCTTCATCAAGAATTCGAACCTAATTACACCAACATTTACTCTAACTTAAAAAAAGACTGACTAAATAAAATATGTATTTTTATGAGATTTGTTCTCTGAATATAATTATGTAGTTGTTTCTTATGGCACTTGCCATGAACAAGCCCGCTGTTACGAAGACAGCGATTTAAGCCGGTAGGGAGCGTCTCTTGTTTTAGTAGAGCCAACAGGGCGTCCAGATCACGTTGAAGACGCACTTTCCCTATGCCAGGACTCCGGCTGAATATAATTATAAACAGTATTATAGGTATATATTAAGTTATCTAAATACCCATATTTCCAGCCTAAAACACTAAAATTTACTAGCCACCTTCGGCGACCAACTTGTTCACCCAGATTACTGACTTCTTTAAATTGTTAAATGATTAATATGGAATACATTTTTTTAAAAAAATCGTTTTATTATTTGATTCATTTGAAAAATATGAATGTCATTGAATTGGTTTATTGCAAATTAAAATGTATATACTTAACGAAATAAAAGTGGAAATGAAAATCTTACTACGGATTTAAATTGAATGTTGTAATGGATGAGTTTGAATTCCATCATAACATTTTAAAATATTGTGTATCAAACAGAATTTTAAAATACACTAAGAAAAGGGGGAAACTGCACTGAAATGTAATTGATATCGTTAAAAAATAATTTTTTGTATCTTAATATAATACAAAAACCAGTTCTGTAAGATAATTCATTCTAAAGATATGAACATTAATTCCCATAGGTATATCGGCGATTATGCGTTTGGCGGCAGCTAAGCTTAATTTTGCTTGAAGCCTAAACTTTCTATTTCAAGCTTAATTTTTTTCTTTCTTTTATATTTTCTTTCTCCTAACTGAATAGATTCTTTCTTCCTCAGAACATTTTTAATAACATTTTGCAAACTTTATTAATTAGTTAAGAGAAACGTTGAATTCAGTGCAGCTGTAAAAACATTCAATGAAGCAATCTGCATTTCATGGTGTTTTGATCGTATTTGATTGACTATTGCCATTTCATAATATGTAATTTTGTCACGTACGTTAACGTTTTATATAGAGAGAGATTGTTTTTCAAATCAGTTGTGCATATAATATTTAGAATTCTAAAATGGAAAAATATTCAAAATTCTAGTCTGAAAAAGTTTCTACTAAAATAATTCTAAATGTTTCTGTTAGAGTTTATCTCACCTATTAAACTGGTGAAATAAACTCTTAGCTATACGTAGAGTGGGTATAAAAAGACGTAATGCTCTGTAAAAATAATTCTAAATATTATCTATTATCTTTATATGTAACAAATGTTTTGAACAGAATTTAATTCTATACACAGATAAACGTGTGTGTGTGTGTGTGTTTTTCTGTGTGTAATAAACCGTATTATTTAAATTATGGTTATTTAAATTCTGGAATCTTTTATAGTTCTACAACGCATAGAAACACATGCTGCGTCATTCGATTGTGATTAGTCCGTCATTTCCTTCGTACTATCAAACTTGATCTGCCATTTTCTATAGAGGAAATTTATGACACTTACTAGACAATGCAATAAAAAAAATAATTTATTTCTTTGTTCTCTACTCTGACATTGGCACAGTTATGACTTGGTAAAAGAAATTTAAGTAATGTGGCTTTAATGTTTCCCACGAAAATCGTAATAAATCTACCTGGAAAAGAAAAGAAAGAAATATAGATTTATTACACTTTTGAGAGATAGAAAACAAATGAATATAACTTATTAAAACTTATGACATGGTAAATCTTAATAAAGAATAAACAATTCACTGATTCAATAATTGAATGAAATGGGAAGTCTCCCCAAAACTTTCTAGCATATTCCCTAATAAAAATATTATCGCCCCTTCCCCTTCCCTCAAATAAAAATTGTAAACATTGAAAAAAGCCATGAATGTCACAAGTGCTCGATTTTTTTTTTTCAAAGACCTTCTCATAAACGTTTTGTACTTGAAGAAAACCGAGTATGCAATTTAGACATTTTTTTCAACTAATCGAAATCCCAGAACTACAATTTTAGTTTTAAGATCATCTACCAAATTTCATTTATCCACATCATTCTATTTTTTACTTGTCGTGTTTCCTTGCAAACTGTTAACTTGCTGATGAATTAGGTTCAGAATTTGATACGAATCTATGCTTTAAATGCTAAATATTATCTACCTAACTTTCTAAGCTTTGTAGTTAATATATTTCCTTGCACTTGAACAGACATTTGAGGACAGCCAATCACTTCGTTGCCACAGAACAAAGCCGTATGAACGGGGCACTCGAATAGATTGACAAACAAAGTTCTGTAAATGAACTTGCTTCAAAATTTTGCATAAATCTACAAATATGATGTAAAAACCATACACTAAATTTAATCCGTCTAACTTAAAACGTTTTTGTGTTATCATATTTTTAGATAGACATAATATCAAAAATTATTGCCTTTACATGTATGCGAAAGCACAGGCCACCAGTTGATTACCCTTTGCACAGATTTGGTTCAAAATGCGATAAGAATCTGTATTTTAGATGTCAAATCTGTGTACCGAATTTAGTCTTCCCAGCTCATTGTGTTTTGTAGTCATCGAATTCCCTTGTACTGGAATAGTCATGCAGACAGACTTCCTTAGAATGGATCTAGTTCAAAATTTGATTTAAAAAAAATCTAAACATTTGGTCGCAAGCCCAAATATCAAATTTCATCCACCTAGCTCAAAGCGTTTTTGAGTTATCATGATTACAAACTTTCAAACATGAATTCCAAAAAAATGTATTTTTGGGACTTAAAGAGGTTTGAAACGTGAAGATTCATCAAAATCTGGAGTTCGAATTATTTGACAATTATGATACTTCCGTTTTGCATTTCGTATACGAGAATGTAAAAAGAGTATTCGAAGGGATCTGGCAAATTATTATTAACACAAAAAAAATGAAAGAAAACTCATAGTGAGAAATCTGTAACTAACGGCAATTCTTCTAACGACAATGATAATTCTAACGAGGATCACAGCTCGAACTTTTTTAAATTGGATAATTAAGGTAGAATAAAGTAATTAAAGAAAAATTTTAATAAGTTCGATACTATTTGGAAGTTATCTAATACTGATAAATCGTAAGTAATGTAAAAAATCGTAATTTCTCATCAGCAACTTAGTAAAGAAAAGATATATATGCGTAACATTATTTTGGTTTAAGTAGAATGCAGGTTCGAAGCAGTGAAGAGACTTAGTATTTTTAATTCCATTTTATTCTCTCTCGGAAGGCAAACATGATTATTTACAAGAAGGCGCAGCGGACACAAAAGCAGAAGGCAAAAAGGGGCGAATAAATGATCACTAGTCTTATATAACATAGGATTTCTGGCTAGGCGCCAATTCAATACACGTGGTGACCTTCGACACCTTTTCAAGGGGTACCGAAGATATCACTTTCTCTTGATACGTAGTACTGATGGCGCATTATTTTTACAGAGAAATTAATTAAACCGAAAGTGGAATTGGATCACGAAATAAGAGAATAGAATGAAGTTACGATGGGCTAAATTAAGATAAAATCTTGGAAATTAATTGGGATTAAATTAAGAGTGTAAAATATCATTACATATATATACTTTATTTTATCCATTTACTTTCAACAATACAATCATCAGCATTCTAAATATATTTTTATAACAATATACCGAATATTGCAACAAAATTCTTCATATAGAGTGGCTCTAACGAGTTGGCGGCTGATTTTCTATCTCAGAAAGATGAGTGATCATTTTACAAATCACCCGTGCAATAAGTTTATCTTGAACCATACCTCTGGTCCAATTAGTGATTATGCTGATGTCTGGGAAATCCCCAATCAAAGCTAGATATTTGCTCCCGTTATTTGAGGCGATTTCGATAGAGTTCTTCCTCAGATTGGAGATCGTATCCTCCGGGGAGATCCACTCTATGAATGGCGTATATTCCTTGACTGCTTTTGCACGAGCATCTGCTTTTTCGTTCCATGAGATACCAGAGTGGCCAAGTATCCGTAGAAGAGAGATTTTTTTGTTTCAGATTTTTCCTCGTGTAAATTTTTGAGGCTAATCGTTGAATAATTTTAGGCGAGTGGAAATTGATGTTTTTAAGTGCAATCAAAGCAGAATAACTGTCCGAAAGAATTAGGATATCTTTATTTGGGAGTGTCAGTTCATCCAGAGCTTGGCAAATCGTTAAAACTTCAGCTGTAAAAATAGAGTTTATGGCATGAATAGATAAATAAATTTCTGAAAACAAGAAATACCAGCAATTGAGGTGAAGTGCTGTGATTTTGAACCATCAGTGACTATGATGAAATGATTCGGAAAAGTGTTCAGGATGCATTCAGCGAAGTTTGCTGCGATGACAGAAGCTGGGAATTCTTTGTTTTGGAAACTGAAATCGTTCCGAAAAAATTCACAAACATTGGGGCTTAGAATGGGGTAAAAATTGGTATTTTTATTAGAAGTTTCGGAGAATAATTAAGGTTTTGAAGCATTTCTTCATCCTTTTCAGTCAATAGGACATTTAGTTCATCAAAATTGTTGGTTAAAAGTGAGAAAGGAACATTAGCCATTTGTTTGATGAAAAATTGGATTGCAAGGCGCTTAATTTTTTTCTGCAAATATTTCTTGCCCTGAAAATTTTAATAAAATCGCATTGGGGGTCCAGGTGGGCAAGCCAAGTGCCATTGTTTGGATTGTATTACAGGATTTGAGATGTGTTTCAGAGAATTTGTTAATGATGGGACTACTGTAATAGAATAAACTAAGTATGCTGCTATTAACGATTGCGATTGCATTTTTTTGTTCTTGGTCAGTGTCTCATGGATCCAAAAATTTTGGGGACCTTGTATATTTTTGAAGTACCTTATTTCTAAGACTTTTTAAAATTTTGCCATTTTGATTAGTTTTAGCAAACGGAATTCCAAGATATCTGATCGATTCATTCTATGTAAGTGGAAATCCTCCATATGTTATATACGGAAATAAAATTGAGCGTTTTTTAGAGACATCAATTATAGCACTTTTTTCAGCGCTATTGAAAATTTTATAACAATAACCAATTATAAATAGTTTCCAATGTATTTTGCAATTTAGTTTTAATATAACCCATTGAAGGATGAGAACAATAAACAAGAATATCATCAGCAAAGATGGAACACTCGACATTTGTGTCTAATGTTTCAAAAAGATCATTCATGAAAATGACAAAAAGAATCGGAGAGAGAATACTTCCCTGAGGAAGGCCTTTATGAAGGAGAATTGGATCAGAAGCGGTGTCTCGTCATCTAATTTGTTCTTTCTTGCAGAAAATTGTGCATCCCTTTAGCGATCTAGCCTATAATGTCCAATTTGAGACATTTATAAATGAGGTCATCTATAGGAACTGAGTCGTAGGCACTTTTGAGATCGAGACTAACACCAACAAAAAAATTTTCTATGTGCTTCAGATATTGCTAAATAGATTTTATATGTTGCTGTTTGGTTAACACTGAAAGGAATAAAACCATGTTGATTTATGTTGATTTTGTTGTAGCGAGTAAAATATTGAGTAATACGATAGGCTAAGATGCGTTCAAAAATCTTTCAAAAAACGGAAGTTAGAGCTATTGGTCTATATGAGGTTATTTTTGTTTGGTTTTGGAATTAGAATTATGATGGCATGTTTCCAATCGTCTGGGAATAAAGAGAAATTTAATTGCTGTTGAAAAATATCGAGGATTTTGCAAAGAGCTGTATCATCAAGTTTTTTTAACCAAGCTGCCGGGATGTTATCTGCACCTGGTGTAGAATTTCTCGTATCCCTCTTTTGTGTTCCCAGATTTTGATACTGCTGTTTAAAAATTAGTTATTATTGTAGTCGTCTATCGGAATAGGTTCCAGTTCATAATTATATGATGAAAATTCTTTTGCAAAAAGTTTACTTTGAATTTTTGAACTGCTTATATATTTATTTTTATGGAAAATGATTCCATTAGTTTTAATATCGGGATTAGTATGACTGGATAACTTGTTTAGTATTTTAAAAAACATTCTAGGATTTTGAGAAATTTTGCTCATGTTTTTCCAATATCTATCTTTCGCTCTTTTTTTTAAATTTGAGTTTGCTTCTATATTTTTTATATTTAATCCAATCTGAGGCAGATATGTTCCTCGATGCTTTTTTCCACATGCACTTTTTCAAGCGGCTGAAGTTGTTACAAGCAGCATTCTACTATGGTGGATAATCTTTATTGGGTAAAATGTTTTCGAGGTATGCTTAGTTATAATTTGAGAAATTTTGCTAGTAACCATTTCTATAGTTGGTTGTTTAATTGCTGTGAAGATTTCGTTGACTGAGTTCCGCTTAATAGTTTTGAGATATTTAGATGCGGTAATGAGTTTTCACCCTGAAGCTACTATGGGCTTATGATCACTTTCGAAGAAGCAGTCAAAAACATAGCAACCAGTTTCTTCGAAAAGTTGGGCAGAGCATAAAGTAAGATCAAGAATTAAGTATGTGCTTGAGTGTACGATATGAGTTGGGCATAATGAATTAAGAAGTATAAAATTGGAATTATTGAGCCATTTGACAAAATCGTCACTATGTTCGAATGATGGCTTGCACCCCATACAGGGTGATGGAGGTTAAAATCGCCAAAGATAAAGATTTGCGAATTTATGCTGTCAAGAAATGCTTTAATCAGGTGAACCTGTGAGGAGCATAAATATAGTGACTCTGCCAGACATACTTGCTAGTATATTGATAAGGAGGCCACCACCTGATCTGTCATATAGGTGGGTTCGAAAAAAATTTCGTTTCGAAAAGTGAAATGATCCGAATGTTTCAGATATGTTGCTTGAAAAATCCAAAAAGTAGATGTGGAAAATGGAGGTTGATTGAGCCATTTTTTTTTAATACTGCGGCAATTCCATTGCAGAAATGTCATTTAGGGAAAAAAAATGAAAGTGAGTGAAAACTGCTGTTGAAAAACTGAGGCAAAAGAAGCCATAGAAAGCGGGTGGGGAAAAAAATGGAGAACGAAGAACCAAAACCCAAATTGATGGGTTAGAAGGAAAAGAAAACGATGACAAAAAACAACCGAAAAAAAAGAAAGGGAAGGAAAAGCTTAGTCGACTGGCATAGTCTCTTGGTCATTACTTCCACCTTCATTCCAATGCATTTTGGTGCTGGACATTTGATTCAAATTCTGTATGATTTTCTTTTTACATGCAGGTGATGAACTGCAATCGACACTGTGAAATCCCTTTGCACATATTCTGGATTATGCATTCAATGGATTCTGGAAGCATATCTGCAAAAAGGGCAGTTTGTTTTTCGAATCTTTCGTTTATTAATTGTAGAAATGATTCGAATTTCGCATTGAAAGAATCTTCTAAGTCAGTAGTTGCCGGCATGATTTTGACTGTATCAGAATATTTGATGCTTGATGTTTGGAAAGTTCTGCCAGCTACGCCTATAGTTATATGGTTATGGCACTTAAGTTCAAGTATCTTTTGATTTTTAACATATGTTGGACATGATTTATGCTTGCCATTATGTGAACCGTTGCAGTTAATACATTTTTCAGGTCCTTGGCAAGGTCCAAAGTGCGTCACTCCATAAAGATGAAAGATGTCAGTTTTCCCACAAACACGGGTAGAATGGTCAAAAGAAAAGCATTTGTTGCACTGTAAAGGGTGGTTTATAAATAGCTGGAAGCGCTGGTTAATAAACCAAATTTTGACAGAATCTGGCAGAGTTGTTCCTCAAACAGTTATTTGGACTGGTGATATATCCTTTGTAGCATTTTTTTTTAAATCTCCGCATTCCAACCACAATAAGGTTATTTTTATCCTGTATTTTTGCTGCTAGTTCATCCATTGCGGTATTTGTTGGTATGTCAAACAGTAGGAAGCGAGAAGTGATGTTTTCCCATATCACATCTGTCACGATATCTTTATCCATAAATTTATTTAGTGATTTCACAGCGCAAATCAGGTCCTTTGTCGTAAATAATATTTTGCCTTGTCGGGTGTATTTCATGTTATATACTGAGTAATGTTTTTGGTGAAACCCTGCACTAGAAACGGATTTAATTGGGGCAATTTCTGCAATTTGTCTGCATTTGACAAGATAACATTAATTTCGTAGTATTTATTTGATCCAAAGCGCATAAGATGCTCGTTGGTGGTTTTATTATTTCTATAGTAATCATTATTTTGCACTGTATCCATATTCAATTGTTTGACTTTGTTCATGACTGCAGAATCATCAATCGTCAAAAAGAAAAAAAGAATTCCGAATTCGTTTTTCAAAGTAGATTATCTTTTTAAATCTACAAAAATATAATGACAGACAACCTTACTTTTTAGCAACGCAAATTAAAGAGAGAAACTATTAATAACACTGGAAAACACAAGGTTGAAAACCAAGGATTGAAGGCACAAGGAACAGAAAGAAACACAGCCGTCACTAGAAAGTTCAAATTTTTCCATGAATTCAAAGCAATCTTGAAATATCCATATACCGATCTGTTTCCATTTCACTATTGCCATTCCATAATAAGTAATAAGAGCGATTTCTGTGCTAAGCATGTTAGCTTTATATAGATAAATAGATAGATAGATTTTTAAATATTATAAAGGAGTGAAACCGCAGTTCCGCTTGGCAAATTTTAATTCATGTCCATATCCTAACTAATCACAGTAGATTAGTCTGATATCATGTAATTTTTGCTTCACATCCGCCAACTTGTCAAAGCCAGATTATAGTTATGCCTTGATTTATTGCATAACATTTGAGGTAAGTTGACTTATGAATACGAATTCGATACTGAAATACTAGAGGGTTATTTAAAAAATAAAAATTCATTTACCTCTATCTTGTGACTTCTAGCGGCATTGGGGCGTTGACAAAAATATCTCAGTTTCTTATATAGTTGATTAGGCGTGTTATATAAGTATTTCTCTATACAGAAAAATTAAAAGACAAATAATCAAATTTCAACATTGCAATGAATTTCAGAAAACAACTGATGCTTCAGAAATCACTAAAAAATCATTCTAAACTAAGGTCAGCTTTTGTTACGCTTTATATACCTACTTAGGAAAGAAAAATATTGCTTTCAGAAATATCATTCCTTCATCAATTAATTTATTACAAAATAACTAAAATAACTTGTAGTCGTCATTTAAATCTAAGAAATTCCGCTCTTGGTTAAGGCTTTGAGTTTTTAGCTTTAATTTAAATATATTTTCAAGAACAAAATAATAAAATCTCTTTAAAAGTGCAGGGTCATGGTAAATAATACAAATTAGCTGTTTTGATGGCCGATTGCATTTGTAGTTCTCAACTACCCCCCAAAAAAGTTAAACATCAAACTTTTGATAACCTTATAATAATTTTATCTCCCACCAAAAGGCACCTCAGAAATGAGAATGAGGAGCTTCCGTATGGTGGATGGTTCTCGCCACCCAGGTGGATATAGAAATGGTGAGAGTCGGCTACCTCCTACCGATGGCAGGAAGTACTTCCCACGGGGACGGTTGTACTGTGGCCGGTAATGAACCTTAAATTTCAACTTCAGTTCTTGCCAGTATTGTGGCTGTCGTCAATCAGATAAATCCGTGTGCCTTAGTAGCGGGTCGGAGCAGCCGTTTATAGTTACAGTAATTGTATTTACTGAGTAAATTACCTGACAACTTAATGCCATTAAAAAATGTAATAATCTCAGTAATCTAATTGTGTTTCCGGACACTGCAACTTCACTTTCTTATCCCTCGTATAAAATGCGCAGTTAACAAGGAGAAACCTTCTTTACTTTTAACAACAGATGAAAATCACGGCATTATATGTTTGAGGAAACGATGAATGAAAATGGCTTAAATTTCATGGATACATTGAAGTGCATTGATAAAAATTACAATATATATATATATATATATATATATATATATTGTCCTCCTTCCCCTATAAACAGCATCCTAAAAAAAATAGTTACAAAATGTCCACTAGAAGGCGCCTTTTCCGGAAAAACACTAAATGTAACACGATAAACGGCCAAACCGGACCAAACTGTGTGTGTGCGTGTGTTTTAACAACTGTCAAAAATTACATGACAAATAAATCGGAAAAATTACATGACAAATAAATTAGTACCATTAAAAATATAATTTTCTAAATTTAAAAACCATACAGAAATTACTTTTCGTGTAATAATATTTTCGAACAAAGCGAGAGTTATCGCGGAAAACGGCAAACTCTAAGCTTTACTTTTTAAAATTAAATTCTGATTAAAATTTTTTTAAAAAAATCACTTTGACATATTTCCACTTTTATATTTCAGCCAAATTTGGTAACTCTAAATCAAACGTTTTGTCCTGCAGATCGCAACACATTCATTCACACATATTTTCCTTTCTTATTAATAGAGACTAAAAATACCCGAATCGTGAGATTTTTATAATCATGACCTGTAGAAATATGCAACTTTCCTGGATTTCTATGCACTGTCAATAATGCTTTCAAATAGTTCAGATTTTATTGAATACAAATTGATATTTCACGACTATCATTTAGTATAATTAATTAGAAAGTCTGGTATTTTTGCCTTCATATTGGCGACAGTACGTTCTAAGATGCAAAGATAATTTTGTATTGTGTCCTTAAAAAAATTTATTATGATTTATAATTTTCAACCAGAGTAGAAGATTATGTACAATCACCAAACAGCAACAACAACAACAACAAAAAAGGAACACGCCGTAACTTGTTATTTACTATCGCATCTTCACAAAATTGGTGCTGATGGAAATGGTTTAAAGGGACATGTTTGTTGAGACAGACAAATGGATTAACCGAATTAATTAATTACTATCTACAATTTTTTTCCATTACAAAAATCGAGATTTAAAAAAAAATAATCAAATGAAATCAAGTGTATCAAATTCCACTCCGAAAATCGTAGTAGTTCTTGAGATAAACTTAATTTTGTTTTTTGAAAATTCCGCACAAAACGGAGCAACCCATGGAGAACCATATATTAAGTAAATCTCAACTTGTTAATAGGAAAATAAGACTTTTTTCGCCTTTTTATTCACAGGAATTTCAGAAAAATAAACAACACGATTCAGGTTTATTCTTAAATTGAGTATGAATTTTCAAAATATAAATATTTTCTATTTTTATCTAAATACTGAAGCATTTCCATTATTTTAAAAATCTATTCATCGTTTAACTTTTTTAGTTGGTCCCCTCCTATGAACTTTACCAGCCATCTTAATATTTAACGAATAAGACGGAATATTATATTCGTTCTTATTCGCTAAATAAGAACAAATATGATAATACGTTAAAATAAAATATGTTGAGAGTTGTTAGGTAAAATAATAAAGTTACAGATAATAAATAAAGTTACAAAGGTGTTCCTTTTTCTTTGCTTTTTTTTTACTGTACCAGTAAAAACTTAACAAATTTAATGGCTGTCAACTGTAAAATATTCACAAAGCAGACTTCCTTTCTGACAAAAGCATTAGAAATTTTGTTGTATTTCTTTCCTAACTACTGTCCTAATTAGTACCTATAAATTTAAGACTATAAGTATGTAACGAATAAGATTCGAAATTCTTCATTGTTAAAATATAGTATTAAAGATGTGTTTTTTTAGAAAGATTTTAAATCATATATATGTGAGATTTCATTTTTTCTTCAACATTACCTGGATATATTTCTGGATATGCCAGTCTGTTTGGACAAAGAGGATAGCAATGAAATCTTGTAGCTTCTAACCTGAAAAATTTAAATTCTGACACTAATTTTTTTACACCAAAAGTTCAAATGTAAAATTTGAAAACTTTTTCATTTAAAATATCGTTTGCTAAATGTTATCAAGTACAGTTTAACAGACTATTTTAATCTATGTTTTTTTTTTGTCATTACAAGATTTTTATTAGCATTGAAAATTATTCTTTCTGCACATTTCTTTTCACAGAAATTCTATTCACTTTGCATTGTGCAAACATGAATAATTACTCGAAAAAGAGATCTATATATACATGAAGAAGTGTAACATCGCAGTTTAATACAAACTATTAATACACAGCCCTATCTCAACATGGCCCAGGAGATAATTTTTTTATCTATTAAAAATTAGTTTTAATTATATTAGAAATAAAGACGTGCTATTGATAACAAAAAATTATTTAAATGAATTTTGGAATTAATTTTTTTATTGGAGTCAATAACTGTATTACTGAAAAAAACATGGTCTAGATCTATAGACAGTTTTCTGGTCCTATTAATCCTTTATCATAAAATGTACTTGATAAATATTAAAGAAAGAAAAAAATGCATACTCCAACAATCAAATTAATCGAATTATAAAGCTTTGAATTTCATTATTTTAGATTAATCAAGGGCTGCTACTTTTTGATTGGTGGATCTCTCACAACATGGTCAGGTAATGGTCCAAAATAACTGTTCTTTGTCCAAAAAATTAGTATATAAAAATTATTTTACTAAATAACTAACAGGACAAGAGGTGGCTATATAATTTTTTTCAGGTAAGGACATTTATTGATTTAAATAATAAAAAAATATTTCTATATTTAATTTTAAAGACTTCCTTTTTTCATTAGAAAGTATATATTTCTAACATTTTAGAAATTATCTACTTGTCTATGTTTATAGTAAACACATAAGCAATTTTTTTTTTTAACTTCCAAATTAAAAACATTGTAATTTTCGTACTATATATGTAATAAAAATGTGAGGTATAATTTGAATGTTTTTCAATGCAAGTATTTCTACTTCTTTATTTAGAACTTCTTACTAGGCTTAAGAAGTCAAGATTAAAAAAAAAAAAACTATAACTGGGAAAAGAAGTTTTAAAAAAAGAAATAATCATTTACAAGAGACAATTTGTCCACTGAAAATATAGCAAACTCAATAATGATTTTTAAAAAATCCTCTCCCCTCTTTCCTTATTAAAAATTCATTATTTTATAACTTGAAATAAAAATACTTTGTTAGAGATTTTCTACAATTGCTCTTTGATTATGAAGGGTTATTTTGTTTAAGTATTATTTCTTATGTTATTTCTTAAGCCAAGAAATAGCTTGAATCTTTGAAAAAAAGAAGATTGAACCTTAAATAAAAATCGCTTATTACTTGGGAAAATTATGAATAATCAGGAGAAAATTAGCATTTCTATATCCTTATCACATCTGTTGAGCTCAATAGATTATTAAATTATTTCTCCTCAATATTTGCTCAAGGAATGCACTCACTACATGTTACATTTTACTTAAAAGTTCCTTTTATTATTAATCATATTAGAAATCCCATATTCAAATAAAAATACTTGTTTTTAAGAGTGATTATAAACTTCTTTTTGAGTACACTTTCAAATGAGCTCAATCCATTAGCTGGAAATAGAGCAATTTAAAGAAACGTTAAATACTGCTCATCTAATACTGTTAAAAACTCACACCAAAATCATCATTTGATACTGAATGCAAGAATTTTGGTTTCCCAAAAAAACTTTTTACATATCGTTTTCTAAACCATTCACCTCTGAGTTGAGCAGCTTTTAATACCTCCTGTATCAAACAAATTTAATAAAAATTGTTTACAAAACATATTTTTTAAACACATGGTACTTGTCTGTTTTAACGACGACCAAAATGCCCCAAGAAAAAACTTCGAAAATTTGGCGATTTCACTCGTCAAACTATATAGCATGCAATTCGCGACTCCAGTATAATTTGGCGAAATTTTTTCTTGATGCTTTTTGGTCACCATTAAAACAAATTGTACCAAACACATTATCAAATGTTTCTGATTTTAATGATTTTCTACTTTTTAGTATTTGATATATTATTCACCATTATAAATATTAAGGAATCTTGAAATCATTTTTTTTTCACAAATTTATAATCAGATGATGTTATTCATATAGAATCAAAATGTTTGATTAAATTAATTGATTAAAAGCTAATTCTGAAAACATAAAAATAGTTAGTTCTCATCATAAATGTGCAAAATTTCATTTTAGTTTATCTGTAAGTAAATGAAAATTCATTTTCAAAATTCTGTGTTTACAAACATGAAACAAGTAGAGTTAGATATAATAAAGATCATGCAATCATAAAACATAACTTATAAACCTTCAAACCCAATTTTTTAAAAAATGGAAAATCATACATGGAAACTCCAAAAAATTCATGGATGGCTGTAGAGACCACAACATCTCCAGATTTCAATACTTCATAGAATTCCTCTTTATTAGGTATGAATCCCCAATTCACAATGTGGTCTTTTAAGTATTCTTTGGCCTCTTCAAAAATCTCTAACACAAAAAGAAAAATGCATTAACAACCTGATTTAAAAACAATGTGGTGGATGCACACATTTATTATAAAATCTGCAAATACTGTAATGGCTATAACTAACTATTTATCTAACTAAACAGTAAAATATAATCCTAACTAAAATCTGTGAGTGAAAGATAAATGAGAGAACTGATCAGAATTTGCATTAAATTTTGCACACATTGCATCTTCAGTTCCATTTTTTTTTTTTTTTTTCATTCTTGTAATAATTAATGGTTTCATGTTACTAAAAGTCGATATAAATAGAAAAATTAATATAATTAATGATATTAAATAATATAAGCAAATCAGCTATCACGGTAAATGGTTAGTCCTTACTTATAATAAAGATGAATGTGTAAGTGTGCATGTATGTGTTTGCACTCTACAATCCAAGCCATTTGACCTATAGCTTCCCGGTTTGACCTATACATTGGAAGGTGAGAATGTGCCCCTTCTTGGTGCAATTTTTTAAAATTTTAATTAATTAAAAATTATGTTCAATTTTGGTGTTTTCCGCAAAAGCTTCTGAAAATATAATTGGACAAAATTAATTTTACACTGCTTCAAAATTTTAAAAGCTTTCCATTTAACGATACCATTTTAATAAATGTGTGAAATTCTGTTGAATTTGTCAATCCTTTTATTTTTTTTTTTTTTTTGCCTGATTTCTAACATTAGATTACATTCTTTCAATGAAATTCAAATCATTTTCAACCTTTCATAAAATATTTAATAGCCTGATTTTTTTTCATTGTTGAAAGCTGAAGAAAAATTTTGTTTAATGTCATTGCAGTTTAGAGGCCAAATAAAAAAGTGAAGTTACAATATCGCGAAATTTGAAAGATGTATGAACCAGATATTTATGTTTTTAATAGCGTACTGATGTTATATGACTGTTTATGATAGAAAAATTTCATATATATGATAAACAGATTATAATTAAGACATTTCAAATAACATGGTTTTAATGTGAAACAATTTGTCAAAATCATGGAAATGAAGTAAATGAAGTAATGATAAAAAAACAATTTATCTGAAATCAAATATAACCAATTATTTGGTAGCCTGAGGTGACTAATGTTTAATAATAATAAATAAATTCTACATACCAAACATTTTTTTAGAAAAATGAAAAAAATTATAATTACTGCTTGAAAGAATTTAAATTGCTGGTTAAGTTAAATTTATTATCCATAAAAAATCTATTTTATGTGTTGCTTCTGAAACAAGGAAAAATTTTGCATCCTGCATTAAGGAGGTGTATAATTATATTACAATCCACCATCACACTCAGATAAATGTCTGTTTTGTAGATTTTAAGACAAAAAATTGGTATTAAGAAAAACAAAACATATAGAATCAGAAAAAAATCAAACTTCCACTTAAACTTTGTAGGCATCATGTCCCATTAAAACTTATATAGTCATCATAATGAAAGAGAAAATATGATTTCTTTCAAACACAGAATGGATTAAAAGTTTTAACAGCACCATAGAAAATAACAGCACTAGTCAAATAGTTCAATTTAAAGGTTTATAAAATATGATGCTAAACTCATCATATGAAATAAATAGTTTCATTCTTTAGGATTGTATCAAGGGAAAAATGAGACTAACATTCACTAACGTGCCAAATGAATGAAGAGGAACATAAATGAGAACTGATAAAATCTAAGAGTTAGATTGCTACGACCTGCTGTGTAAATATTCAAGTTCTCTATGATTGATTAAAAATTACTGACAAATCAAACATTTTTTACACTACAATTTGTAATTCAGTTATTGCAATGATATGTTTTATTTGTTGTCTACTGTATTTTTCATCTAATATAGTTCTTCAAGATATTATTTATTGAACTTAGAAAATTATAATACTTACTAATCTAAGCAAAAGAAATTACATGAAGGTAGTTTCTTACGACTGTATGAAGAGTGCGAAAATTTGACAAAAATGTAGTACATGTGGAAGGGGGGGGGGGCATAGTTTTGGCATTTCCACCAGGGATACAGAATCATCCTAATATAACTTTGAAATGCTTTTATAAATAGATTTTAAGATACTTTTGTAGTACCTATTTTTGAAGTATTTACCTCTGAATTATGATTAAAACATATCATTTTTATGAAAGCTGGGAAAGAAAAATAAAGAAACACTCACTTGGATTTTCAGTAAATGTCTCTCCAATAACAGACAAGTCAAAACTTTCTCCGGAATCTTTCAAGCGGTACATGACTGAAAAGAAAGTTTCGGGATCTTTATCATGTTCCCTGCATTAAAGAAAAAATATGTATTAAAAAGACAGAATTGTCATTATTTCATACTTCTGCTGATAATAAAAAAAACAATAAATACTATGCATTCACACAAAAATTATCAGGAAATATAAGTTATCAGGAAAAAAAAAGCCAAAATCCAGCTTAATTTTAAATTATAGATAATTCTAATTAAAATGTCAAAGAAATCGCTTGGAGGTACATATTTTCAACCTCTAAAGTATATATATTCCAAATTTGGTAGCCGTAGAACAAACGGTCTGATCTATAGAGTGTCAACACATAGACACTCATCTTTACTGTTGGTAGAGATTAATCAGTGGTATATGAGGGATGGGAAAAGAATATAGATATTGTATCTTCGCATACTACCGTCGCGCCATCTGCAAGAAAAAAGAATTTTGATGTTAAAACAGTGTACAGAGCGTCGAACACTCGGGAAGAGAAGTGTGTACCATCGGCTCTCGTCAAATTAATTATTGTGATTATATGAATCACAGTCCGTTAAATGAGCCTTTATTTAATGAGTTTGAGTTCTTTTTATGAAATTCGAAGACAGATGCCTCAGACATTAATAGTTAAGAGTGCCAAGAAGACGATATTTTTGAGTAAAACAGAAGTCAATGAATGAGATTGGAAAAGATGATGAAGAAGGATAAATGTTTTTCCCCCCAAACATCGTTAACATTTTTACGTCACTGAGATAAGTAAGCTAGATGAAAGCAATATTTTTAAAAAAATGCAATTATATGAAATTTTTCTTTAATGATTGATCATACAAAATGACTACAATGTTGATAATAATTGCATTGTACCACTTACATTAAACACGATCATATAATCATACTATTGAAAGCTGGATATGACTATATATGCAACATTTATAATCAGTTGGTATATTCATGATGTTTAACTAAACAGATCTGGAAGCACAGATTAGATATTTGATAATGATGCCCATATAATTATAACAGATATAACATCAGTATTAACTTGAAGCGTTCATACTTTTCGGAAATAGCCAGCAGTTGTGTGTACAAATTGTTTCCAACAATGAGTAAGTTGCAGAATATCAAGAGCAGCACCAGCTCGCGTGATTTATTGGTGAATGAAAGTACTATCTTGGTCATTTATACACACAACTGCTTTGTTTCTCATTCACAAACACGCCACGTTATGCAAATACATCACAAGACTGATCGTCAGTCTGGAAGCAGTCAGAATTGGCATGGCATGGAGCAGAAGATTGGATATTCAACCCTTTCCTATTTCCAAGATTCTACGCCATTTGAAATGGGCTTTACGGTCGCATTACAGAAATGAGAGCGGGAATGTGGCGAGAATAAATAGTTTAAGGGAAAAAGAAGTTGAGGATATGTGTTTTTCTCCAATAAACAAAGGAAACTGTACACTGTACTTTAGCCTTAATAATCATGCCTGAGTGTCATAAGGACATATAATTATCACTTCAAACTTAAGGCTGAAATCTAATATTGAATTATAATGTCTTGAAAATCCATTCAAAGACATCTTAATTCAGTACAAAAATAATATATAATTCATAAACTGATTCTAATCCATCTGAAATTCTATTGTTTCTTAATTGTATCAGAAGGCAATACATTCCCGAAATATATGCCATATAATTATATGATAAAGCAAAATAGTTAAGGGTTATCGATACGTTCATCAAGGTCATTGGAGAAAACAGGAGCAAGACTATAGCATCAGAGTTAAGATGGGCTTACATTCAGCCAGTTATAAGATTCCAGGAAATCACACAAACGCAGAAAGAAGATTGCGCATGCGCTGAAAGGGCGGACAATAGCAAGTTTTTGGCTTAACGGAATAAGTATTTGTACAGTTTTTGCGCATGCGTGGTCTTTTTGGATAGATTGTAACTAGCTGAGTGTAAACTCTACTTTACTGGAAGTGGACGGATTTACATGGCGTGGAGTGTCTGTGAATCCAGCAAAATTAAAATTGTTCCGTAGCAACTTTTGATTGACTTGCTTTGTTACTGGAAGTGGGAATTATTCAACCTCTTTACAAATTTAAGCCCCTGAAATTATGATTTGATTGCAAAGATGAAGGAACTCGAGATAAATCATATTAAAATGAGAAGCATTAGAGATACAGATACAGTGAAAAGAAAGAAGAAAATAATACCATCTGTGAGGCCACACTATGTGTAGTCGCTTATGAGAGGCATCAGGAACGTGCTTTTTGGTAGGCGGTTCCCCATCGCAAACAAATGAGCTCCCTGGGATGTCGATGGGAAAGTAGAGAACTTCACATTTCGGCCGGATTTGTTGCTCCAAGTCCTTTGGTCTGTAATCTGGCATCAGATTAAAAAATGTAGGAAGACTTTTTAAAAAAGATTCTTTGTTAAAATTGGAATTGAATAAAATCTTGTCAGCCACTAAACTGAAGGAGAGAAGGAAAGACATAAATACATAGTTAAGTAAATATAACATTGCTGTAAAAAAAAATGAAAACTCAAATTGAGAGCAAGTTATGGGTTTTTATCGTTATTCACGGTGAAATAATCATAGATATTTTCTAATTTAATTGAAAAGTAACTGATGTACTTAAACGGATTTTAGCTTTAAACATCAGATGTCGATATTTCATGTAAGGAAAGCCTGTTTTTAAAATAAAAGTTCTTAATTTTATTAGACTCTTTTTTATGAAGCACTCAGAAAACGCATTCAATCGTCTATAACTCGGACACAATACGGTAAAATAAGATTATGCATATTTTGCTACAGGAAATCTTAAATTATTAAATGAACTTTCTATTAAATATACAAAGTGGTCTTCAAATAACCTTCCTGCTCAGCAGCATCTTGCAACAAAAAAAAGCACCTACTAGCAGAAAACTAGACAACTTACAGTTAGATAATAAATCGCATTATGTTCGTCATGTGGCGAATGTTAAGTGAATTGAGTTTTTATTTTCAAAATTCAAATTATTTTCAAAATTCATACTAAATTGAATAGGCTGTGATATCACGTACATAAAAAAATGAAATTAATATTATCGCAATGTGTTTAAAACCAGTAACTAAAGCAATGAAAAAATGTCATAAAATATACTTAGAATAATCATTTTCTTAAATGTATTAAAAATTAAAGAAGAAATTATACGGTAATAGAATCAGTATTGTTGGACAGTTTATGTTTATTATTTAAAATGATATAAAAATAGTTTTGGTGTAATAATATGCTCCGTAAATATTAAGAAAAAACATCTGATATTTGAAATAAAATTTTAAATAAAAATCTACTTTCAATTTTTATAGACTCATTTTTAGTGAGCACCAATTACTTAAGAAATAACTATATGCAAATTTGGTAGTTCTAATGCAACGGTCTACCTTGTAGAACTAACTGAACAATTTTTTTTCACGAAGCATGTCGCAATTTATAAATACTATGCCAGCCTATAAACATCTTTATGTTTAAAAAAATCTGTTTATCAAAGAAACCCGGTTCCAATAGTTTTGTCAGTTTTTTAATTAAAGAACTATAATTTTATTTATTTATTTTGGCGTATATACGTTAGTGCTTTTTAACTACCTATAAATATTATCGCCAATAATTTATGTCTGGTTAATATGACACTACAAGAATGGATAAAATGAATTACATTGTGCAATCCAATATTCCTGAAATTATAAAGTATTTTAAAAACATTTGGTTTTAAACATTAGCTCTATTATTTAAACTTTAGTTATTTTAATTAGCTATATTAAATTTTTAATATACTGTTATCCAGTAAAATTAAAAATTCTGTATTCAAAACAAATTATATTGAAATATTAAGATACAATAGGTTATCAAAATAATGGAAACACTTATGAATAAAATGGTGACATTTTCGAATGCGCTTCGTAAGCATTAAAATATAATAATAGCCACCAGTTTATATATATATATATATATATATATATAGCAATGTATATATTCTGGTAGTATGTGCTAGTTTTGTTGAAGTTCTGTAATTCTTGGATTTTTTTTTTCAAAAGCGTAAAATGTGGGACCTCTCAGATTTTCAAAGAAGCCAATTGTAGAAGCTCGTCTAGCTGGAACAAATGTGACCGAAACATCCCAACTTTTAGGCGTTTCTAGAGGTACGGTGTCTAAAATCATGACAGCATACACACAGCGCGGCAAGGCAAGCTGGACAAAGCAAAATAGTGGGCGGAAAGTGAAGTTCATTGACAGAGACCGACGAGTATTGAAGAGGATTGTGATATCTAAAACGCGAACAAATCCAGCAAAAGTGGCCGCAGAGCTCAATACCCATCTGAATTCTCCAGTGTCAGCGATTATAATTAGAAGG
Source organism: Argiope aurantia (assembly GCA_026543865.1). Lineage (NCBI taxonomy): Eukaryota > Metazoa > Arthropoda > Arachnida > Araneae > Araneidae > Argiope > Argiope aurantia. The sequence continues at coordinate 142,331 of JAPMOR010001233.1, forward strand.
CACCTTCATAAACAGAACATTTATGGCAGAGCAGCAATTTTGAAATCACTTGTGACAGATGTTAATGGTAAACGTCGTCTACAGTGGTATAACAATCATAAAACCTGGTGGATTGATAAGTGGAAGAAAGTAATATGGTCTTATGAATCGTGTTTCACACTTTTCCCTACAACAGGACGGTTGCTGCTTGGAGGACACCTGCACAAATGTGTGATTGTGATTGTTTCCTTCCAACTGTCAAGCATGGAGGTGGATCTGTCATGATATGGGCAACCATGTCTTGATTTTTGCAGGACCAATCGTAACCCTGAAAGGAAGGATCAATTTTAGCAGACCAGGCCCTTTCTATAATGCAAACTTTGTTTCCTGCAAGATTTCTTCCAGGATGATAATGCACCTATCCATGCAGCGAGACTTGTCCAATCATGGTTTGATGAACACGAATGCAATTAAACCATTATGGTCTATTTCAGAGCGATGGTCTATTCAGGAATCGATATCCTCCACCAACATCATTCCCAGAACTTTCACAATATCTCCAGGAAGAATGGTATAATATTCCTTTACTATTAAACACTTGTATGAATCGATTCCTAGGCGAATCCAATCTGAATTACAAGCCAAAAGCGGTCCTACACCATACTAATAAAGGATTCTGTTGTTATGTTTCAATAAATTTCAGCATGGTTCTTGAAGACAGCACATTTATTAGACATAGAAAAGAAAAGAAAAGAACACAGGTATTTACGGTTATGGACACAGCATCATGTTAAGCAGTCCACGGGAGGAATGCGCCGGAACGAAGCCAGAAGCGTAATCACACATATACTCTTACGTGAGAAAAAATAGTTCACTCGCTTCATAACCAAGATTCTTTATAAATCTAAGGTATTTCCATTATTTTGATAACCACCTGTATATAGATTTTTTAAGCTTTTCTTTTTGAGAGCAGAAGGGTTGAAATTCTACGTGCATTCTGAAAAACAAGCAATTCGTTTAATTATCCCGGTAGCTTGGATTAGGATAGATACTTCTCTGTACACTAGCATGATATATTCAGAACGTAATAAGAATATATTCAGAATTTATTTCTTTTTTTCATTTTCTTCTTTACTTATATATAATCTTAGAAATCTTTTGGAAAATAGCTGCTTCTGATACTATTCTGTTATTCTAATTCCCCCCCCCCTCTGTGTATCGAGTTTCTGTATGGATTCATTTATATGCAACAAAATAATATTGAAAATATTTTATGAAAAGTGGAATCTTAGCCTCAAATAAATTAAAATCTTATAGTTATTTGAAGTCTACATACATTTCTTTTTCCTTTTGGGTCTTTTTTTCAATGTAGAAATGTACGTACTTTCAACGTAGCTCTAAAGATAAAAGTTCAAGCAGCAAAATCTAACGATAAAAGATAAGTTGCGAAATTTCAATCTTAACCGTCATCTCGAACAATAGCGTAGTCTCTACTTTTCACTTCCTCGTATACGAAGTATAGAGAAAGTATTGTAATCGTCAAAAAATTCAAAATCGAAATTTAGACCTCGCCGAGTTAAAAAAAAAAAAAAAAACATATTTGAAAATTTTTGTTTGTCTGTCTATCTGTCTGTGATAATGATAATTCAAAAACGCTTTGAGCTAGATGGATGAAATTCGGTGTATGGTCTTTACATCAAATTTGTAGATTTCTATCAAATTTTGAGCAAACTTCGTTTAGAAGAAGTCCGTCTGTCCGACTATTCGAATATAAACACAACTACAAAACGATAAAAGCTAGACAAATAAAATTCGTTGCGCAGATTTATCATCTATAGCGTAAACAAAGTTTCATCCAAATCCGACACAGTACTGACCGTCTGTCGGTCTGTATTTTCAGAAACATGCAAACACGATAGCTCAAAAACGGAATGATTTCAATATACGAAATTTGGTGTGGCATTTTGTGACTATTAGTGTATTTTTGATTTTTGAGTCAAATTTTTGTTTCAATCGATAGGGAAAACGCGTCTAAAACAAAAATTAGATTTTTGAATACTATCAACCGCATGCACAGGATTAATCGCCAAAAATTCCACCAAGAATAACGCGACGAATCAGTAAAAAATACTAAATTCATGATAAAAGGTTAATATTTCATAACTATTGTACAGCAGTGCCATGCAAAACATTCTCAGAGATAGCACCTTCATTAAAGAGTATGCCAGAAACTTTAAGGGCGATTTTTTTTAAATTTATAACCGTCTTCCCCCATCGGTTAAAAATTAATAATCCGTGTATTTACCAAGAGAGTACGTCATTATATCTGTGCTGAAAATATCGTTGCTTGTACTCCTGCACGGGATAGACCAGTTGATTCTCGTGGAAGTAGACAATTTTGTACAGTTGCGCCAAATCACTCCTTAGTGCCACGAGATCTGCAAGGGCTATGACGGAACTAGTAAAAAGGATACTGCAAGATACAAAAATAATTTTTTTAACAAAAAAAATGACATTATAAAACTAAAATTGGGAATAAAAACATGCTATTGTTCTCTTTTCCATTTTCTTATATACTTTCAAAATTCAAAGACGTTCCAATTTTAATGAATATTTAATTAGAAATATCTCAAGATTTTAAAATTATTACTCTAAGATGTGAATATTTCACGCCATTAAAATAATTATTTAAATTTTTTAAAACTAATATATTACATTTTTAAAACAAACTATAAAAGATAAAATACTTAGGTATAAAATAATAATAAATATAAAATAATTTCTAGCCCCAAGCAGAAAAAACAATTCTGCATGGGGCTTCAAAATTCGTAAATAATAATAAAAATTTCTAAAATTCGCGATAACAAATTCTCATGATAATTTGATTTGTATGAGGTTATAAATTATAGTTATAAAAGAAATTATTTTATACTTTTTAGTCCCTTTTTAAAAGCTTATTAGATATTTAATTAGCATATTATATATAAAAAAATATATTGTAGAGGGACTTTATAACTTCATTATGAGGTATATGAAAATAATAGACGAGTTACAGGAACAGTTATTTAATTATTTTCTAATTTCCACATTTCACTAGATAACACAAACACGGAAATACACGACATTCACTTAGAATACAACCAAGAAGGATCATGGAAAATATATCTTGATGTTAACTAGATAACGCCATCTATTGTATCAAAAGAGAAGTTAGTAGAATTATATAACCGCTACAATATTATATATTAATAGTACATTCAAAAATTTGTATTTAAATCATTATTTTTTTATTTTTAGTTTTGTCTGTGTGAAAATTTGCAATTAATTTTTAACTACCTCTCTCATGAGCTAGACACGATGACAAAATTTGTACCGAACAGATAAGAAAAAGAATACAAACATGACTACGATTTAACATTGCAGCAGCAGTCGGAAATGAAAGTCTTTATTAGTTTAAAATTGATTGCAAAATTTGTATCAAATAAACAGACAAGAAAGTGAGTTAATACTGCATTGTCATCCAGTTCTGAGCTATGCTTAAAATTTCATACATCTGACTCAACGATTGCAAAATTTGTGCATTGCAAAATCAGTGAAATGCTGAATCAAATATTTGTTCTCATCTGTACCTGCGTTATCCCAATAGAAGAGAAAACCTCTGTTACAACATTATAAAGTCAGACGTTACTAATTATCGACATTTACCTTTTAACTCAATTTATTTGAGTCTTCATTTGCGCTGAATTTCTTTTCACTTTCTTATATATAAAGCACTCAAAGAAAAAGCATTATAAGCGAGAAAAAAAAATCGACCACCACAGTTTGACAAAATTTCACAAATAAAATCTTTCCAAGTCCGAAAAATACATTTTTGGAATTATGCCTGTCCTTGAAAGTATCTCAAAAATTATTTGAGTAGACGGAAGAAATTTAGTATATGACCTTCACACCAAATTTGGAGACCTAGATGGATAAAATTTAGCATACAGTTTTAGTCTCTAAAGTGTAGATCCTTAAAAAAAATTTTGAACGAAATCCATTATGGTTGACTCTGTCGGTCTGTATTTCCAAATGCATGTAAATTCGACGACTAAATTAGATTAAATTTAGTATGTCATCTTGTTACTAAAATCATAATTATTTTTAAAGTACGAACGAATGATTGGTTTAGTTTAGTTATATTAACGTCCCGTTTTAAAGCAACACTAGGACTATTTTAGGAAGGAATGAGGTTTGTTTTCCGGTATATGCTCCTGAACAGATTCTTAGCTTGTGCCGGGTTAACAAAATCAAAACACGAATATCACAAAAAATTATTTTTAAATTTTATTTCAATCAGTCGAAAAATGCGTATTAATTTTTTCATTATGAAGACTTATTATATATTTGCACTTATTATTTAATTATTATTATTTTACTATGCTATGAAGCACAAGCTCACTTGTGAGAGAATCTGAAAATAAAAATTTGAGCACTTGTGTTGTTCAGTGCTTTCGGCGGAAGGGGGATAATTTTTAGCAAAGGAGAGGAAGGAGAATAACACCTTTACCAGAGAGTATGCGATTAAGTTTCTTGGAAACTATTCCCACCAAATTACAATAATTATGACTATGGAATAGACATAACTTATATACGAATTGTAGAATTATAATAATATACATAAGCTTGTAGAGAGAAATTAGCTACCTTAACAAAGAGAAATACTTCATTTCTGCACAAAAAAAAATGAAATTATTTTAAAATATCTAGAGAAACAATTCTTTTTTTAAAATATCATCATTAATCACTTGTATATAGTATCCCTCTATAATCAAACACTTCGTCCGAAATCCGGCATTTTTAGAAAGTGAGTGAAAAGCATAAAAGGGAAAGCAACTCCCTCATATTGATATTAGAAATCTTGCTGTGGTAACAATAAGCTGCTGCTCAGATATAGTAAAATTTACTATATATGGTATAATTTTCTATATTATGTGTATTTAAGCTTTTTTTTTTTGCAATAAACTTAAGATTTGTTATTTATTTAATATGCAGGGTTTTTTTATTTTATTTTTTTTACAAACTTTCACTAATCTAGCTCTTTTTGTTAAGTTTACAATCCTCTGATCTGGTATCAACCAGATTACAAAGAGATTACTGTACCTGTAAATAAATTACTGTATCTAACTAGTATGAGATTTTTAAAATCTAACTAAAAAATAATTAATTCTATATTATAACACATTATATTGTTTCCTCAATGCATAAAATGCATTATGCAGATGAATATCAAAATTGTACTAAATGTTTCTGTTTTAGAATTCTGTCTCTTTAAAAATAGAATATGTTTATTAATTAACAATTAATTATTAACATTATTTATTAACAATGTATTACACCGGAAAAAATGTAACTGCCCAATGAATAAACAGAGGGAAATGTTTTACCAGTTCTGATTTAATCTGATCTACTTTATGAAGACCTCCCAAAATTAATGACAGAAGTTTCGACAGCCTATCAGGAATAAAATACAATAAAGAAAATTGTATAACTTCTTACATCTTCAAAAGGGCCTGAAGATTAGGGCAAGAATCCAGATGATGGAAGAGATAGAGTTTTAGCTGAGTGGAAAAATAGAGATGTTTCTATATAATATCCTAGAATGTACTAACAGAAATGGGTAACAAAACACTGTATGCAATTAAAAATTAATTTTTATTTCTTAATTACAACTAATGAGCAAAATTTTGTCATCTAATCAATCATAAATAATTGCACTATAAATCAAATTGATTTTACTGAGTAAATTTCAATAAATTTCTTTTCAGAAGTCAACATTAAATTTTAAAAAATATATTAATAATTCATTTATTGTTAAAAATGACTCTTTAAAGAATTAATAATGTATTAAATACATAACTGCATTACTACATTATATAAGAACTATTCTCCTTCTTGCTAATTTTACTACAAGATATGGTTTTCAATTGTAAATTAAAACACTATTTGTGATGGGCATGAAAAACTCCAATTATTTTGAAACATTTTCAAATTTTGTTAAAATACTAACTATAATTAATAACAGATCAAGCAGAGAGTATGTAGAAAGTTACAAACATCTAAATTATAAGCAAATGACAATGCATGAGTTTTTATTCATCTTAAAACAGTGATTCATAAAATTAAACAATTTTCATATCATAGTTTTATGTTATAGAATATCAATTATATTAAATTCTATTCAAATACTTTTATCTTATTATTGATATAACTATAATTTTTAAATATTTTAGGAATATTTAATTAAGAATAATAATATAACTCATAGTTTTTATGCACAGTCAATTTGAACTGTCTATAACTATAATACCATTCAGAAAACTAGCAAATTTAATATGTATTGGTAATTCTATGCTGCATTTCCTTGGTTTAGTTTTACAAATTATGATGACTAATTGTAAACTGCCACTTCTCTTATGTAACAAATGACAAGTGGATATCTGTAGAGATTCTGCAACCATATTTAACATAGTCTTAATCTTTCTTTGACAGTAGCTGTGTTTAGAAGAAAATAAGCATCAACTGTACATAAAAACAATTGAAGAAGAAATACATATACAGAATATAAAAGCTTTAAGCCAACTGAAAGTAGGTGTTTCTTTTACAATATAACACATCTTTTTTAATTAATTTTACTTCACTATTATATAGTTTAAATAATCCAATGACAGTGGAGAAGTATATTTTTTATATATGTTATTTATAATTAACTTGAGCAAATACACATATTTAATAATATATAAAGACATATGGTTTAAAAAATGTATGAATGTATATTATGTACTTAGCTACAAAAAATATTTACCATATTTAAATGTATGAGACAGTGTTGTTTCACATTAAGTGTTGTTACAAGTTTTTTAATGTACAAATAAACTTTCATTTAAATATTCCCAAAAAAGTATATGTAAGACATAATTTTTATATGCAAAACATTGTCTTTGTCCTGCTAATGTGAAAAACTATGCAACCAATATGACTGAGAAGTAATTAAAAAAACAGAGATATTTAATAAATATTTAGTTTGAACGAATATGAAGGCATGAATTTATGTAAGAAATAAGAAATTAATAAGCAAGTTAGCATCTGAATACAAACAGTAGTTACATTCAGATGTTTACTTATTTGAATCAAATATACAAAGATTAAAGTAATGATAACTTTATTTCAAAATTTATTATAAATAAATTACAAGTAGATAAACACATGATTAAAAATAGAAGATTTGATCAAATATACTAATATTAAATTAATAATAGTTTTACTTCAAAATTTATGTTCAAAGAATACAAGAAATATTTATATTAAAATTTGAATATAATATAATTATCTTAACCAGAAAGTATTTATTAAGATTCTAAGCAAAAAGTTAAAGTTAAGAAAAAGAAGTTATCTTATATTTTTCATGAATTTACACAAACAGATGTAATGATTTTTTCATTAAATTTTGTTTTTGAGAATAATTGTATAGTATTTAATCAAGCTTTTCATAATAAATTAAATAGCATTATTTAACACTAAACCTACCGGCATTTCACCGATACATTGGAATTGCCATTGGAAGCGGGTCAAATGACCCGCTCGTGGTAGCTTTAGTGTTAATCTAATAAAAATTTTATCTATATGAAAGCTTTTTAATATAGATATTAATTTGAAAAATTTACATTGTTAAAAAAAAATTCTGAAGATGCTTAAAATCCAGGCATGGATTTTTCTGAAATGCAGAAAAATCTGAAATATATCTAAAAATATAATTATATCTAATTTTTTTATTTATGAATCTTCAGGATTTTTTTTTCTGTAGAAAGTAAACTAAATTAGTTTTGTGTAACAAATACAATATTTAGAAAGAAAGAAAAAAACTGTCATTTGAAATATTTTAACTTATTTATAGATGATGTAAGGGGATAGGGATGATATTTAACCTATTTATAGATAATATTTAGGTTTTGCCTTTTTCTTTCATTAACAAAGCATTATCAAAATTAAAAAAGTATTTATTGACTTATTTGTATTGCATATGAATGATTTCGTAAAAAATAAAAGTTAAAATATTAATTTAGCAAAATAATCTAAAATAAACCAAGGTATATCATTGTATTAAAAAATGATTTGTATTGCTTCGAAATTTAGCTGCGATCAATTTTATTATGGAAAATTTAAATGTGAAAAAATTACGTTTCTTTTAACTTACCGAAAATTATGATCTTTTGGAATGGTTCTTGAGAAATACAAAGGCGAGGCCAAACCTCTCCAATGCCATTTTTTAGCTGTCATAGTGTATAATTCTGTCTGTTTTGGGAAAAGTTCTGCTATTAAGTCAATCAGTTGTTTATGAGACCCTCCATAAAATGCTTCGATTAATAAGATTTGTTTCGATGACATTTTAAAATTTTCACTTTTTTAAATGTATTTCAATAAATTCATTCAACTCAGTTTAACTGATCGTGGAAAAAATAAACGTAAAAGCAGCAAGGATGTTACCAGAATTTGTTTACAATCATCACATGTGTACTCTAAGGAGTGAAATCGTTATTGAAAGAAACTGCTTTGATCAGCTCAAAAAATATATAAACTGATACGTCATGGTAGTGATGACGGGTTATTCATTCAAGACTGCAATTGAGAAATCGTAAAGTGAACGAATAATCCCGGATAGAACTACTCGATTCCGGAACCGGTTAGTTGCATCAATTGCGTAAATGGGAAATGAATGTCCTGTTCGTTCATTCTTTGAATCGACATACTGGTCGAAGTCTTTATGAGGAGAGAAGAGATATCCCTTAGCTTCAGCAGGAAAAGAAGGCAATATGTATCTAGTATCATGTCTTGTCAGTTCGACTGACATTATTTCTTCAGATAAGTTACTTATGCTAAGCTGTCGTTTTTTTAGATTGTGTGTATGTGTGTGAGAGAGAGAGAGAGAGAAATAAAAATAAAGGGTCTTGATATTCAAGTGAAAACTGCTATAACATTAAGAAAGCTTGCAAGTAAAAAGAAAATTTATCATTATTACATGAGTAATTTCGTTGTCTTCATCTTCCACAGTGGTATATTTTAATTCTTATAAGCATTTAAATGATTTCAGCCATGTTAAAAGGTAATTAAAATAACTATACATTCTTACATTTTTTAAAAATCTTTATTTTTGCTGTTTACTCATTTGGCCCAACTAAGACTTTAAAAATATTTTACGATCATTCCTCGCTTTTCTCATTTTATCTGGTGAGGAAAGTTGATTTTATCCTTATGATTATGCTGATGGAAGCATGCTTTAATGCAAAACACAAGAGTGACTGTCATGATAGAATGTGTTCTTATTTTCCTTTCAACAATCCTGACTTGGGTTGATAGCTTTGGTATAGATTTTTTAAAGCCTTCGAAGTCGGTGATATGCTCCGATCATTTTGAAGAATTCATTCAGTGTGTGTTCATTTATTAAATATAGCTATTCCAGTAATTTGTTAGAAAAACTCTTCGAAGAAAAAGAAATCGGTAAGCGATTTGCCGTCATAAACAATCAAACAAAATCGTCATGCATTTCTAATTTATTCACATTTGATGAAATTTCTGATAATTTTGAATATGTTTAAAAGGTTTTAAAATTTTTACATAAATATTACATTGCATTTTTTTTTACAAAATCTTATTTAAATTTAATTAATCTAAGTAAACAAACTTCTGTTTCAAAAATAACAACTGCTATAATGCTAAACTTAGGTGGAAGTGAATATTACTAGCTTTCTAATTACATTTGCAGATTTGTGATGGATTCAAAGTGAATTTATATCAAACAACTTTTCTATTGTTAAAAATGAAATGTCAATAGTTTATTGTATTTAAACTGAAATTGACTGTTATCATAATATCCTGTTATAACACTGTGCACCTCAGTGATTTCTGTTTTAATATATAAAGGTCTTGATTGAAAATCAATTTCCATATACGCATTTATTATATAATTTTTATTCCCAACTTTATTGCTACATGCATGTTTCACTTTTTTTATATATATATTTCTTTAACATATTAATTTTGAATTATAAAATTCTGTAAAAGCATAAAAGTGTTTCTTTCAACTACTCTTTATATCCTATTTAACTTCTCTCTCTCTCTCTCTCTCATTCACTCTCTCTCTCTCTCTCTATATATATATATATATATATATATAATGTTACAAACCTACAATTCGGCTTTCCAGCATAGTTTGTACCATTAACAGAAAGAAAGTTTTACAGTCATCTGAATGAGACAGAATCCAGGTAGCGCGTCGGGGGTCCCAGAGCTTGGCGACAAACTTGGCGACTTTGGCGCCAAAATAGATTATACCCGAAACTTCGAGAATTTTCCCGATCCGTCCAGTAGGAACCGAGATACGCCTCGAACGTTCCTGATTGGTTGAGAGGCTTCTAGCCCCGCCTCCCGAGACCTATAAAAGGAAGCAGCCGCAACTGCCAGGGGAAGGTAGAAGTCAGTAATCCAAGCGGAGGAGGCGGAAACGACGGTGAGCAGCGACGGAGTCAAGCTCGTGCTGAACTGAGCTGTGCGCTGCTGCCTGTAGTAGATTCTCTTTGTATGCTGCTGTTGTATGCTACACGTCTCGGGTGAAGATAATCGTCTTGTGTGCTGTATATAGTTGTCGCTTTTGTGCTGACCTGTGTGTCTTCGTGTAAATAAACGTCGTTGTTTTATTTTCTACTACCGTCTGCTGATTGAACGTTCTACACACCATATCACTTCCACTATCCAAACGAACCCCGGCAGGAAATTTCGTAACAATATTGTAAATATGTAAATAAAAATTATGAAAGTGTGATTTTGTTTGTTTTCCTTTAATGATTTCTAAAAATTAAGATGAAATTATTGATTTAGTTGCATAGTTTTAAAAAAAGTATCTATATCTTTTATATTTCTTAATTTGACATTGTAAACATAATTTATTCAATATATACTAATTTGATTTCATGTTCTTTCCTCTGAGCAAACTGAAAACATCAAAGTCTCAATATTTATAAAAGTAATTACATAAGAAAAAAATGTAATAATTTTATTAGTAAGGTTTAAAAATATTAACTTATCTAAGAATAATAATTATTTTTTAAAATAACTAACTGGGGGAACTATATTCATAAGATTCAATAATACATATTTAAATAATATGTAAAAAGGAACATATGTAATTTTTCAAAAATACTGCCATAGTCATTTGTCAAAATGTATTCTTCGGATAAAAAAAAGGGGGGGAAGGAAAGAATAAAGCGGTACCAAACGAATTAAAAAGCAATGTTAATTAATTATGCAAAAAAATTAATTTCATTGAAAATACTAATAAAAATTTTAATATAAGAAATAAAATTATATAACTAAGAAAATTTGGAGAAAATAATTCAAAATAATATCTTTAAAAAAAAACAGAAGTTTTTAATAATTGATCGGCTAGCGTAATATTTACTAAACGATGGCTTCATCAACGTTATCGGCAGACATCAAGACATACGCAGAACGGTTGAAAATTGAACAGAAGTAGTTTGGTACGTGACCGTGAAATGACCCCATTGTCAATTAAAGGGAATTCATTGCCAATTAATTTTTCAGTTCATTGCTGTTTTTATATTTACTGAAGCAATACGTAAGCTTTTTTATATCCCATATCTGCATAATTACTCAACCCTAATGAATTTCATGCGTTTGAATTTTTTCCTATACTTAGTTTTTTATTTAAATTCTAGTTTAAATATTTATCCTTATATCATTGTTTCCCTCTTTTTTCACTTTCACGCATACAAAACATAGAAAATTCTTTTCAAACCTCACTGAGTTCGAAAACCACATTTTTGATATTATGCTTATCCGTACATCTATCTATAAAAAAGATAATTCAAAAACGTTTCAAGCTAAGCAGACGAAATTTGTTATATAGATTTTAAACGAAATTTAGATTTTTCTTTCAAGTTTTGAACAAAATTCATTCAAGTGACGTTTGTCTGCGTGATTGCCACATTATATGTGAATTTGATTACTACAAAATGTAAAAAGCTAGATAGATAAAATTTGGTACACAATTCTGGCTTCTAAAAGGTAGATTCTTATCAAATTCTGAATAAAATTTCCTCAATATTGACGGTTTGTCGGTCTGAACATTTCAGGAATATTAACCCCAATAACCATAAAACGCAACAATTAAAATTTCTAAAATTCGGAATATGATCTTGTTGCTAAACTTTTGTTCCGTGTCAGATTTTGGTTTCAATCAATCAGGGAGGACCGTCTAAAATACACATTTCCGTAATGGATTCAATAAAAATATTGGATACGTGCCAAAAAACTGTATTTCGTAACTATTGTTCATCAGAGTCATGTAAGACATTTGCTACCTTACAGAAGATCCGCAGTTTTATGTGAGATGAAAGGGATGAAAACCTTAATTGGAGAATAAGGAGACAATTTCCTCTTGTTTTTCTATAGAAAAGACAGTTTTTATTTTCAAACTAAAAGTTTCCTTATTTTAAAACTAGAGAATGGAACTAAGTTTTAATTAATAACGAAATTTTCTAAGGAATGATTATTGCCATGTCTTCTTTCTCCCGGATTATTTCTATAACTGAAGACACAGCTTTTCTGTATTCATAAATAAACTTAAATTGTACATTTTCGAGAATAAACAGCAAGTATTTTTATTCGAAAATTGCTACTTAAGTAATCCTTTTGATTCTACAATACTTTTTACAGTAATGAATTTTGACACACATTTGATAAACTTGGGGAAAAAAGAATAATCTTGATTGCTTTTCTTTTTACCAAATATTTAAAAAAAAAGCGAACTAAGATTTAAATTTGTTTCAAAAATAAAAATATGTAAATCGTCAAAAAAAAAAAAAGGAACACCTCTGTAATCAAGTTACAAAGGTGTTCCATTTTTTTTTTTATTATCACATTTTCACAAAACTGTTATCGATGCAAATGACTCGAGGCTACAAGTTTGTCCAATTACAAACTGATTAACCTAGCTAATTAACATAGTTACTACCTTGAAATTTTCCATTACAGCCATCAAGTATTTTACTGAATCAATTTGTCGTTATAAAATCAATATCCCAATAAAACTTATAGAATTTTGAAGCTAATTTCGAAAGTTATAGTGTTTTTAAAAATGACGCTACCAATATTAAGTGAGTCTTCAACATTCAGCGATATCTCGGAAATTGATAAATATTACTCAATATTTTTATCATATTGAAAAAAAACTGTTTAATTTCATAAAATTGAGAAATAAATGCATAAACTTAAAAAAATTAATAATTTTTTTTATTTTTTAAACATGAATGTGGAAGAAAGGTGAAAGGTAACATAATAAAATTTTTGCATGGAAGAAAAGCTGACCTACTTGTCAAAATCCAAAAAAATGTGCGTATACTCTGAATAGTTTTCGAAATATTCATAAAATTTGAAAAATTTCCAGAATTAATTTGCAATGCCCATCTTTTGAGGGATCAGATATTAAAGATATTACTATTTATAGATCTACTCTTCATGAAACACAAGCTTCAGCGACCGTCATAATATCGCAAATGGCTAAAGATTAAATTTAATTTCAGATCAAACAGTTTTCATTTAACATAAATTTTGCTTTCTTCTAAAAAAATAATTCTTTTTTTTCTATTCTAATGATATAAAAATTCACTGCAGAATAGATTGACTGTAGAAATGTTTAATCAATTTTCGCTCTTTAACAGCAATTATCGCCTGCAATTAATAAATTAAAAATCCATAGAAATTTGCACCATTTCTTACCTTTCAGTAAATTGATTAACACTAAAATAAGAAAATCAATTAGCACTTATTATTTATACATTCAATGGCGTTATGTCGAGTCCTCATTCATAAATTTTTTGATTAAGAAGAGATTATTTTCATAATAACTTTACAATGATTTTCTCAGTGTTTTAAAGTATTCTCTTCTTCGCAGTTGTATTTGTATAAAAACACAATTTCGGAACTTTAATTTAAAAAAAAATCTTTGCACCATATGGTGCTGGACTCACCGTGGCTTGACTGTTTTGATTTAATCAATCGTTGCGTTACAGAAAGAATACCCATAATCACTCTGTCGTTCTTTCAGAAGCTCTTTGTTATACTAATCATCCCCCCTCCCTTTGTTTCAATTGATGCCTCTTTCGTCCCTCATCACGTAGTCTATAGATGGAAGCTACACACACAAATAAAAAAAGTGCTAAAATCCTGTTTGGTATTCTCTAAACACGGTTCATTCTTTTAGAAATCGAGTTTTCACCAAATAGTGATTTTATCTTTTTTTCAACATCAATGTTTTTGTATTATAACTACACCAGCTCAAAATTTTACATGACTTGTAATCTATCTGTTTAAATCTTAGTAGTGTGTAAAAAAATGGTTAACTTATCAATATAACCAATATACGTTATTAAATTAGAGATCAGTTTCTTGTAATTAATGTGTGAATTTACAAATTTAATTAAATAATTTTGCAACATTTACTAAAAATGTCGTTCATTAAATGTCTCCTTGTTGCTGTAGCATAGAAATTTGGAGATGGTGTCCCAATTCAGGTTTCGTGCTTCCCTTCTGACTATAGGTTAAAGTAAAGAGGTCAGTTAAAAAATACTGCTAATTCAAACTAAGATAAAACTACAATTACCAGACATTACTCAAACAGAGATTTTATAATTATTGTGTTATGTTAATTCTCATCCTCTCAGATGTAATTGATGTTTAAAGTAATATTATTTATTGTAAACTCTGAATTTATTTCTGATTGCTCAAAGTGTTGAGCGTTTTTTTTAAAGTAACGAATTCGTATTACACAAAAAATACATCAATGTGTTGTTTCTTTTATTAGAATCTTTGATACAATAAAACTAATATTAATAAATTTATGGAAAACGTTGAGCACACAGAGTTTTTTTTAAAGAATAGAAATTTTTTGGTATTCAAGTTCAAGATACGTCAACAAACGGAAAAAATCAATTTAGAAATTGCTATGAAATTTTTATTTCATGAGAAAGAAGTACAAAAAATAATATTGCTAAAAATTATTAACGGTTAGCATTATTTACTAGCACTGTGGATTATCAAAAAACAATATTTGAGAGTATTTTACACTTTGTTTACTTCAATATTTTTCATTAGGGTATAGCAAAATTAGCATTTATACTTTTTGCTTTGGAATACTCGCAAGTGTGAGAAATTAAAAATAGAATAAGAGTCGTGTTAACTTTTTCTAATAACATTTCAGGTATAGACACAAGAGTTTTTTGAATTATATGAAAAAAATTTAACAAAAATTATTCGAAACAAAGTCTTGACAAGAATAAATATAGCTAACAGAGCAAAAAAAAAAAAATTATATTACTTAGGATGGCCACAATCGAAGTTGGAAAATCTCTACTTTCCCAATATTGCCACTGATCATGTTGATATATATATATATTTTTATTTGTCTTACTTTCGATGGTAGCTAGTTAAATAGGTAGAGAAATTGATGATGATTAAATTTTATCGATGGAGTTATGAATGAATTAAAACTCTTGAATGTTGGCATTTGACATCCAAGAATAGCTGAAAATTGTTCTAAGTTTTTAATGACGTAGACATCTTGTAAAGCAAGGAGCTAATTAGCATTAGAAATTTAGTTAGAAATTTGAAACGCAATTTCATAACTGAATGTTTTAATAAATAAATTACAGCAAATAAAAACAAATTCTTGGAATATGTACCCTCAAAACCAAATAATGCAAATTAAAAGTGTGACATGTCTTCGACCAAATACTGAAAGTTTTTGGAAAATAACATAAAATATTTATAATCTGAAATAAAGTAAGAAATTATTCTTAACAAAATTATTTTCTTAATATTATTTGTATTAATTTTATATAGAATTGTCGAACAAAGTTAATTATAAAAATATTAATTTTATTAGTCTTATAAAAATTATAATATTATTATTAATTATTGATTTAATTATTATAATTTTTAAAACATCGCATCTTTACTCCCCTTTTAATACAAATTGATTCTACTAGCCAATCCCATCATCATTAACTTGAAGCAAAATTGAAATCTTGATTTTGCTGTTTTTTCCCTGCCAAAATATTTTTCATTTTCATAGAAAAAATTTGATCGGGTTGTCAATTATAAAAAAAAATCCTGTTTCATTTGCATTGGAAATGTTGGATGGTCAATAAGGCTGAACAACTTTTATTTCCAGTTTTATACTATATTTTGATTTATATCCCCCTTTTCACCGCACATTTTTTTTCCGACTACGTGGTATCTTTTCTTGAAACCATCAATCCAACCATTGATTTCAGAAAAGCCTTTCATATTCTGACTTTTTATTTGATCAGAGGCCTTCTAATGGTTATTTTTTGGGGGGGACGAAATATGTTAAATCTTTCCACTGGGTTGGATTCAAGTACAGAAAGAGGATAAGCTTTTAATGATTTTCTTATTTCAACGAGCTTTCACCACATTTTACACATACTTTTTAAACGTCTGCCCAATGTTTAAAATTGCAGCTAAAGTCGACGTTGATATTTCAAGATGTTTTGCTAAGACGTTGGTGGTTCACCGTTCTTGTCAAATTCACGTAAAATGTTAAACCCTTCTTTCAAAGAACAAATTTTCATTCACATGTTTAAAATGTTTCAAAAATTAAATGTTCTACAAACCTGAGAGTCCAGAATACCTGACTTCTGTGCGCTGTGGAAAGGGGAGCGATAAGAAAAGAAATTCTTATCCTACCCATGAGAAATTCCAATGATTTATTCATCTGTAAGGACTAGCATGTATTCCAGACAAGATGGGTACTGCAGTCATTTGAAAGGTAATACAATATTTTTATACCTAAACTAAAAAAGAAAAAAATAATAATTACTATTCTTTGAATAGGTTTTTTTGTTTTCACTTTAATAGGAGAAGAAGCAAAATTCGTTAACTTTCGAAAATCAGTAAATTGAAGTTCGTTAAATCGGGGTCCGATTGAATAATCAAACATATATGGTAATATAAATATTTTACATGCTTTACATTAGATAAAGCGTATAAAATATTTATAATAAAATGCTGTATTATAATGTTAAATGCAAAATTTACAATATTCTAACTATATTTGTTATATCCGTAATTGACAAAACTGATTGACGGATTTTGCTCGAAACTCAGTAAAGTTTACAATTTGGTATAAAAAGTACATACCAAGTTTCACAAGTCTAATTTTAGGTTATCGTATTCGTAGGGCTTTCATAAATATAATTAAAAAACTAGAGAGTGTTGTCTTCCCGCAATTTTCTTGCAAACTCACAATAAAAATGTTTATCTCCCTCTTTGCGCAATAGAAATATGAGTCTCGGACGAAGTCATGAACACCAGGAGCGTTTAAATTTAATTTCGGCTTAATTTTAGAGTGTTGCGTTTTGTGCTTTGTAATGTAATGAAAAAGAACGAGTATGCATTTCGCACACCCTTTTTCTCGACCGATTGAAACAAAAATTTGGTATAAAACTGCAATTTTAATTGCTAGAATTGCTTTTTTGAGTTATTACGCTTATATACATGCGACAGTACAAACAAAAAATGGCCAAGCCCTTCACAGATTTGGCTCATTATTTTACACAAATATATATAAAATATTAAATCTGTATAAGAAATTTCAAAATTAGGGTATTTGGTGTGCAAAATATTTTGAAACTTACAAGTTTGAAGAAAAGACGACATTCAAGTCATCCTTTTGCTCAAAACTTTTTTGAGTTATCGTGGTCCCAAACAGACACATAAACAGATGTAATTCTAATTTTTTTTTATTCAAGAAAATCTGAAATTTAATTTAATACCTTCTCTTCGTACAGGAGAAAGTAGAAATGTATACTTAAAATTGTAAACCACATAACAAAACAAGTGTGATTACTTAGTTTGTTAAATTTGGAAAATGTACTTCAAAGAACTAATAAAAAAATTTTAAAGAAGTATTCTAAAAAAAAAAATAACTTGCATTTAAGTATTTTTGATCGAATACATTCAAGAAATTAAAGGAAGAAAGATCAATATTCGAAATCTGAATGTTTATTTATGCATCCTAACTGGAATCCATGATCCAATGTTTAAAAAATCTTGATACGTTTCAATTTTTGATGAAATTCAAACTTTCTAATCACAGGGCAAAAACAGAAAGAAATTTGTCTACCAAATGTATGGTGAGCGAGAGAGAGAGAGAGAGAGATGGATTTTAAATGAAAATGGATGGATTTGAAACATAAAAAAACATTTATAAACAGAAAAAATCGTCATGAGAGGATAAAAATTAATCAATTTATTCATTCCCATAGACACTTTACAAGTCACTCTCTAACATTTTTTAAGTCCCTATTTTATCTTAATATTTCCAGTTTTTATAGTAATATAGTCTTTCCAGTTCTTCTATTAGTAATGATATCATGTCATACATGAGATTGTAACAAAAACTACGAGTATAATAGCGGCAATCGTTTATTTATATTGAAAAATTATTGGTAAATTTTTGATTCGTTTTTTAACAACTTCAGCAACGGAGTGGATAGAGTTGCATGTTTCTCTTTGTGAATGAGTATTATAACATTACTATCTTTTTGGTTGATTTAAATCATAAATTATAATTATTAATTTGATTATTTTTTAAAATTTGGAAAGTAAAAAATACTTAAATGCAATCAACAAAAACTAATCTAACTGATTCGAATTTTACTAGGCAAGCGAGCAAAAATCATCTCAATTTCACTTCACCCTACGGTGAATTGCACATTGAGCGCGCCATGCGCAAGAGCATGCGCTACTCCTTAAGTTCGAGCGTGGCCATTTTACAGCTGAACTGTGACTCACGTGAGCCTACAGTGTTGATTGTTATTTAGGAATTTTTTTTTTTTAAATTTCTTAAGGGGGATTTTTTTTAGCAGATTTGAGATCGAACGTCGCCCAAAATGGATGCAAATAAACTTATCGAAATTCTTCGAGCCACTATGGATCCTAATCAGAGAGAGGCTGCAGAAAAACAATTAGAACAAGTAGGTGCATTTTGCCGGTGTTTCTGTTTCTGGAACATAATTTAACGCCTGAAATTAATAATCACTAACTCACGCTGTTGCAATGATTTTACAGTTTGTCTGTGAGATTGTTGTGACAAATATTAAACGCAAGTGTCGAAAAAAAAGTTACTTTATTGAGATGTCGTGATCAGGCCTAGTCCTTCGGGCTAGTGTCACGTTGTATTAATGAATCTATAAGAAATCTCATGTTGACTATTATTTGATTCACTTTCGGTTTCTGATGTTAAACGATCATTTTGCTTTATTTTTTTCAACAATTGCAAAGCTTTTTGGATGAAAGGAATGTTAAATAATACCTAAATTATGAAAATGTGATTAGCAACAGATGACTCACAGAATTTATGAAGTTCTCAGAAAATGATCGAACACTTGTCATATAATAAAACTTGTCATACAACCGAAATACTGCCATTTAACATTTTTTCCCCCTTTACTTAATTTATTGATGATATTAACGTTGGTTTGGGTTACAATTTCAAAAAATCACGTTTTCAGTTCTAATCTCCCGACAAGGTTAAAATTCTCGAAATAGTAGCTTGAAAGTCATCTCTTTAATTTCTTAAGTGCTACATGTTTGAATAATTTCAGTGTAGACTTTCTAATTATGAATATTTAATTGATTTGAAAATAAAATAAACTGCTGAATTGGAAACTGTCATATTACATTAGCTTTAAGAATACCCATAATTATTCAGCTATAATTTAAGACTTAAAAGTAGTTTATTACAAGTTGGGACAAACTTAACTTGCTACATTTTTTTTTAATTTCATGGATTATTTTTATGTTTTAAAGTGGAAAAAATGGCTTAAAAGAGAAATAGGAAAGAAAATAAAGCTTCTAGAAAAATAAGTGTTGATATTCCAATCTAAGCTAATTTTATTAAATATTTTTAAGCATAGGAAGTAATTGACTTTTTAATATATTTGTGATATAATTTTCTCATTTAGTTCAGTAACGGAATTCCATATGAATTTGTGATCCATCATTGTGTTTGCTTCTCATCATTTATTTGAATTGTGTTCTTCGTAATTGTCCTTTTTTTATTTACTTAAATCTGATGCCTTTCTTTTTATTTTTGGCTTAACAGACCATTTTTTAACTATATTCATTGAAAAAAGTACCTCTGGGTAGTGTTCTTGTAATGACTATCTTTGAGGATAAAAATAGATCCATCCTTACCAGAAAGATTTAGTGTAAAATATAGATGCATATTTTAAACGTTTGCCTTTCCTAAGTGCAGAGTTGTGTGTTTAGTTGTAACTGTAAAGAAATGCTTATTAATGTCTGTTTATAAAATAATATAAGCTTGATCCTTATTATTACTTGAGAGAATACTTTAAATATATATTTATATATTGAATAAGTTTAGGTAGTTGTAGAAAGAATTAATAAATTATTTATGATGAGTTCTTTGTAAGATCTTGTGAATTGAATCTTAAGAATGTTGAAATAACTTCTGATTGCAAAAAATATTTGAAAATATTAAAATGCATAATTCTGGAATATTTAAAAAAAAAAGAGAAATATGTTGATTATTTTTTTACATTTTTTATTATGTATTTTTCCATTACATTTAATTTTCTTAATATGCAGATGCATCAGATTATAATTTAAAGAATACAATTTTAATGTTTTTTTGTTTTAATTTTTAGAATACAATTGTATAATTATTTATATAACAGTATTCTGAGCTGAAAGTAATAAAACTTTTAGATAATAGTT
Organism: Argiope aurantia; assembly: GCA_026543865.1. Classification (NCBI taxonomy): domain Eukaryota; kingdom Metazoa; phylum Arthropoda; class Arachnida; order Araneae; family Araneidae; genus Argiope; species Argiope aurantia. The sequence continues at coordinate 163,184 of JAPMOR010001233.1, forward strand.
AGTATGAAGTAAATTCTATTAAAAGAAAGTAAATAATATATTTTTCAATGTCTGCTTTGAATATGTCATTACTTTAGCTTTGTAATGCAGTCATTGAGCTGTGAAGTGTGAGGATTTGTAAGATTTCTTTCTAATTTATATAAGCATAAATTTAAATGTGATATGTAACATAATTTGTTTTCATAAATACAAAGATCATTAGTATGTTAAATAGTTGATATAATTAATTAAATTGTTTTTTTAATTACTGACATTTTTAAATTTATCTGAAAATAACCAATCTTTTATGTAAATTAATCCGTAAATTTTCTTTTTGAAATGAATAATTTGTAGTAGTGAATAAAGATTTAATGCTATCTTTCTATGTTTGATTGGGTCTTGGGTATAAGAAAGTAATTTTTAAAGTTCATAAATATATAATGAATAAATATTTCAATAATATATATATAATATAATAATATAAATAAATATTTCATAATTATATAATGAAATTTTCTTTATTAAACTTTGTCATAAATTTTTGCATTAGTAATATTTAATGTAAAAACTAGATTTAGTAATTTAATAATTATAAATGTTTTTTTAATATTCTTCTGATGTATATATAAGAGCTAAAAACCTTTTTTTTTTTATCAAACTATTGCAATAAGAATTCTAGGTTTGTTTTAAGAATTTAGTGATGACTATTTTTTAAAAAATTTTTTATTAATAATAAGTCAATCCTTGTGCACCACAAAGTAAAGCACAAGGTTTATAGAAGTAAGTAGAAACAACTACAAACATAGATAAAAATATGTACATAAAAAAATAAGGATAAAAACATCAGGAAAAAATAAACAACAAAGCTAATTAAAAATTGAAGCAGTAAAGGCAATAAATATACAGAATGATAAGAAAGCCATTTTGTGGTTGACCAAAACATGAAGCGGAGGTGGAAACTTAATATTACAGGCATCAAGATCCACAATAAAATCTCTTCTCTCTTCAGTAAGTTTGCAGCAATCAAAAAGCAAGTGTTCGACATTTTGAACTCCACCCACGCTGCAAGAGCACAGATCAGTGTTCTCTAATCCAAATTTCTTGAGATAATAATTGAAATTACCGTGTCCATTAAGAAATTTTATTAAGTGAAAATCACTGAAAAAATGCTTGTTATTCAACCTTTGAGAAATTGTGGGGAAAAATAATTTGGTTAAAGAGGCAGTTGACGAATTTTGGTACAGCTCGTTCCATAAGAGAATGGTCTTTTTGTGATTCTCATTACGAATGTGAGATTTGGGGATGCTCACAGGATCAATGATGTTTAGTTTTGTAGCTTGCTTTGCAAGCTAGTCAGCTCTTTCATTCCCTAAAATGCCAGAATGACCTCGGACATGAGAAAAACACACACTAATTCCTCTTGCTTTAAGCTGGTAAAGAGTGATTTGAAAATTTTCTACAATTTTGTTGCAGGAAGAAATATTAGTAAGCAAAAATATGGACGAGAGAGAATCCGTACAAATAAGGAACCTGGATGACAGAGTACATTGGTTTATGATCCATTTGAGCGAGTTACTGAGGCACAGCAATTCTGCTTGGAACACACTACACTCATCAGGAATTCTAAACATAAAGTGTTCCATTTCCAACATGGTAGTTGAATTTACTGCCATCAATAAAACACACTACAGGAAAATTGCTAAGAACATTGTCCTTATAATCGATGATTTCAATAGGAACACGTTCAGCAGGATGTGGAAGATTGGAAAAAAACACTTTGGAATCTTGGGTAATTTTTACAACATTATGTTTGAAATCTTTATTTTGCAGGACAAAAAGGTCAATTGGGGGAACCCCTCAATGACAAAGCAGGCTTTGTAGCTTAGAGTTCTGTAGCCACGTATAACTCTAAGTAAAATTCTTCTTTGAATTCTACGAAGGTTTTGGCAGTTAATCTTTTTTTTTTCAAAGCATTATCCCAAACTCTAGAGGCATAGCAGACAAAAGGAACAATTCCCTGTTTGTTCCTTTTCATACCAATAGCATTGGATTTCAATCCAAAGGTGTTGCAAGAGACACGATTAAGTTCTTTCAGAATGTTTTCACATTTTTTGGAAAGATATAAAATATGATTTTTCCAACAGAATTTGTCATCAAGCATTACCCCTAGGTATTTGATTTCATTTACCATTGCAAGTCGTATGTTGTCAAAAAGAGTTGCTTGCTGGAAAAGTCCATGTTCTTTTTCTTTATTGCCATAACCTTCGATTTATTCAGGTTGAATTCCATTTTGTAATCTCTTGCCCAGTTTAAAATATCCAATGTGCTTTGAGCAAGTTCAAAAATATCATCAAGACATTTTCCCTGAAAGCAGATGAGCAGATCGTCCGTGAAGGCTATGGTTTCACATCCTGTGATCTTCGAAAGCCTAGCAAGAAGGCTGTTCATAATTAAATTCCACAGAAGTGGACCAGAGACGGAGCCTTGGGGACAGCCCCTTTGCAAGGAACGGGAACCTGAAACACGACCGAGTGTGAGAGAAGCAGACCTATCATTCAAGAAATCTCTGACCAGATGAAATATGTTACTTGGAATAGCGAAATTTTTGAGCAAAACGAGAATAGCCGGCCACCAAGCATGATCAAAAGCTCCTTTAATATCAAGAAAAATTAAAATTGTAAGCAGATTTTTCTTCTTACCTCTATCCACTACGTCTTTCAGGTAAAGGAGAGCACCTTTTTGTGGAGTGAAACCAAACTGGGTCTCGTTTAAGAGTTTTTTACTTGTAATTTTGGAAATTGAACATCAAAGTGATACCTCTTTAAAATATTACTATAAAGTTTTCATTCATGTTAATATAGTATTTATTAAGTAAAGTATCAGTTGATATTACTTTTATTCATGTTGTAGCCCAAATTGAATACCATTAGTTTCAAAATGTTTTACTGTTATCAGTGGCTCATTATTGCTAATTTAGATTGCTGCTGCTTTGAAATAAAAATACATTTTCTCCCCTTTTTATTGCCAAGCATAATTATTATATTGTGTAAAAAGTATGTGTACTTAAAGAAGGATTTCTCAGTTTTATATGTTGTATATGTTTGATCTTATGTAATTTACTAGTATCTGTTTCCTTTTATAGGTTCACAAAATCATTGGCTTTGCACCTTCGCTACTCCAAGTGGTGATGATGAACACAGTAGAGCTTCCTGTGAGACAGGCTGGCGTCATTTACTTGAAGAATATGATAGCTCAATTTTGGCAAGACAAAGAGCAAGAACCAGGAAAGCCATTAGTTTTCTCCATACATGAACAAGACCGAGCCATGATAAGAGACTCCATTGTGGACGCCCTTGTTTATGCTGCAGATCTCATTAGGTATAAATCAATTTTTTTTATGCATAGTTGTTTACATAGCTTAAATATTTGACATAACGTAATGACATATGTATGTGCATGACATAAAAAATTTTAATGTTGATATTACTTGTTATTTGATGTATTAGAAATGTTTGCATCAAAAAACTGTAGTGATGCTCTATATAAAATGATCATCTTCCCTTCTTCTTCCAAGAGATGAAAATCTATTTAACAGAAAAGCTGGCTTGTTACTAATATGTATTTTTCTCTAAAAGTAATTATATTCTCTCTAATGAACACGCTAGAAAAATTTTATTTTAAAGTAAAGCTTCTTTAAGGCCTGATCCAGACTGAGATAACTTAAAATTTGAAATTTAACTCTTGATATTTCAAAAAGGTTCTATGAACACTGGTTTTGTAACTCTTGAATGACAAGTAAATGAAAATTTTCAATTCAAAATTTCCAAATTCTTTGTTTTTTTAAAAATTAATTTTTGAATTTCAAAAAAAAAAAATTGTTTAGACAAATTGTATCATAGACTATTTTCTACCTAAAATAAGAGTCCCAAATTAAAAAGATTAGGAACCCATATTTTTAGAGCATGGAATTTTTTTCATTAATAGCTGGAAGCATCATATGGTCAAATGTATTTTATATGTATATGAGAGGAGGAGGAAAAATTGGAAGAATGTCCAGTTTTATATCTATAATTGGAATTTTAAATTCAAACTTTTTTACTATTGAAGAATTTTTTTTGGACTGAAAATTGTTATCCAGAATATGTCTTATTGTACAGATGTGATAGGTTATTTTTTAACTAACACAATAGTAATACTTGTATTCCTGATATCCATTTCATGTCTTCTTTTTGTCTTGTAATTCCTGATATTTGAATTGAGAATTCTTCTACATAAATAGTAAATTTTTCCTCTGCACTAACGCTGTCAAATCTATAAGTATTCTCTTTCATCTGTAATCAGTTATAAGAAGATGATGACTGAGTGTCTAAAAAAAAAAAAAAAAACCCAAGAAAAATCTTCAAGCCGTTTTTTCATGTGTACAATTTAGTGTATTTTTTATTGATCATAAGTACATGAAATAATAAAGTTTGGGACAATTTTTGCCTTCATTTTGACTAGCAGTCAGAGATTACCTGATGTTTATTGAAACAGTTAATATTCTGTCATCTGTTTCATGTAAATATAGTTCATCCATAAATTTACTATTTTGTTCAGCTTATATTTATTTTGATGCTTTAAATTTTATCATTTTCTTGGAATTAATGGTAACATGGAATTATATTGACTATTCTTTCCTGTCGAATTAAGATTGTGCCACTTCTGTATAAGCTAAACCCCTTCTTCTATTCCTGCTGCAGACCTCAAAACAGTTTAGGCTGAAGGGTATTTTAAATAACAAAACAGCAAGTAAATTCTTAAATTTGTATGTGAAAACTGTATTTGCATCATTTATTTGTATTTTAATAAATGAAAATGTCTTGTTAAATTAAATGCACCTTTTTGGTTAATAATGAAAATGAATTAAATTTGGAGTAGAATTAGTGATTCCTTGTTGTTGCTATTCAAGTATATCAAAGATTTTAGAATTTCATTTTCAAAGACAGTTATCTAGACTTCTCAAAAGTAATACAAAGCCTTTTTTCCCCCTTCTTTTTTAGTGCATTAATGGTTAAAATATAAAAATTGAAAAATAGAGCAAATTCATCTCATTAAGTAGGCAGAAAAAAAATCATGTGTTCCTATTTTATTGTATAATATGTGTATAATTTTGCTTTTTCTTATTTAATAGAGTGCAGCTAGCAGTGTGTGTAAGCAATATTGTAAAACATGACTTTCCTGGTAAATGGACTGGAATTGTTGATAAAATATCTGTATACCTTCAAATGAATGACACAAATGTATGCATGGGAGCTTTACTTTGCCTCTACCAGTTGGTCAAAAATTTTGAGTAAGTATACGTCATCTTTCTAAATATTGTGTTAGTTTCTCAAAAAATTAAAAATTGCATAGTAAATATTTCTGCAGAAAATCATAAAAATTTTCATTTTGAAGTATTTACAGAACGTATGAACACAAAAATTACATTTAAATTTGCTTTTTAGTTTGTCTACTAATTTATAAAAGATAACTTTACTTAGACAGGTAGTGAAATAATTTCAGGTAGAATTTTTCCTTATCCGAAAAATCTACTTTAATTAATGTAGATGTGTACTGGAAATGCGTTCTTATTAATTGTATGCTTTTAAAACTTTTTTTGTGTGGATAAGTGAGTCATGAAAAGATTTTAATAGTATGCCTTAATGTATATTTTTTTGGGACAAAATACAATTATAGTTAATATTGAAATATTCTTTGGGAAAAAAATATGAACTTTCAAAAAGATATCTTTCATATATTTATCTTGATTTAAAAAAATTTAAATCTAAAAGTAATGTATCCAGATTTATCTGTTTAGTTTTGTCTATTATAATATAAATAAATTGAAATCATAGCAATATGATTTTTGTTTCCTCCATACAGTTTGCTTGGAACATAATGTTATTATCTCATATAAAAAATGTTACATAACAATTTTTAAAATGTAATACTAAGTAATTTTAATATTTTTTATACATTAATTTTTTTGTTATTTCTTTAAGAAACTCGCTTCTGTGAACCAGCAAAATCTGTAGTCTATTCTATTGTTAGATTTGTCATAATTGCTCGACATTGATATGGGACCTTTAAATGTTAAATAAATAAATGATTTAATTTACTCTGGTAAAAAAAGAATCAAGGAAGTTCATGCAATTGAATAAAATGAACATATAGAATAATAACAATAAAAGAAGTTTCATGTCTAACCTCCTCTTGGTCCAATTATATTTTGAAGTTAATTTTTTTTCATTCATATGATTATAAATTTCTTGGTCCAATTATATTTTGAAGTTAATTTTTTTTCATTTATATGATTATAAATTAGATGCAAGTCATTTTAAAATTATAATAAATTGAAATTACACAGACACCATTTTTTATTTGTCCTCCTATTAAGTTTGACATTAGAAAATATTCTCCCTCGATTTGCATTGAAATCCAGAATTTCAAATATGTATTCACATAGCTTTATTGCTCTTGACTTCTGATTAATATAATTTGTATCACTATTTCTCTACTGTATTCAATTTCATACCTGCATTGCATTTTTAGTTGGTATTATTTTTCTACAAGTAATCTTTCAAAAATGCAATCTTGTTGCATAGTCTCAGTGTTGCCAATATTGGTATTTTTTTACTTCTAAATATGTATTACTATGTTCTATTTCTTCCCATTCAGAAATTTGTTTGATTCAGTTTTGTGGGAAGCCGTGCCTGCATTGCTTAGGGTTTTAATATTCCCAATGCCTTTCACAATATTCATCATGCTGATTCAGCAGAATTTATAAGAAAATGGAACTAAATAGTGAAATATGATGATGAATCCATATATATAGAACATATGCGAATTATACATATATATATATATATAGGGTGTTGTCGAATTCGACCAACAAATTCAGAGGAGTGATAGTAGGCATCGAGAGGATAAGGAATCGCCATACAACATAGGGTCTCAAACGATGTTTAGTAGGTGAAAATTGCAAAATTAGAAGGAGTCCCAGAATTAGGAACTAAAAAAATTTATAAAAAATAAATGTTTCAACTATGAATTTTTTTAAGTGGAAACACATTCTTAAAAGTTTTTTTTTATATGGGTAACATGATGATTTGATTATCCAGGGAGTCATAAATTACTGAAAAGTAGTTTATAACCCATATTTGAAAAAAATATTAAAACTTGGAGAAAAAAATCTTGAAAATGTAATGAATATTCTATAATTTGATATAAGCGTGAAAATTGGGGAATTTTAAAGATTTTCAGGAAAAAGTAAAATTGGAACCAGAAAATGCTGTAACATCAGTATCGATGTTCGCTGTGAGCTTTGTTAAAATTCGAAAGATAAATTTGGAGCAAGGATAATAAGCATTAAGTAAATGAAAAATTACCAGAAAACATAAGGTCGCAGGTAACGTTTATTCAGTGAAAATTGCAAAAGCAGATGTCTAAAAGACAATGAGTCTGGCGAAGAGAAAGGCTCTATGAAAGCAAGGATTAGGAACAAGGTAATCGAAAAGAAGCCTTCTAATATGTAAATTTTTCATGTGATCGAGAAAAATAAAAGTAGCAAGCAAGTATTCATTAATGAGCATTGCAGAATTGATGGTTGTTAAACTTCATTCTCGAACAACAAATCAAATTTCCTGACTGCAACTAAAATGTGCTGGTGCTCCATTATGCATTCACTAAATGTTCTGGCGTACGATAGTCGGTGTTCCCTGCAGTAAATCCGGAGGAACGTGCTGGAAGAAAAATAGGTACTTTGTGCCGCTCAGGCATTCGGGCAGTAGATACAATCCAAACAGATGACTCTGTTAATATCAAACTTGTGTTATACGTTCAACGATATAGTCATGTGGAGATTTTCAAATGACCAAATATTTGTATTGGACATGTTGAAGACGTCTTCTCTCATAAAGCAGGCCTCATCTGAGAATAAAACTCGAGCAGAAAAGTGAATTTACCTGTATGGCATCAAGCATCCAGTTTATAAACTCCATCCAGTTTGCGAGTTTCATTAAAAAACATTATCTACGACTCTATGTTTTCTGGTTATTTTTCATGTACTTAATGCCTATTATCCTTGCTCTGAATTTATCTTTCGAATTTGACAAGGCTTTCTGCTAACATTGATACTGTTGTCACAGCAATGTTTTCGGGTTCCTACTTTAGTTTTTCTTTAAAACTTCCCAGTTTTACACCCTACATGCTTATATAAAATTCCTTATATTTTCAAGCTTTTATTTTTCATCAAGTTTCAATATTTTTGCAAATATGAGTTCTAAACTATTTTTTCGTTTTCAGTAATTTACGAGCTCCCTGGGTCATCAAATGGGAATGTTACCTATATATATATATATAACATTTAAGAATATGTTTTCACTTTAAAAAAATTCACAGTTGAAACATCATTTGTTATTTTTTATTAATTTTTTAGTTCTCAACAACTCTGGCACTCCCTCTATTTTTGCGATTTTCACCTACTAAACATCATTTGGGAGCTTATGTTATATGGTGATTCTTTATCCTCTTGATGCCTACTATCACCTCTCTGAATTTGTCGGGCAAATTTGGCAGGGTATTCAGCCCTGTATAACATGCTGTATATATATATATATGTAATTGATGAAGCTGTTTATTAACTTCCACAATCTTTAAAGGTGATAGAAAGCAGGTGACAGTTCGACATTCTAAAGAGTTGATTCTCGCATTGAGAGTGGAGGAGAGCAACATTTTTTACAACTGTAGTTGCTGTATCAGCCTGTTATTATCCTTTGCACATTCTCAATTCTTCAGAGGTGATATACCATACATATATGACTTCAAAGATTACCTTTTGCAAAGAGAAATTGTTCATATATAAATGTGGTCTTTGTAGTTATACATGTATTGGACTTCTGGAGGGTGAAGAATCCACAATTTTAACTATGAGAGAACATTTATATCATGTTAAGATTTTTAATTATTAAAAAATATAAAATATATTCTATAGTAAAAAACATTTGAAATAGAGATAAAATTTATATACTTTATATGAGAAATATGCCTGCACTTGTTATATTTTCATCAGATTTGGGGATTGTTGAATTAGTTTGCTTGATTTAGATTGATAGATTTAGTTTGTTTGAAACATACATGTTGATTTGAGGATTTATTTTTCTCCCCTTTCTTGCGACTTGAATAAGTTGACATTGGACAATATCATCATTTGGCAACATATGATGAGTATGAAAATATATACTAAGATGTTTAAAGTAAATGACAACAAATCTAACTTGGAAAGTAGGAAGGAAGCAATTCAAAGAATAAGCTTCCTTTACTGATGATGATAATTAAAATGAAATGATTGAGACTATATTAAAGACTGTTAATCTAAAAAGCTTATTTGCTTCCATTAATAGATACAAGAATTCTGAAGAACGTGGACCTCTAAATGAAGCAATGAACATGCTTCTGCCTATGATCTATCAGCGTTGTGTTCAGTTAGTTCATGATCCCTCAGACGTATCTGCTCTACTCCAGAAGCAGATTCTAAAGATTTTCTTTGCTCTTATTCAGTACTTCTTACCCCTCAATCTCATCACAAAGGATGTCTTCTCACAATGGATGGAATTGCTTAGAAATGTTGTAGACAGGCCAATACCAGAGGTGATTTTTTTTCCTGTTGTACATTTATGATGCAAAAAGCATAAAGATAGTTTTCTTGTTATGTGTGTATGATGTCATATGAAGTGAATATAATTTTTAAGGCAGATAAATAAAATAAGTAGTTTATGTTCATTTAATTTTTCGTTACTAATATAAAAGCATATATTAAGTAGTAATATTTATAAATTTGCTTACAATGTAAAAAAAAAAAAAATTATTTCCACTCTCCTTGCCAAAAAAATTCTAAATTAAATTGTTTCTAACTTAAAACATAATTTTACAAACTTCTAATTTTTAATTATTTTAAAAGATGAATTTTAATTATAGCTATTTTAGCACCATTTTATTATTATTTTTTTTTTACTGCAAATGATTGGAAAATGATGGATTTTCTCCTCCCTAGGAAATTATATTTTTTGCTATTAAATCATTCTAATTCAAGTTAGTCTTTTCAAAAATAAAATTCTATTTGAAAAATAATTTAATTTCATATTTGAAAACCTTTCAGAGTTATTTTAAAAAATAATAAGATTTGGAGTGAGAGTAGTGAGAATAAATTTCTCTTGTGTACTGACCTTTTTATAGTCAAGAAATTGTTAGATTGTTTGGTAATGAAATATCGTTTGCAGGATACTCTATGGTGTTTAGGGATTGCAATACCGAATACCGGTATTTTGAGCATTTGTACAATTTTGAAATACTGATATTCACAAGTTTAAATATTAGTTTTTCGATATTTCTAGAAATTTTTAAAATTGTCTCCACTATATGTTCAACGATCGCCAACATAGCAAAATAGTATACGTTTTTGTTTTTATGTCTCGCTAATGGGTGAAATTAATTAGCTAATTAATGGTTTAATTAATTGCTTAAATTAATTGCTTAATGGATTATCCGTGAAAGAAGATATTGTAATCATAACGACTGATGGAGCAACAGTTATGAAAAAAGTTGGCAAGTTGATTGGTGCAAATCAACAATTGTTCTTTTGCTCATGGGAATTCAATTAGGAGTAATAGATGTATTATATTAAAAAAATAAAGAACAGAAGAATCCAAATACTGTGTATATAGAAACTTCGGATTACAACTTTGAAGAGAGTGAGAGTGATACCAACAATGTAATTGTTGAAGGAGATATTGCTAGTGAGGATGAAGTATTTACCCATCAAGAATTGCTTCCTATAATTTATAAAGTTCAAAAAATAGTTAAGATATTTAAACGTTCCCCTATAAAAAAAATGACATATTACTTAAATATATATTAACTGAAAATAAAACAGAATATATGTTAATATTAGATTCTAAAACACGTTGGAAGAGTTTACTCCTAATGATGGAACGATTTTTGAAACTGGCAAATCCAATCCAAAAAGCAATAATCGACTTAAACCTGCAAATTAATTTTTCAGATAGTGAATCGACTTCATATCCAGAACTGTATCAACTCTACTTCCAATAAAACTGACAATTGAGGCATTATGTTGGAGAGATACTAATTAATTAACAGCTAATGCAACAATAAATTTCAAGTTGCAGTCACTGAAAGAACAACACACATCAGTATCTGAAGAATTATATATTACATTGAAAAATCGCACAGAAGAAAGGCATACCAAAATAGAAAATGTCTTATGGTATTTACATAATATAATTATTTAAAAAATGAAAAATAAGAAAAGAAAATAACCAATTAAAATCTGATTAAATTTATTGTAAATTTTCTTAAAATTTTTGACCCACAAATCTATCCGCATTCAGAAGAATTCGGTTCAGTTATCGAAGATCATGATGACACTAATGTCGATAGTGAAAAGGAATTCTCTTGAACAAAAATTAGAATTAGCGATAAATTAAAAAAAATCAACGAACCAAAATGCAATACAGAAATCAGCTATATCCAAAACCATCCAACGAGAAATCGATTTATTTGAAGATGAGGGATTTAGAGGTAAGTGCTTGGAAAAAGTATATTGCGCATTGCTATACTCTGTTTCACCCCAACTTGGCAGTAGTGTATATTCTATGCATGCCGAATCACAGTCGTTGTCAAGGGAACTGGGTTACTTTAAAATACAAAGTTACAAGAAATGTAGATCGCTTGGCGAAACTTTATCTCCCAAATTTTTCGCCAAATAATTTATTAACTTTATTAGATTGTCATTTTAAATCAGAATTAATTCTTACCTTATTTTCATTATTTTGTTCAATATTATTGGCACATAACTGATTTATTAAAATAATTTCATTTTAAGTTTATACTTATTTATACGCGATTGAATGACTAATTAAAATCCCATATAATTGAAAGCAATGCGTAAGTGAGTGGCTAAAGTTTTTATATCTTAAATGAATATTCTTTATCAAGAAGTTGATTTTTCAGAGATTGAAGTTTAGAACTGTTAAACAAAGTATAATAATGGTTTTGAGTAATAAACCTTGCATTAATAACAATGTATGACATTATTTGCGATGAAACAATATGCAGTGCTTAGTAAAAAGTAACATTAAAATGAGATTTTTCTCAAATATTTTAGGGTTTTCTCAGTAAAGTCTAAAAATTAACAAAAGGAAGAAATTTAAAAAATTTAAATTTTCAAATTAATTCATATATATATATATATTCATGAAAATCAAATTTAAAAATCAAACATTATTAATTTAATCCAGAAAATCAAGTATTTACAAATATATAAATACGCTCAATATTCAGAATATCGAAAATAGATTAAAATTCGAAGTAATTGAGAATATCAAGAGAAATAAGTTATTTTATGAGAATAAAAAAAAATACTTACTAAAGTTATTCAGAACATTTAAAAATATATTAATTATAATATGCATTATAAATGAGACATCAAAAATCATCAGCACTCATTAGTTCTGCCTCACTGTCACTTGAATCAGTGTTCATGGAAATTATTAAATTCTGGTTTTCGCATACTTCCTCTACAAGTCCGTCATTTTCCCACATTTCTTTTTTTCCCAATAAAAATCTTAGCTGCATCACGGACGAAACCTTCTACGCTTCCAATATGTGTAATAATGAGTCTTCTTCCTTTTCCTTTTGGTGCCGACAAACCTACTGTTAAATTTGAAGAGGAGGCTTCGTAACTACTTTTAATTTTTGTATCTTGCCATACTCGACTCTGAGAATGGCCTACATTTACCCATGTCTCATCAAGATAATAAATGGGTGTGTTTTGTTTCTTATAATGAGCAATTTTTCTCAAATAATTCCGTCGCCACAAAATAATATCTTGTCTCTCTAGAAGTAACGCCTGTCTTTTTCGTTTTTCAAAAGAAAATCCCAAGTCTTTCAATATTCTATAAAGCGTTGTTCTGCTGATGTTTTTCAAAAAGATATCTCTATCATCGCTCACATCTTTAAAACTTTATCTAATGTTGGGATCTCATTTCTACGAAAAAATGCATGGATTTTTTGTCGAATGCAGGATAAGGTAAAGTCATCATATTTTATAAGTCTTGATTGTTTACCTTCTAAGCCTGGTCGCTTCTTTCCAGAGGTACTTAAAGGACTGAATGCCTTTTTTTCTTTTTTCAAACGGAAAACTGTTCTTTGCGAAACGCCCGTAAGATGCGAAACTTTGTCAACGATTTGATTTATAGAATCTTGAGGGTTTTCTTCTCGGAGTTGAGAATAAACATTTAATATGTTTCTACGTGCTGCACTTTTTATTGGTTTCTTTCGTCTTGAAGGTGTATAGAGCGTAGTCGGTGATAACACTTTTTTGGACATTTTAGAAATGACGTCTTGAATAAATATCCACAATCGAAAATGAATGTGATTAAAAATATCAAAAAAATAGCTGATAAAAAGTGATAGCAAAAAAAGTACGTGTGATGATAATAACTGTTGAGAACTAAACAGAGCAAAGCTGGCGGGGGCGTACAAGAGAAGCACGCCAAATATTTGACCTTGGAGACCGGTTCTAGCCAAAGTGGAATTCATTATGTCAATCTTTTGGTTTTATTCGTTCGCTTTATTTACAAAATATTTAAAAGCTAAGCACTTTTAACTTGAGAATAATTTTAAATACATACTGATAAAAAAAACGATTACTGTAATTTATGATATAATTTGATAAATTTCAGCACATTTTAGTTATTTTAAAGTCAAAATGGATGGGGAACTTTCCCAGCGCAGATCGTCACATTTTCTGCCTTTTACAATACTGCCAAGTTGGGGTGAAACAGAGTATAACAGTACCACCAACTAGCGTAGATGCCGAAAGAGCGTTTTCGACAGCTGGTAATTTTTACACAAAATTGCTTTTCAGGCTTAATGACAATACAATTGATGCATTATGTTTTTAAGATCACATTTCAAAAATTTGTAATAGTACCACAGGCTGAATATTTACACTTTTTTTTGTGTTATTTATATACTGCTTGTTCCTGTACTTTTTCGTGATTCCTTATATACTGTTATAATTTATAAGTTACAAATTATTTTTGTGATATTTACAATCTCTAATAAAACTGGCAAATAAAACAAAGAAACACCTGTGTTTTCTTTCTTTTTCAAAAATTTCTAATACCGGTATTAAAACTAGTATCCCGGTAATAAGAACTAAAAAATACAGAATACCGGTATCGAAATTTTGGTCCGGTATTGCAATCCCTAATGGTGTTGAATTTTAAAAATGCATTTAATGAATTTACTGCCTATATATATATAATATAATATTATTCTACTTAGCAAACCACTACATACGATGAAGAAGAACTGGCTGAACTCTCTTGGTGGAAGTGTAAAAAGTGGGCTCTACACATCCTTACTAGAGTTTTTGAAAGGTTAGTATTTTTACTTTATTTTTTGTCTGGCATTTCTTTGTTTTATTTGAGGAGTAGAAAAATTTTGGCTAATCAATAAAATTCATAATGTTAAACACATGTTTGATCATCTATATATTATATGAGGATTTACAAAATGATAGAAAGAAAACATTATTATAATGGAATAGCAACTCTTTCTGATTTAAATATTTCATTATAAAATATATATAAAAATTAAAGGTATGTTAAGTATTTGTTTAAAAAATTTGTGGAAATCTATTGAAACCATAATTTTAAGTTGCTGATGTGATTTCTGCTGAAAGTATCTATTTGCCAGTTATTCAGATAATCATATTCACAATTTATTTATTTTATAGCTATAAGATAATTCGAGTCTAGAATTATTCTTAGATTTCAAAAAGAGTTAAAAAAATTAAGAAGAGTTTTAAAAAAAATTGTAGATTATTAGATTCAAAGTAGCTCGATATTCTTTGAAACATGGAGATCATAAAATATCTTTTTAATATGTGGTATTTTATTGAACTGTGTATTTGAAAAAGTCTGTGATAATTTCTACATTCTAATATGAAAAATCATTTAAAAGAAACATATTTAATTTCTGATTGTCAAAAGTATGCAATTTTGCTTACAGTCTTGCTTTTTAGTCAAACTTCCTGGGAAAAAAGAACTTCCTAAAAGAATGTTAAGCTGAAGCAAGTCATCAAGGTTATTTTTTTAAGTTAATCTTTTCCTTAATGAAAATGTATTCATGAAACAAAGTGTATCTTTCAAAGTATTAATATGTTAAAGATAAATGCACCCCATCTGTATATCATGTATCTGCATTAAACTGTTGATACATTATTTATTCAACATAGCTTTTAATTTCTTTTCCTAGAAAACATTTCTTGAATTTCCATTCTTATATATTTTTAGACTATGTAAATTTTTTTGTGACCCTCTGCAAATGAAGTAAATTTTTAATTGATATCAAATGATGGTACCTAAGTGGAAATTCAATTATATAAATAGTTTATTTAGAAAGTAAAATGTATTAATTTAAATTGAAATAATACCTTAACAAGTTTAGAAGCCAAACGAAGGGAATGTTAGTAGTTTTTGAGATGTTATTTTTTTTTTTTTGCCTGGTCCATGGTTTAAAGAACTCTTTTTTAAAGATATTTAATTGTTCTTTTTTTTTTTCTTTCCATTTTCATATTTTAATAACACTATTGTAAGCATCAGCTTATTTTGTTATTTATTTATTAATAGCATAAATGTCAATTTTTGAAATTTTATACTTTTAAAAATACTTTTATTTGATTTTTTCCAGATATGGCAGTCCTGATAGTGTGTCTCCTGAATATCAGGAGTTTTCCAAATATTATCTGAAAACATACACAGCTGGCATATTGGAGGTTCTTTTGAAATTGTTAGATCAATACAGGCAGAAAGTATTTGTATCACCTCGAGTTTTACAACTTGCTCTCAATTATATTAATGAAGCGTAAGTAAAGTATTTATAATATTTGCTTCTTAAAATCATAAGTAACTGAAAATTATATAAAGTCAATTTTACAACATACATTTCGTCTTTGTTTCCTGAACACGAATATGTTTGACTGTATTCGTTTTGATTATATTCATTGAATCTTTAAGAGATTTTCTTTACAGCAAATAATATATGATAAAGAATCTACAGTTTTGATGATTGTATTTGTTTAAAGATTCAATGGATATATTTATTGAATCTTTAGATTTTCTTTATAAGCAAATATTTATTCAGAAAATCATTTTCTTGAGAAACTAATTAAAAAATTCTTCCCAATAAAAGCAGGAATTGTTTTTAAAACATTCTTTTTAATTTTGAATAGTAATATAATTTTTTAAAAAACATAAGAAACATTTGTATTTCCTTTAAAATAATTTTTGAGATGCAGTGCTAAGAAAAAGTTTGTAATAAAAATCCTAATAATAAATAAATAAATAATAACAATAAAAAGTTGAACACCCACTGCCCCTTTAAGATAGAAATAATCTTAGTAAAGAAATTAATAAATCTGTTAGCATTTTTTTCCCATAAATTGTTGCTTTACTTTTTAAAACATATGCTATAAATTTTTTTTTAAATATTATGTATTTTATATATAATTTTCCAAAGATGATTGGTGATAGTTTTTTAAATTGTTTAATTTTAGAGTATCTCATTCATTTTCATGGAAGCTGCTGAAACCCCATATGCTGGTAATATAGTTTTTTTTAATGAATCTTAAACAGTAAATTGTCAATAAACCTAATATCAATAATTTGAAATATGATTTCTTTTACAGACAATTGTTCAAGATGTTGTATTTCCTCTCATGTGCAGTACAGACAAAGATGAAGAGCTTTGGAATACAGATCCACATGAATACATTAGACTCAAATTTGGTAAGTGGGACAAAATTCATTTTGTACAGACATGTTGTTGAATTTTATACTATTTTTCTAATAACAATTTTAAAAATTTGATCAAAGTTTTAAATAAGACACCAAAAATGTGTTAAATGGCAAAACATTTTTGGGATATATTTATTAAAGTCTGCTAAACTGTAGTAATTTTTAAAAAATGTTGCCTTTTCTTGTACAAACTTGGGTATAAATATTATGAAATTTAATATTTTCTCAACTTTCTTTATACAGGAAAATAATAAAATTGAAGTGAATTAAATTATTAAAATAATGTGTTTTCATTGAAAATATCACATGCACACAACTTTAAAACTACTGCATGAGGAATGAAATGAAAGTAACAAGATCCCACCTTTACAAATATGAAACAAATTATTAAATAAATGTGTATAAAGGCAAAGGGAGAAATATGAAATAAGCTTTAATAAAAAATACAGATTCAGATTGAATTACTGTAAAGTAAGAATATTATCCTCGTAATAAGAAGTATTTTCAATAAAATCTATCTGGAAAATTTTGTGCATATTCATTCATGTACAAATTATAAATTTTAAGGATTACCAAGACAGAAAACAAATTTTATTAACCTTAGAATTTCAAGCAACAAATCCATCTTTTTTTATTATGGGGACAAAAGTTATTAAAATTAACTGCTTTTTTTTTGTTGCTAACATTAATGCTTAAACTTAATTTTTATTTTCTTTATTGATAATACCTAGAATTTCACCAGAGTTATTAAAGAGCTATTATAAAATAAGTTCTTTAAGGAAAGCAGTGCAACATTTTGTTTAAGTAATCGAAGCATATTTTGAGAAAATCTATCTAATATTGAAGAACTGATATTTAAAATATAACATGATCATGTATCAATTATTTAATATACTGAATTAAATTTAGTAGCTGAACGCTTGTATATACAATTTCTTTCTTCTGTGGTTAACTTCTCAGTAACACGAGAAAAAATAAATTTAAAAATTAATTGGTTGATAGTTAAAATTTTAAAAAACAAACATTTCAGTGCTTGAAAAGTGTTGATAAATATTTTGCTTTTCCATTTCGTTCAATTATTTTTCTTTTGCTCTGAAACTGTTACAATATTGAGACCAAATGTTTTCTTTTATTTTAGTGCAAAATTCAAAGTTAGCTAGGAAGAGAACTTAATCTTCAATTAATTTGCTTAAAAATTTTATAAAATGTATTGCATATATTGTTTAACAGTAAAATGAAGATATTAACAGCAGCTACCAATAATGAAAGATAATTGTTATTAATATGCTTTTTAATTAATTTTTTTATTTAATGAATAGGACCTTTGAGGATGTACCTTTTGTTCTGTTAAATATATCCTTTATTTATTTATTTTGTTAATTTAATTAGTATTTGAAGTTCTATAACTTTTATATCTTTTTTTTTTTTTTCTTTTTTCTGCAGATGTATTTGAAGATTTCATATCTCCTGTGACAGCAGCACAAACTCTATTACATTCAATTGCTAAGAAAAGAAAAGATATGCTACAGAAATCGATGGAATTTGTGATGACAGTTCTTACAAACCAAGCATCATCACCAAGACAGATAGACGGTGCTCTGCATATGGTGGGCACTGTCGCAGATGTATTGTTAAAGGTGAGGAATAGAAAAAAGATGTTAGAATTTTTTGTCTTTTGTTGGTTTGACCTTTTGGTAACATTAAAAGAAAGAAAGAAAATTCTATAAGGAAATTTCAAAGATTTAGAGAAATTACCCTTTAAATGAGGATTGTCTATGTGAGAACAGTTACATTTCACTTTCATAACAAAACTGATCAGTCTGTTATTTCTTTTTTGCTTTGTCTAACAAGTCAATATCTATTTTCAAACTGATAAACAGTTTCCATTTGGCATGTATTGCTCGTTAACCAGACTTTGAAATCAAGGTGCCCTTATTTTTAGTTTTATTTCTCTTCATTTATTTATTTCGAGATATTGCATATAGTTTAAAAGTAATTTTTATTTTCAGTATTTTACTACATTTTAAAAACTTATGTTTTTCTATAAAAGTTTTCTATAAATTTTTTTTTATCAACTTTCCAATTATTTCTTCATAAGTGTTTTTTTCTACCCTTAATAAAGAAATTTCAATTTGCGGTTATCTTAATCTATGCTTTTTTAAGATAATTAAAAAAAATTTGAATGAAATATATGCTTTGAATTAATGTAGACTATAATAGGTTAATCTTTTTATGAGTATGCATTAGTTATTTGATAAAATAATTGAGGTTTTTAAATATTTTATAATTAAATCTTTTAATTCTTTAAATTAAGTGTACCAAAAAAGAATCAAAAGAGATAAGAGACAAAAGTAAAGCATTAAAAAACTATCCTTCCACATATGTCAGGATTTGCAATTTATTTTTGTCAAATATTTTCACTTAAAAAAAAATCTAGAATTTTTATGTTTATGAAAGTGTTATTTGTGCAAAATCAATGTGTTAATCAGCTTTGTAAGAACATTAACAAAAATTGTAATGGTAAATACAAAATAGTATAAATACAAACTTTTCTACTAGTAATTTTAACTTTTTTCTTTTTAATGGAAATCCTTTGTTGTATAAGCCAGTAATATATTCAGTTAACAACAGTACTTTTATGATCTTCTAAAGCTGTATTTATACAATTGACAAAAAAAAAAAAAAAAAAAAAAAAAGTATCAACCCTTAAATTCCTTTGGACCTATCTGACAGTATTGGATTACATATTTACTTTTGGCTTAAAAAATTTCATTTTTTTAATTCATGATCATGATGCATTACATTGATTAGCAACTAATATCAGTAATTGTGATCTCAGTAAAGTTCTGTTATATGTATGGTTTGAAATAAAAAAAAATCAAAACATGTTTTAAACCTAAATTTATATTAGCAGTCTAGTGTTACCATAGCTGCATCATTGTTGTTTTAATGTTAATACTAAGTAGCATATATATTTTTTTCATTTGGCCCATATTAAAACTCCTGGTTTTTAATGCAGTTTGAAATAATGAAGAAGCTATTTGAATCATATACATAAGTTAAATGTAATTGTGATGAGTAACATTGATTTTTTTTTCTTTTCTGCCTGTAGCGAAAACTTTACAAAGATGAAATGGAATCCATATTAGTGGCATATGTATTTCCACATTTCCAGAGTGAACATGGCTTCATGAGAGCTAGAGTGAGTACATTTATAATTGATATGTGCAATTAGTTTCTATAAATGCTCACTTATCCACTTCTTCTATTCAATCAATCAATTAGAAAATATTTTTTTAAAAATTATATATATATATATATATATTTAAATATTTGAAATCAATTGACATTAAAGATTTTCTGCGCTTACTTGTAGGCTTGCTGGGTAATGCATTACTTTTGTTCGATGCGCTTCCAAAATGAGATGAACCTTATTACAGCTTTGCAACTCACACAGAATGCACTTTTAAATGACAAGGAGCTGCCAGTGAAAGTAGAAGCAGCTGTTGCATTGCAGATGCTCATCACAAATCAAGAAAAAGGTGGGTGACAATGAGTAAGGCAGACAATCTGAATAAATTGCTGTCTTTTACTAA
>JAPMOR010001233.1:183672-221890 GCA_026543865.1 Argiope aurantia
ATATGTGTGTGTTTATAAGCCTCAAATTTTGCTAGACAATTAAAATTTTAATTTATTAATGCATTCTCTTTAATTTAAACTTGTACATTTTGTAATTCATACAGTGAAGTGTTAAATATTTAAAATCGCATATCTGCTGAAAATTTGATATTTCTGAATATCCTTTGCTTCCACCATTTTGCTGAATTGGACTATTTTAGAAATATTGACTATGGTATAATAGACGAATTTTGTATTTCATCTTAAATGAATTTAGTATTTTATTTTGTAAAGCATTAAATTTTTTGAGATATGCCAAGTTTTGTACGAAGAGATAGTATTGTGGATTTTTTTACTTCAGAATGCAGCTTTTTTGAATTTTTACTGAGGCTTACTAATTTCTTAAATTTTATGATTCCCAAATTTATTTATTTATTTTTCTTTAAATTTGACAATTCAGACAGTTTCAAATACAACCCTAAAAAACAAAGTAATGTTTCAAATGCATTACTATTAAGGGCTTTGTGAAAAGCCATTGTCTTGTCAACTGAGCTTTCATTTATTAGCAAACTAGCTTAAACACTAGTTTTCAGGACTGCCTGCTTATTATTGTTTTTCCTTTGTGATTTAATTATTTGTATTATTATTTTTTGGCATTAATTATAAAATTTTGTTTTTATTTCATAATATATGCATATAGTAATATATCTTAAACTGTTTGGATTTTTAAAAAAGTATTTTCATAATTTTAATTGTATGTATTATATCATTACTTTTTAAGTCTTTCTGCTTATGCTTGCTGAAATTTTGGATTTAATTTTATTTGAAAAACTGTAGTCAATAAAAACTGATAGTACAAAATAAAAGTTTTGAAAGTGGAATTAAACAATATGCCAATAAGTTAAGGTATGTTTAAAAAAAGTATTTGGAAGATCTTCTGTCTTTTCTGCTGTAAAAGAATTTTAGCACTTGCTATTAAAAGTTTTTCATGGTGTTATTATATGGTGTTTTATGCTTAATTTTTACATTTATAGAGAAAGAAAATGTTTTGTTATCTAAAAACAATGTTAATATTATCTTTAATACACTTTATTTATTAAATTGATCATAATGGCCAAAACTTTTTTACTGTTTTTGACAAATACTTTTTGCGTGAAAATTATTACTTTAAAATTTAGAGAAAATTGTAATTGTATATTGTATGTAAATTGTATAAACTTACAATTTAAGTTATATCCAAGCAATGCATGTACATTATTTATTTTTTATAGCTGAAAAGCATCTTGAACCTCATATCAAACCTATAGCATTAGAACTGTTGAATATTTTACGAGAAACCGAAAATGATGATTTGACTAATGTCATGCAGAAAATAGTTTGCACTTACACACAACAGCTCTTACCTATAGCTGTAGAAATGACTCAACATTTAGTAAGTATCTATTTTCTTTTTGATATTAATAAATTATCTTGGTGGAAATATTGTTTGTCTAATTGCTGAATTTCTCTTTCAGGGTTTTTATTAAGATAGATTTAATAAATTAAAATAAAAGATGTTATGTAGTTTCATATTATCATTAGGCATGCATATCATTAGTATGAATATGTAAATTCAGTTTTCTAAGAAAATTAAATTTTATTTGTTGTTTAATCCCCTGATTATTTCACAGGCTCAAACCTTTTCTCAAGTGATTAACAATAGTGGAGATGATGGCTCTGATGAGAAGACCATTACAGCAATGGGCATTTTAAATACTATGGACACTATACTTTCAGTTATGGAAGATCACAAAGAAATTATGACTCATCTAGAACCCATTGTCCTGAATGTAATTGGTCTTATTCTGACACAGAGTGTGATAGGTTGGTATAAGTTTTCTTTTGCTTCTGTCAATTGCTGTTATATACTAGATAATATGTTTACTATTACTTACGATGAAAAAAAATTCTTGTATGTTACTTATAAAGGAAGTGACAATTTAATTTGTCAATAAACTTTCATTAAAACCTTCGTTCTAAACCAATAATGAGCAAAATTTACACTTATGAAGTAATAAATACAACAAATACTATATATATCACTTATCAAACCAGTTGTATGGTATTAACATCATAGGCAAGAAATTAAAAATAGACTTAATGTTAGCATTCAGCAGAATATGAATTAGAATATCAGTAGTAAAATTATTTTTGATAACTGAGTTAATTTGGTGTAACTAGCTGAGTGGTTAATTAAGCATTGTGAGTGGTAGCTTGAAGGTAAATAGAAACTGAATTAAAATTTCTATTTCATTAAGATTGCCAGTATTAAAGGTAAAATAAATCTTTTCAATAATTGGAAATTTATTATCAGATGGTCTGTAGGTCGCCAACAATACATACATTTTTTATTAGTAGTAGAGATTAGTCTATATTTACTTGAAATGTGCATATCTAAATATTACATTAGAATGTCTTAATTATTGTCTTAATGTATTTTTCCAATATGCGTAGAAGGATCAAAATACAAATTTTATTAGCAGTTTGTATATGTGTGAAATACTTTTTATGGTAATGGGATAAATTATTTCCTAATAGGATACATAATTTACAACTTTATTTGTTATGTATTAATGTATTGACTTAATTGTATAATTTGCATTTTCCATTTTTGCATAGTTTGCTTCTATATTTGTTATTTATTAATGGATTGACTTTATTATAGAAGTCCCATATTCTGCAGAAATAAGTTAGAAGATAGTATTTTAATAAAATTGAACAGTTGTGTAAATGATTTCTCTAATTTTATGATTTGAAGAGAAAAAATGTTAATTCTGATCATTCATCTTTTATAGAATTTTATGAAGAATCTATGTCTCTAATCTATAGTTTATCATCCAATAATATATCTCCTGATATGTGGAAAGTTTTTGAATTAATGTATCAAACGTTTTTGAAAGATGGATTTGATTTTTTTACTGGTAAGCTCAATTTTTCCATGTCTTTATATATGCATATGCTATTTGGTTTCTTCATATATATTCTTGGCATTTATCTAAAAGTAATAAGAAAAGACAATTGTGTTCTTGTTTTAAAATGTCATGTCTATTAAGCCTTTGACATGTGTTGGTTTCACAGTAAAACCATCACTTTCTAAAAATTATTTTTAAATGTATGATAGTTTCTGATCGAAACCAAAGACTAAAATAATGTTCTAACATACACATTTTTTTTTCATATCAATTCTTCATCACTTGAATATAGTGTTGATTCTATTTAAAAGTCTAAATGCGACTTGAAAAACTTGCAATTATTAGCTTTATTTGAGGATTACTTGTTATTAAAATAGTTTATTTTTCATTTATAACTTTTTCTTGCATGTTGTAAGATTATATAAGTAGTTTTCATTCATAATATTGTATATTTTAGTATTTCCAACAATAAATAATTATGTTACAAAACGAATTAAAAAGTATTTATTAGTCTTAAGAAAAATGTCGTAGGTCAGCGTTGGTACTCCAGTGACCCTCCCCCCCTTGTGGTGCAGTCCACTATATAAATTTTTTTAAAGATACTTTCTCTTCCCTTAGACCCTAAATACATAAATAATTACATAATTTTTAAAAATTCAGAAAATTTATATTTGTGCGCTTTAAAGAGTTAACAGAATAAATCCCATGTTGATGTACACAATTTTTTTTTTTTTTTTTCCTTTTATAGAGATGGGATTTTAAAACAAGACCAACTTTGACTTTCATCACTTTTAAATATACACTTATTCTGTATATTGCTTATTAAACAAAATCTTTTTAAAAAGGACATTTCATTTATCTTGATGATTTATATGTGTTTTATTTGCATTACTGTATTATTAGTCATATATTAATTTTAAAAATGAATAAAATTATCTTTAAAATTATTTTTAATGTATGAAATACTTTTCATGAATTCATGTTAATTTCAGATATGATGCCTGCTCTTCACAATTTTGTCAGAGTAGATACACAAGCCTTCGTTAGCAATCAAAATCACCTTCTAGCCATTTACAATATGTGCAAGGCAGTAAGTTAGATTCTTTTAAGTGTTGATATTTATTTGATTTTATTATGAACATTTTGTAAATAAATTTATTAATTTTGCAAAATAATCTTATAAATTATGACTGCCATTTTATCTGTCTAAAATCACTGCACTTAAAAATTTCATTAAATCTTAGATAATTTAGTTTTTCCAGAAAATGCTTTGATTATCCAACATTCAGTTCTTTTAGTCTTGCTAATTAATTACTTAAACATAAGACTCGCAAACATGCCAAGTACTCCGATTTAATCCGAGTTTCTCCGTTTTTTATCAGTTTATTACGGTAATCCGAAAATTATCAGAAAACTCCGATTTTTTAAAGTTTGACGGTTTTATTTTTGTATTTCCCATTCTCCCTATGTAATTTGAATAATCTGCTTGCCAAATGCAATTTTTTTTAAAAAAAATACTGCTTTAAGTTTTGAAAAATTATTTTTTCCCATACTGAATGTGGTTTCCTTTTCGTCAGTCGCTAGACTTGCGCTTAGAACACGGACGCGCTCTCAATGCGGAGACATATCACTTCTCTGCCACAATGCGGATGTGAAGATCCTCCACGCTTTCCCTGCGAACGAAATCCTAACCAAACTGGATTCAACCAGATTATAGCCTGCCACCTGGCTTATACGCACAAGTACATGGAGCGTGGGAGGGAAAGAGGAGGGAGCGGAAAGCGAGAGCCAGAAGAGCTTTTAACATTGCGTGAACTGCTGTAGGACAGATGTCATTATTGTGACGTCGGGAGCAGATAAGTGTCAAATAGGGCGTGACGTTGCTATGGCTCTACAGGAAGAATGGAAAGAAAACCATGGAGTACCGAATTACTTGTTTTATTTCTGTGAGCATAAAATGTGCAACAGGCAAAGAACTTCTCAACAGTCACTGTTCCCAGACCTCCTCCTCCTCTCCACTCGAGTAATAGTGTGGCGTGTGGCTGTGTAGTCATTATTCATTCTGAAGAGATTTACGAGATTGATACTTGTAGATGAAATGTCGATTGATACAAGTATATCCAAAAAACGGACTCATGTTCAGAAATATTCAAAACATTATGAACAGGAATTTGATTTTATCGAAGCTGTATGTAATGCTGACATTACTGTAAATCACAGAGGAAGATCCGATATTCTTGCGCATGTAAAATCAAAGAAACATTTGAAGAGCTATGAAGTTTATAAAAGTGTTCCTAAATTAAATTTTGCACCTGTATCGGATGATTTCAAGGCGATTTTGGCTGAACTATTTACAAACTTTCTTTTGGAACATAAAATACCACTAGCTGCCGCTGATCATGTAGTGAGTTTATTGAAAGCGATGTTTCCAGCAGGTGTAAAAAAAATTTCATTTGGCCGAACTAAAATGGGCCATCTTGTACGAGAAATTGCATCGGATTCAACTCAAAGAATTGCTAATAAGTTGCAGAATCAACCATTCACTCTCTCTACTGACGGCAGTAATGATACAGACCATCATATATGTCCAGTTGTTGTTACTTTTTTTGATGAATGTGTTGGGCAAGTCACATCAAAACTGTTAGCTTTACCTTGCTTTGAAGGCGATGGTTCAGTTCTTGCAACTTAATGATGCAAGAACTGAAAAAATTTAATATACAGCTTAAGAATTGCATTTCTCTCTGTGACAATGCAAAAGTGATGACTGGAAATAAGAAAGGTGTATATGCCTTTTTAAAAATGCATCACCAAAATCTCTATCAAATGGTATGTTTGTGTCGCATAATAAATCTGGCAACAGAAAAAGGCACATCAAAATTACCGATATCTTGATGAACTTTTAGTAGACATTTTCTATTTGAAAAAAAGTGTAAAAAGAAAAAATGAAAAGAAATTTCAAAATTTGTGTGGCGTAGAGGAAAAGAAAATTCTAAAACATGGGATGACTAGATGGTTATCTTTAGGCAAGTGTCTCAAATGAATAATTGATCAGTGGCATGCACTGTTACTTTATTTCAAAGGATAATGCTCAGCTGTCAAATATTTTTAGCATGATTTGGAAATCTCAATAAAAAGGTAATTCTTTGTAATATCAATCAAAATTGAAATGTTTAGAAATTTATTAACTACAGTAAACTTCTTAAATAATACATAGTAAGAAAATTTACAGCTAAAGAACCAGTTTTTACATTTAAGAAGTAAAGTTATCTATATGTGTACTTCATATATAAAATAATTTTAATTTGTTTATTGCTGTTGTTTATTTAAACATTCTTTGAGTTTCATTGCTTTAAAGAAATCTATGTCAAAACTGTGAAAATAAGGGAGTACATGGGAATAACTAGTAAAAATTTGGTATCGTAGATTTGCTCCTATTTTTTCTTGTTTGCTCCTATTTTTCTAGTCTTGTGCTCTTAAATTTTTTTATGTGAGGTTGGCAGCTCTGGACTCGTGTTTATACATATGCACAAAAAAAAAAAAAAAAAAGTTTTGGTGAGGAAATTTTATTGAACAAAACTTCTTTACTGATGTATAAATTGAATTTAAAGATAAAAACTATAAAATTTTATGGTTATTCTACTTTTAGATCTGATTTTCATTTACATGGTCTAGATTGATAATTTTAAAATTCTGATTAATTAATGGTATAGAAATTTTGAAGGATAATTAGAATGGAAAGCTATATGACATTGACCATCCTTAGAATTATAGAGCGTTGATTTACAATTTATCCCACATCAATTCAGCCAGCATAGATGGTATTTTGCTCAATTTGGAATAGCATTAAAGTTAAAACAGCAGAATATATGAGAAAATAATATTTAAAAAATTAAAATTTCAGGGTTCTGACATTGAAGTAATTAACTATATTAATAAAATATAAACCAAATAGCAGTGTCGTTATAATGTTTAAAGTTTCAAAATTTTAGAAAAAGAATAAAATTTCTCAGTCATGTTAATACATAATGGAAACATAATTTATTAAGAGTTCTTTTGTTTAGTCTAATTGATATGGCTCATTGCATATGTATACAGAAATTTAAATGTTTTGAATCTTAATCTTATAAATAGGTCTACTTAAATGAAGGTGTAGTAATGTAATCAAATACATAATGGTGACATTGTGTTATATTTTTAATTAATTCTTGCATTGTTTTTAGGACCCCAGTGGTTAAAGTAAATAAACCACACATAAATCAAATTTTATGTTTTGAAAAACAGCATTTAAAGTTATCTGTAATTTTAATTGAATGCTAATAATGTTTGGCTTCTTTCTTCAGGTGCTTAATGGTGAAGCAGGAGAAGATGCAGAATGCCATGCTGCCAAATTGCTTGAAGTAGTCATTTTACAATGTAAAGGAATGATTGATCAGGTATTCAGTATGTTTTCGTCTAAAAAAATGAGGGTACAACTTGATTTCCATAGCAACCATAATAAACCGCCAAATCATCTATACTTATATAAAGCCCAATGTATGTATGTGTGTGTTGGTGCTCTACAGGTCAGACCGTTTGACCTACAGCTTCCAAATTTGGCACATGCATACCTTGGAATAGTGCATCTGGAGTCCCCCTTTTTTTTAATTTTTAATTATTAATTAAAAACAAACTTTCTCACAAAAAAAATTTTCATTTCCTCACTGCCAAATGAGTAAGGCTTCAGTTCCCCCCACCCCCCACTCTAAAGAGGATAGTCTTAAGAAATTTTCAGCAGATTATTTCAAAGGATTCTGTTTATTTTCTTAATGTTTGAAGCATTTAAAATTAGACATTGCTAATTCATCGATCTTTCAGATTCATTCTGAAGTACTTTTGAATTAAAATAAAACAGAATAAAGGAAATTAAAAATTTCTAATCTCGTTACCCCGACTGGCGTAGAAAATTCACACATTTGCGTTACCATAATTGGCGTTGAAAATTCACGCATGTGCATTGTGTTCTGATTGTTGACAACGGATAAGGACTTGGTTTTGAAGACTTAATATGTTTTCAACAGATTATTTCAAACAATTCTGTTTTTAGTGTTTGATGCATTTAAATCTAAACATTGTTAATTAATCGATCTGTTCATGATGAATCTGAGAAATTTTGTTGAAAACTTCTTGAGATATTATATAAATTAAGAAATATATTCTTTAGTGCCCATAAGATTTAAATACTCAGTGACTCTGTTTTCAGTACTCATATTTAAAAAAATGCTTCGTTTCAGTAAAAAAAATTATTATATTTATTGCAGTTGAATCATTTCCACTTTAATTTAAAGCATAAATTCTACAGGAGCTAACAGAAAATTAGAGAGATACATATTACGTTATGGCTGAAGGCCTTTATAATATTATGAGTGAATTATATAACTATTAAAATTTGAAGTTTTAAAATATTTTAATGAAGAAGCAATTAAAATGGGTATTCTATAAAATATTTAATTATTGAAATTTTAACGTGCATTAAGATTAGCGAACCGGCTGATCACCGAAGGTGGCTAGTGTTAAAAAAATAAACAGCTTAACTAAGAGCAAGCATACACACTTTCACTTCAAGTTTCACTGTGGCTTTATAGCTTGGCATTATTTTTAGTGTCGTTTTAATAGCAGTCCACTTGGAAATCGAGAGCTACCAAAATGAATAAAATAAAGTTAATAAAAATTAAAACTTTTTTGTGAAAATGAATCTTTTGTAGACTGTAAATCCTCACATTGACTATTTTCTTGTTTTTCAGTGCATTCCTTCTTTTGTTGAATTGGTACTGGGTAGGCTTACAAGAGAAGTAAAGACATCAGAACTTAGGACCATGTGTTTACAGGTAAACTTTTCACTTTGATTCTGATACATGTACATATATCAAATAATGATTTAAGTTGTAGGAAACTACGAATATCTGAATTTTGTGTGAAAGATGTTTATAATAATTTTAAGTATCTTATTTAGGATTGTATAAAGTCAAACAATTTGTTTTTAACTTTTTTTGTGTATGGATTCATTTATAAAAGTTTCATTTTACTGAATGTTATTTTTTAAATTCTTTTCAAATTATAATGAGAACTGTTTGTTTAATGATGCATAAAAATATATTTATATAAAAATGTATAAATTATAATAAAAAATTGTTATATATTGAAATTATGAATAAATTGAAGTTGCATCAAATTTAATTATTACTTAATTTTTAAATAGGCATTTGAATTTTCAAAATATTATATTAACTTAAAATTGCTCTTATTTATTAAGATTATTATCTTAAGATTTATTAGCTTCTTATATCCAGGTTTCTTAAAGCAATCTTGGGTACTAGCTAAATGAGAATTTAAAATTGACAAAACATATACCTAATATTCTGTAAAGGAATGAGTTACATATTTTAAACAGCAATAAAATTAAAAATAAGAGAAGTTTTTTGTAAAAAAGAAAGAGAAATTAACTTTAATAATTCTGCTCTGCTTGATCATAAAAATTCCATTTATCTATTTTAGTTGAATGATGGTAAATAAATTATTATTCAAAGATTATTTAAAAAATTAATAATTGATTGTCTAGAAGTTTTGTTAAAATAATTAGTCATGTTCAATTATTATGCAGTGTCTAAGTAATCACTTTTTTTAATCCTTATTATTGATTTTGTGAAGTTTAAATTTAGTTCAACTATTTTTTTTTAAAAAAAAACTTATTTTGTCTGATGTTTTTGTTACCATATCTGTACTGACTTCAGGACTTCAATTTATAAAGTTAATACAGTTCTCTATCTTTCACAATGATTAAAAACCATATGTCAAAAGTAATTTTATTTTGTTATGACAGCAGCTTTGATTCACAGAAACAGTATGTGACATTATTTCCTGTTAGAAATTTATATAAAGAGTCCTACATTTGTTGCTCTTATTTTTTAAGGCAGTATGCAATGTTTGTAAGAATGAAGCTGATATTGTATTGAATTAACTACTTAACTGTTTCATTTTCATTACTATCTAATAAGATGACACCTTCTATTTTGGGAATATTTTCTTATTTTGATTCAAATGAAAATCCATTGAATACTTGATTTATCTATGAATTCGAAGTAATTTTAATATTGAATTATAATTGTTATGAATGGTTTATTTTTTGCTTACAGCTATCAAAATTCGATCGATCGATGCACATATGGCACTCGGCAAAACAGTTAAGGGGTTAAATATTTGTGTTGTCTTTATATCTCTTATTAACTATTAGATGCTAAATGTTATGGAATGTTATGAATTAAAATTATTAGTTTTACTTATTTATAATTTGCAGGTTGTAATAGCAGCTTTGTACTACAATCCAAATCTCCTATTAGAAACATTAGAAAAAATTCACATGCCTAATACAACAGAGTCCATAACATCACACTTCATCACACAGTGGGTGCATGACACAGATTGCTTCCTTGGGTAAGATTTATTTTATTTAAATTTTTTTATATATATTTTCCAAACAAATCGTTAATATTTCAAACTTGTTAAAATTAAGGTTATTGTAATTTAATATTTGGCTGTGAGTTCAAACAGAGACCATATATTTGATCTTATATTAATACTAATTAATATAATTAAATTAATACACTAGCAAAAAAATTCATTATAAAATTTTATTCATTTTTTGTTTGTTTGTTTTTGTATTTATTTAGATATAAATTTATGTAATTTTCCATATATGTTCCCCCACGTAATAATTCAGTATTTTTAATAGCTCCGTTATTTTTTGTTCATATAATCGTGCTTATTTTATTTCTTGGTGTTTATTTTGGGACATTTAACTATTTTTATGAAGTTCATCTTTTTATTCCAAGCTTGTGTCATGCCTGATGTTCCTAAAGTTAGGTTGTTGACATTCAATTTCCATCACATAAAGGAACCGATAATATTCCATTATGCTAGAGAAATTCACAATTACAAAACATTTAATTTGCAAATGTTTCTTAAATACTTTGATATTACAGTAATGATAGTTTTCCAAATAGTTGCATTGGCATTAATATCATTCATTAGATTTCCTTTGGTTATTCAGAAAAGGGGGGAGAAGGGGAAAAAAACTTTCAGAGATTCCATGATCTTTGCCCTTATTTATGACAATTATTATTTTAAAGCTTTTGGATATATTTAGTTTTGTTTGATCTCTTGAAGTTTCCACTCCAGAACATGCAACATGATTATAGGAAGAGTGGAGTTTTTAAGTTGATACTAGTAATTTCAAGAGATTGTTCCTTTAGTTTTATTGTGTTATTGTGAAAGCAAAATATTTTGGAAATTGAAGGCAATGAAAGTCAAATAGCATGTCACTTGAGATAAGACTTTTCTGTGAGGTCCGTACAAAAGTAAGTGGAATTAAAATTAAAGTTGATGCTATGACAGTAATAATTAACAAGGTGGGTGAATAATTTGAATTCTGGATGAAAGTTAAAATTTATTTTCATTTGATGCATTTAAAAGATTTAGCTTTGGAGCCAGTATGATGCAGTATATAACAGTGCATTAAAGGCTGAAAAACTTAAATTATACATACATTTAATGAATCAGTTGTGATCTTATTCCTTCTAATTTCTTGAAAAACAACAAAAATTGCTAATTGTTTTAAAAATTAAGTGTAAAGTGTGTACATTCCTATTTTATTTTAACCTCTCAATCAAAAGAAATGGTAATCATATAAATTTTTTAAATATGGTTGGTAACAAAAGTAAATAGGCGGATGGTAAAATTGAAGGAAGCATAAAACGGTATTTTCAATATGCAGAATTTTGTACATCACAATATAGCAAGTTCACACTAAAAAAAATCACTTTAGAAAGATACATAATATTCCACCTAGGCACGTGAAAATTTAAAAATGAAACACAGTTAAAACTCTCAATACTTTTAAAAGACAGTGTTTGAAAGTAAGATATTGTGCATGCATATTAAAAGGTACTTATTCTGCATACTAAAAGTAAAAATGAAAATGACTGAAAGCAATAACATGATTTTCACATTGACAAAACCATGCAAGTAATAGATGCAATTAAATAATGAAAGTGGTATGATATTTAGATAAAAAGGAAACAGTTATGGATTCTGTTTTCTAACTTTGAAAAATTGATTATGAGTTGCATTTCTATTATTATTAGAAACGTTTTTAAAAATTTATGAGGATGTAGAAAAATTTTTTGTGCTATGTTCTGGAGTTATAATGGAAAATCATCCTGTTTAGGGAGCATAGAAACTTTTTTTTTCAGTTTATTTAATTCCTCTATGATCTAAAGAATTTGTATGGAAATTTTGTTTGAATTCATTAATTGATAGAGAATTGAATAGGCTGTAGATATGCAAAATAAGTAAATAAGCATTTATATAGGTTGATGGTCTTGAAAGAACAGTATGCCTTATTTTTAAAAAAAAATGTCAATATCATAAGCTGTAATAAAGCTTAAACATAAAATCATTAAGGTATTCATTTTCAACATGGATTTTTTTAAACACAGTTAATTTTAGCACACATTCATTTTATATGTGCATGAATTGAAAATTGAATATTGATACAATGCACTATGGTATAAATATTATAAGAAGCAGAACTTTTCCTCACTCGTAGCCCTTTTTTCAGATGGGCTTTGGCAAACGAAATTTTGTTGTGATCCCAGAAATAAGAAGTGAAACATTTTTATTTCATGATAATTAAAATAGTGAACTGATTTTTGTTTATAAGCATTGGAAAGGTTTGAATTATTTGCTGTGAAAATTTCCATGTCCTTAAATACATTGTATGCGGGAAACATTCTTATGTTTTTTGCAGTCTGTCACTGGAGCGCGGTTCATATAAAAGTGAGTAGATTTATGTCCGTTGCATGTATATGTCTGCAATGAAATTTACCCGCATGCAATTTGTTGATATTACTTAACACCAAGTGCGTAAGTGGTCCATAATCAAGAAACTTTGATGTAAAATAAAGGAAATATATCTTGTGTTGAGATCGTAAGATATTTTAAATCACTTTTCTCTGAAAAATTTCTTGGAACATTTTTTAAAAAGATATAAATATTTTAATATTATGTTTGAAAGCAAATTTTATAATAGTAATAAAAAATGTAGTGATAATGTGAAATTTATTCGACAAAAAGGCTATTGAATTTTTTATTTTATTTTTTGTATGAGAATATTTTTGCTCATTATTTCTCATTGTTCTTTGCACTCTGAGTAAATTTATGTATTAATGAAGAGAAAATGTCTGCACATTTTCTTAGCAAGAATAACAATTTTTTTTTTCTTTTCAGTCTGCATGATAGAAAAATGTGTGTGATGGGTCTGTGTACACTTATTTCTACTCCTCAGCTCAGGCCTAAAGTGAATAATGAAGTAGTACAGAAGATTGTTCCTTCCATGCTGCTATTATTTGATGGACTCAAAAGGGCTTATGCATGTGAGGACATTTTTAAGTTTCTTTATTTACTGATTTAAATACAATAGTTTATTTCAAAGAAGTGTTCAGATGTTTTTAACTGATTATTTACATATATTTAATAGTACATATTTCTAGTGAAAAGAGACTTGAAAATAAATCTCAAGTAGGTGATTAGTATTAACTCGTTTGATGCAACATTGTTATAGTAATACCTTCTTAGGCAAAAAAATCTTTGAAAGGTTTTCATTTTTGTCTAAGAAAAGATATTTTTATTAGGTTGAGTAATAATTCATTATTGTTTTTAAGATTTATTTTTAAAGGCATTATCTTCATCATTTAATGAAGATATTAGTTTAATCTCCTTTCAAGATTGAAAATTAAGAGCACATAATACATTTGAAGGATTGTTCCTTCTCATAGCAACTTTATGAGTAACTTTGATAATCTTAAGGCATCAAATAAATAGTGTCAAAAATGCTTGATTTTGTACACTTGGCAGTTCAATGATCTTTAAATACCCAAAGATAATCAAAATATAATCTCTTGTAGAGCATTAAATTCTCTTTCAAGTGATATAGATCATTTTACAAAAATGCATTTTATTTCTATAATCATTTTTAAATATGTAAGGAGGGGAAAAGATACTTCATGATTTTTTACTGAATGCAATCGAGGATCATATTTATTTTTATTACTTAATGTCTGATTAAAATATCCCCTCACCCCTTTATTATTTGTTGTAAGTATTAATGTACAAAGAGTAACTAAAAAGTCTTGATATTTGGGAAGGTAACCAGATTAACTTAATTAGCTTTATTTCCTATTTTTTGCAATTAAAAATATTTTTTATGTTTGTGTTTGTTATATAATATGTGTGTGTAATGAGTTTCTAAAATTTTATGTAACTTGGTATAGCTATTTCAAGTACAATGAAATTTAGAAATTGGCTTTCTAATTTATATTCTTTCTAATTTTTGCAATGAATAACATTTTTCTCTTAACACAGTAAATAGTATTGCCTTTTATAAGGGAAAATTTGACTAGTGCATTTTAGTAAAATTTGAGCACTAAAAATTAAATCCATAAGGGTCAATATAATGAAAAATATTTTTTAAATTCCAGTTATTGTTAACTTTTGCCCAATCAGAAACATTATATTAGGGCTATTTTATGTGTAATAACGGTTTCATATCTGAATGACAAGTAAGCCGTATTTGCACCCAATTTTTGAATTTTTATGGTGTTTATTTATAGGCTTTGCAGTTGCAAATTGCAAAATGAGACATAGTTTCTAAAACAACTAAAATTTTATTTAGATATTACCAAGAAAAGTCTTTTTTAAGGCCTGACAAAGATGTAATCAAAACTTAAGGCATCAAATAAATTACTGTAATCAAAACAAAGTTTTTCTGGGCATAAAAAATTAAAGCCAACTTTCAACAACACAAATAATTGTCAGCCAAGTGGTAGCAAATACATATTTCTTTAGCAAGCAGTGCAGAAAATTAGTTATAGGGTTGTCATATTTAAATACTATTTTTTTTAAAATCACTTTCAAGAATCAGGTTTTAATGCCAAAATTTTGATATAAAAGGCTTGCAATTTAAAAGAAGGGAATAAAAAATTCACAATTAATGTTTAGTATTCAATTGAGAAAATTTTGAGACTAATTCTTAGTTTTTATCTATATTTATGATGTTGTAAACATGTATTTCCTTCTTATATTCATTTATTATTATTATCATTTTTCTTGGTTTGAGAAGTAAGCATTTTTATTTTATGTATTAAGAGTAATTAAATGGGCATTCCAGATAAAGCACAAGAGGAAGAAGGTGAATCAGAAAGTGAAGAAGAAGAAGACTTTGATCCAGGTGAAATGAATGTTTCTGTTCTGAAAATTATATAACTTGTGAAAAGGAATTTTTTACCCTTGTAAACAAGCAACTAGTAAAAATTGCTTTCTTCATTTTCAAGTTCATGTTATTTACATTTATTTGTACCTTGAATTTAAAATTCCTGATAGCAAAGAATCTGCATATGTCTATTGCTGATTTTAATAAAGGACAATTTATCCAAAAGTTTATTTCTAAGAATTGGAAATCTTTAAATCTTAATAATTACCAAATTTTGGGTCAATTAAAATTTTGTATAAAGATTTATAATGGTGAATCAAAATGTTAAATGCACATTATCACAATTATTTTTTGCAGTTTAAGTATATTAATGAGCATATAAATCCTTTAGATAGAAGATCAGATGTTGATTGACTAGATACTGAAATTGCATTTTTCTAATATGTTGTGAAAAGATCACTATCTGGTTAAGAAAAGAAAAAAAAACCCTTCAGAATTATTTTCATTGAGAAATTAGCTCAACCTTAGGCTAAACACTATAATTTGCATGGTCAATATATTTATAATATGTTACAGATGTTTAAAATTGCTTTAAAAATAAAATTAAGCAATCAACACAACAATTTTAAAAGCAATGTTTTATTAGAAATGTGTGTAGGTTTTATGCTTATTTAAATAAGGAGTCAAAAGGCCGTTTTTGTAAGATTGTATTTGCAGTCAGTTTTCTTAGCGTATGCTACTTCGAATTGTGTTTGCTATTATCACATTTTGTTTATGTTTATCCAAGTAATATATTTTTTTGTTTAGATGTGGTTCTTATAGACTTTTTAAGCCAGTGTATTAAAATACTGTTTATTTGTATGTTTTTAGTATTGTTTTGTTTTTTCAATTGTCTTATATGCACTATTATATTTTTATTAAAACTTCTGTGTATAAGCAGATTATCTTGCTAGTTATTGGTATTACGCAATTGTTAGAGGAAAAAAATCCGTTAGCATATTCAGTTCTCTGTAAAACGTTCTCTTTTTTTTTTCTATAGATGTTCTTGGCAGTGATGAAGATGATGTGAATGAGGATTTTCCTGAACTAAATAAAATATCTCGCGATATCAAAAAGAAGTCCCCCTTCCCTGTCACATCTTCAAACATTGTTGATGATGATGAAGCTACAGATGATGAAGAATATGAGGAAGCAGAAGAGACAGCACTGGAAGGTTATTCCACCCCTCTAGATGATGAAGAAACAAATATCGACGAATATGTCATATTTAAGGAAATTATGAATGGTAAGAAATTTTATTTTTCTGCTGCTTATCTGATCATTTCCTGCTACTTTTAGTGAACAGTGTACTTTATTGTTGCTGTGAAATAGTTGAGATTATAAAATATTCAATAATTACTTCTGTGGTAATTTTTTAATTTTCTTTGCTGAGTTTATTGCTTCCTTTATAGGGTTAAAAACTGTTGATCCTAATTGGTATAATATTCTGACATCTAACTTGACTACTGAACAGCAAAGAGCTTTTGAAGAAGTGTTGGTCCTTGCTGACCAAAGGAAAGCAGCAGCAGGTATTATTATTATTTATGCATTACATTTAATTATACATAATGTTTGACTTTATGTTTTAATTTATGATAAATATAAACTTTCTAATGAATTTAAATTTTAAAATCAACATTTGTTGTTTATAATACTTAAATAAAGCTTAAAATTAAATACGCTTTAAAGCTTATGTAATTAAAATTTTTAAATAATTTTCAATTGAAATTTAGGTTTTACAAAAGTTTTTATAAAATAATATTAATTTATTTAATGAAAGAAAAATGAAAATTTCTCCTTTGCTTTTTAGTAGAAAGAAGCATTTTCCAAATTTATTAATAAAAAATATCAGAATATTTTAGTGTGGCATGCATTTGATTTTTATTTAAAAAATTGCTTTGAAATATTTTATATTAAAGAATGAAGAAACAACTCCTATGACTTTTCATTACTTATGTAAAAAATATGCCAAAATAGTTGTAAAGATTGGTATTCAATAACTTTATGATTAATTATGAATGTATGAGCAATGAGCTTTGTTGAGAAACAATTGATACAAGGTGGACTCTCCTCCCCTGGCACTCTTGGTAGTAATGGGTAATCTGTTACCATCTCTCCTCTATGCTTAGAACTGGGAGGAAAGGGGCTAAAATATGGTCAGTTTGAAGCAGATGAATGAAGAGGACCAAAGTCGGATGTATCAATGAAGGTTTGGCGCTCGGGCTAGTAATGAATAAAGTAAATTTTTTAAGACTAGAAATGCAGCAGAGCTGGTGCTGGAGAGGAAATTTTAATGATGAAACTTGATATTATCTCATCCGAGACAGACTTAACTATAATACTAATTATTTATTTGTACCCGAGTCTCTAAAGAAAGCAATTTTAGCTATCCGAATAATCAAGAATAAAGAGTAATTTATGAACAGCTGTTGGAAATTTATAAGGATTGAAAATTTAATTTTTTTAAAAAAAAATAGTTATTTGGCTTAAAAGATACCACCATAGTACCTGATATAAAAGTTCATCCAATTGAATTTATTTGATTATTCAATAGATATCAATAAATATTTCAAATAGTGATTTTATAGAAAATTTTATTAAGCAATTCAGTGTGCACGATTCTGAATTGCATAGTATTTGGAAAATGAAATTTTCTATTTCTTAAATAAGCAATTTTTCCATTAAAAAGTATAAGTTTTCTTATTTTATCATTTTTAATTTATACCTAATCATTGTCTTTCTTCTTTTCAGAATCGAAGAGAATTGAAAAGAGTGGTGGCTATGTTTTCCAAAATCAGACTGTTCCTACCTCTTTCAATTTTGGCGGCACTCCTCTTTCGTAAAGCCAAATCACAAATCTATCTATATTTAAACAATTGTATAAATTAAGTAAATAAATTAAAAAATGAACTTGGGCAAAAAAAAAAAATCGCTCCCCTCCTCCCTTGCTGCACTAGACTCTTGTCTCATTTTCTTGTTCCGCAATTGCTGTGTTGCAATGGACATAGTGCAGACGTTAAAGAAGAGTTATCCTCTCCCCATATGCAGACTTGGAGCATATGATTCAACAAGATTTGAATGCAATAATGTGAATAACCTAAACAGATTTTGCTGATTCCAGACAGTGGTCATTATACAGAAGATTACTATTGGCTTCTCTGTCTTTGAACCATAATGGATTTAATATGAAGATTTTATGCAGGTCTTCCTCTATGTGTTTTGTATGAAGAAAACCGCTGGGTTCTTAAGTTCTAACACCATGATCTGAGGAAAGTGCAATCTTTGGTAATTTCCCTTTCGAAGATCATATTATCAGGGGACATCACTATTTTAAGCGAATAAAGAAGTTGCCAATTGCCATGTCTCCCATAGTATACATTTCTGAGAAGTGAAGTCATATCTTGCTGTGGAGAAACAGCAAGATTGATACTGGATTTATTTTTTTATGGAATACTATAGTGGAATGGTGATAACAAAGAAAGGTACAAATTAAAACCTCGCAATAAATTTAATACGAAAATAGTTCTTGTGTCTTGAGCGCATGAATTCACTTATTTCTGCCAGTGTTCTAGCTGCCTTTCTTGAGAATCCAAAGAGAGGGGAGGGACTGCAATAATTGTTGTGCCATTTTTCTTCCATGAGTTTTGATAAATCAGCTTTCTCTCAAAAGTAAATTCAAAGAAATTACCTCAATTTCCCCAGCTATCTTCCTTTTCAGTTTTGTTTTTTATTCAACTCTTCCAAATCTAGCAATAATATGTATATATATTTTACAACAACCTTTATTGCTTGCATATGATGCTAAATCTGGTCGAATACAGCTCCATTAGCATGTTAAAGACATGTGGAGAGTTTTTTTTAAAAATTCGTTTTATAGATTTAATGTTATAAAATTCTTCTGAAAATGTTTTTGTAGCTCTAAAATACATATGACCTGATAGGACATTACTCTTAATATTTGTGCCTTAATGATTTAAAAGAAAGGAAAGGATGATTTATATAGTTATTTATGTGCATCATTATGTGAAGCATTGTATGATAAATATTACATTTGCTTAACACTTGGGATGAGATTTAATTGAAGAGTTGAATGGAAAATATTCTGTTATATAAACATGAATGGATTTCCTTTTATTATAATACTGTTTTTATGCATTTTTAAGACACTTTTTGTATTTATTGCTCTTATGTATTTGTTTTCCCATTGATATAGTTTTGAGCCTGCAGTAGCTTTGGGGAGAGGAGATATTGAGTTTTGTTTTTGTTGACTATTTATTACTTGTTCATTGTACTTGCCTGTTGTTTCTAAGAAGAATAGCTGTATGACATGATTGAATACTTTTAGCTATGTGTTGCTTTTTTGTTTTGTTATTTAATCATTGGTTAGTGAAGTTTTAAGTGAATCTATGTCATTTATGAAACACTTAAAACAGTTGATTCCCTAAACTATGCTGTTAAATAAGATTTTAACCATAATTTGTAAAGAATGTAAAAATGAGATTTTGTATCCTTAAATATCCTTTGTATAATTAAAAATTAACTTTTGTTGATGTATTATAAATAAACAATTTATTAAATGCAAAGCTTCACTGGGGAGCATGTAGAATTTAGTGAAATCGTTTTATTTGAATTTATAATTCTTAACATTATTATTTTTTCTTTTTTTGTCCCCCTCTGCTGTTCTCTAAACACCTCAAATTATTTATTATTTTGAAACTAAATTCTTAATGCATGGAAAGGGGTGAGAAAGGAAAGTTAGCTCAATAATTGCTTTCCTTTTGAGGGAAAAAAAAGTAATTGCTTTTAATTCAGCAGAGACTTTATACTAAATATTGGTATCTTCATAAATTTTTGTCTTTTATAATAAAGGAAGCTTTGTGTTTTGAAAAATTTAACTTAGGAATATTGAAAGGATTTATTGATATGATTTTGTCTATATGTGCATGGGGGGGAGAATGTTTTTTCTTTTCTTTCAAAATTGCAGATCTTTAAAGCCCAAAATAATGAAGCATATCTGA
This sequence comes from Argiope aurantia, assembly GCA_026543865.1. NCBI lineage: Eukaryota > Metazoa > Arthropoda > Arachnida > Araneae > Araneidae > Argiope > Argiope aurantia. The sequence continues at coordinate 203,961 of JAPMOR010001233.1, forward strand.
CAATAGTTTAAAAATATCTGTCTAATTATAAAAAATATTTCCATTTCATGTCTCTTTTTCTGTTTCATCATGCCATTTGAGTTGATTTCCTAGAGCCAAGTGTTGTGATTTTTTTCCCCTCCTTTCAACTCTTCTTTGTAGCGACCTTGTCAACAATAGTGTCTTATTTCAGAAGCAATGCATGCTGATGTGGTGTGATAATGATAATATTGTACAGAATAAAATATAAGTGCTAGCATTAAATATTTTTGTATCAAGTAGAAGAAGTGTTTTGTGATTTTGTTGGATGTTCTCCTCTTTTTTTTTTTTTTTTTTTTTTTTTTTTCATATAATATAGCAAGTGACTTTTGAATATTTTATTAACATATACAATTATTTGCTAACCAGACTTTCCTGGGAAGTATTTGTCCATTTTCTTATATATGAAAAAAAAAAAAAAAAAAAATTTGCAATTTTGGCACCACATACTAAAAGGGGGGGGGTATTTTAAATTTGAATGCTTTGAGGCATGAGTACAGTTTTATTTTGGGGACAATATATTTTGCATGGGATGTTTATAATACAGGGATTCTTAATGATCATCTATGTTCTACATTATGAACAATTCACTGTATAAATTTGAATAGGCAGGTTTTACAGAAAACAATTTACAGTAAGGGAACCTAATTTGTCCATTTATTAAATAAAGAGTTTTCTATTCTGTAGCGTGTATGCCCCTAATAATAATTTAAAAAGGTAATGTTGCTAATGAAAGAAAACATGGAACATAACTAATTAAAATAAGGAAACATACTGAATTTCTTTTTAAATTTGCATTGAAAGGGAAAATATTCCATCTAAAATAGGAATATTTAGATGGAATATTTTCCCTTTCTAGTATATTAGAAAATAATGGGAGCAGTGGGTACTGGGGGCATCCTTTTTGTTATAAAATTTTTAATAATTTTTATCGACACAGAATTTGTGATAAGAACCTGTCTTATCTTTGAATTCAGAACAAAGATCATAGCAGATTTGAAATAGTCTTCATTTCTAGCCATTTATTGCATTTCTCATTTTAGTCGTTTGTCTCCGATCTTGAAATATATCTTAATTTGTATCTAGTTTAATAAATCTAAGTTCCATGAGATAAGCATAAGGATTGTTTTGAAATCTTCTTCCATTTGGAATGCTTATCACCTTATGGATAACTTTTAGTTTTCATTATAAGTTAATGCGAAATTATCTTAATGCCTTGTTTTGCTAGATCATATGAATGGTATTGTTATAAAAATGGGATGAAATGTAAAATCAAGAAATAAATCTGACAGATGTTATTAAATTGTTTAACACTTAAGATAACCTAATTGTAAATTATGCAAGATGTAAAGCACATTGGTAAATAGCGAGAGAAAAGTACTTAAAATTTGGCCTCTAAACAGTAAAATATTTTAACCTCCATAAATACAAAGTTTGCAAAAAATAATAATAATAATGTATTTATATTAAGAACTTATATTGCAGTAACTTGGATGCAACTCTAGACAATAGATAACATCATTCGTTTGAACTAAATTTTGAAAACTCAATTTCATTGAAATTATCTTTCAGTTGATCTGAATATATTATCATAATGAGTAAGGTTAGCTTTCATCGTAAATGAATACAAAATGCTTTTTTTTTTTTCTTTTGTTACGACATGAGAAGACGCCATTATAAAATCAGATCGAGTGGTCTTCCCAAACCTTTACCACATACTGTTCGTTTCAGTATTCTGAGACGACCACTTTTCGATGATTCTTATCTCATTATGGAGAGAGACGCGGAAAGATGAGCGCATTTCCGGAATTCTTTGACCTTGATTTTCGCCCTATTAGTTACTTTTTTTTGTTAATTTTTTTTTCACGTGCATGTGAATATCTGACCGTATTTTAATTCAGTCTGCGAGTAATTCTAGTTTATTTTATTGTTAAATGTAAACTTTCCCTCCTTTCATCTATTCTTCTCACCCCTATTTTGACAAATTAAGCCCATCCTAACGCATGCGCAAAAGCGCGGAGGGCTTTGAAATCCGTTGTCAGACAATACTTTCTAATAAAATTGTAGATTGTCATGCTAGAGAACGGCTTGCATGGACTTGGGCGTATAATGCCAAACCATATTCCACATATTGAAGTAATTCCGTTATTGAGTTTGCATGTTTTTGAAAATACAAACCAACAGTCAGTCCCTTATTGGGTTTGGCTCAAAATTTGACAGCTGTCTATACTATAGATTTTAAATTTGTGTACCGAATTTTATCTATCTAGTTGTCTTTGTTTTGTAGTTATGCTAATTTACATTTGAGCTGACGGATTTCCTCTGAACATGTTTTACTCAAAATTTGGGGAAAGACTTTATACCAAATATCAACCGTCTAGCTCAAAACAAAGTATTCTTTGTCGCAGACAGACATTTTCCAAAAATGTGTTTTTCGAACTCGGGGAGGTCTGAAACATGGAGATGGGTCAAGATTTCGCATTTTTTACCGATTACTATACTTTCCCTATACTACGCATATGAGAAAGTAAAAAAAGATTATTATATATATATCAAGAAAATGATTTGTTCGGTGTTGACCATTTTGGGGTTATAGACTATGTTTCGAATTTTGAATATGGTCCCAAAAACATGAATGTAATAAAAAAAGATTTAGCTTTTTCTATGGAATTTCATTTTTTCGCCGCTTAAAAATAAGAACGCGAACTTCTGAATCGTGCAGGTTTATGATTTTTACTCGCGCTTCTTTATAAATTGAACTGTCGGTATCGATCTGGCAGCACTGATAATATTACAAATCCCCATAGAATTGAAAAGTAAGTCAGTAATTTTCTGTAGTTCCACTTCTTGAACGATATTCCTTTATTTCTATTATAACATACTGCAGATCCATTTCTTATAAAGATATCAGGGATAAAAATGATTGCTGTATTCTTTTGCACTAAACCAGCATTACAATTAAATGCAGTATAAATCATAATATTTCAAAGCATTCTTCCTTTTTGCATTGCACCATTCTTTTGGAAAAATGAATATCGTGGAAAGAATTTTATTTTCTTGTTCGATATCACATTATTTTTCTGATATAACTTATAAATACTCAAGTTTTCGCTAAAGTATATCTTTAAATTATAAATACTCATATTACGCTTATTTATATAACTTATTAATACTCAACACTCTTTCTTCGTTTCTGAAGTTATAACTATCGATTAATCAAAGTGAACAATTGTGTGTGTGTGATTATCAAATTTGTTTCAAGACATAATTATTGGATGAAATATTACCAGACAGATACTTGCATTTGACAATTTTTCTGTAATGAGTATATTTTCATATATAAAGTAAATAAGCCAATGTATCTACCGAAATTTGTGATAAAACTAACCGCTAAATTTAAAAGTCAATATATGTTTGCAAATTTTTTAGACAGAAACCTGAAGCTTTATGTGTGCATAAATAAAAGTTAAAAAATAAATTACTCATTCACACTTTTGCAGTGCTTTAAATCTAATCTATTAAACTTTTTATATCAATCTCCATATAATCCCAATTTTTTTTCATACAACTTTATTTAATGAAACTTTGTAATTGAAAGTACATAAGCTTGTTTCTTTTTTTTTTGGGTTCATCATATGTTAAATCAATATAACCAAATGCTATAAACGGAAGTTTGATATGCGGTTTTGTTTTCAAACCAAAATTGTGAATTTCACCCAAAATTTGGTGGAATTCGACCTTTGGAAAATATATCCTTATATAAGGGGACACTCTTAATAAATTAAAAAAAAAACAACTATTTAGATGAAATTTGGTCTATGGTTTTATTCATAAAATTTTACATAAATAACAAATTTTGAAGAGGGAGGAAAACGAAAAAAAAAAAAAAAGATGATTGTATGTCGGTCTATGTTTGTGTAAATGCAACAACTTAAAAGTGCAACGAGTTAGATCCTGTTTTTTAATATACCAAAAATTTTAGATTTGTTAATCATTTTGGACATAATCCTTCAACATGTATATTCTTTGTTTGTCTATCCGTCTATTAATGAGTTTAAAAGCATAGCAAGATAAGTCTGTTATTCAAAGATTGTCACGTAAAAGACAACCGACTTTCGACCTCAATATATTTACTGACAGGAAGAAAAATACAAAATGGAAAACACGTAGAAGAAAAATCAGTGTGGTCAATAAAGCCGTGTTGATGTCACATCGTTTATCAAAATAGATTAATCACGTGATGCTTAGTCTGCAACCGTCTTTGCCTCTATCACATTTTAAATTACTTGTGTTCTGGCTTAAGGGTAGTGCTTCTTTCCCGTGATCTGAGCCTCCCGGATTCGAGTTCTGGTTCGGGCAGGGCTGTTCTTTACTCAGTGTTCTATCGTTGAGGTATGTGAAAAGAGCTCTATTGTAAAAAAGTGAGTGTCATCTTCATATGAGCTAGAAGTCAGACTTCTGCTCAAAGGCCTTTACCCTCAGAAGTTACTGCGCTAACTCGGCTTAAATCGCTGCCTTCGTTAGCGGGCTTGTCTAGGAAAAATGCTACAGCATATTTTAAATGAAAGCGGTTAACTGGAAGAAATCCGAAATGCCTTCATGATTCTTTTCAAAGCTAAGCAAACGAAGAAATGCATACATGTATCATATTGTGGAAGTATATCAGAAAATCAAGGAAAAACAGAGTTGAATGTTTACCTTTAAGATGTGTCTGAAGGAATTTACTGTGTGTTTGAACCTTGTTTCGCTGAGAATCAAGCATCCTCGAACAAAAAAAAGGAAACAGCACCCTCAATAGTCTTTTCAGCCTTTATTTTTTAATTATTAAAATTTTTCGCTATCGGAAACGTAATTTGATGTATAATTATTCATCTAATACCAAAAACTGTTTATTGTTTTGAAAAATAAATATATATAATTGAATTTCCCCAAACATTAATCTACATCATCTTGCTACAATCTAGTTATTTTTAACCCTCAAACTTAAAAAATAAATAAATGAAATGTCAAAGTGAATAGTGCCTGAGAGGAGACATACGAGTGCAAAGAGTTAACATACTTCAAATATGACAATAATAATCGGCTTTGCTAATTAGCATTAACTGAGAAAGTTAGATGTACTTAATCCAATTAAGTTTGATATGTATAATTTGATGCTCAACATTCATCCTATAAAATATTTTAAGCATCAAATCGATATAGATATTAGAGTCTTTGGTCTGTTTATTTTTATTTTTTATTATTATGTTTTTGTGAACTTGCAATTGGAGTTAAGTTCTATGATGTCGCAAAGTCATCAAAAATGATAATTTTTTTTGGATCATTCATCGTCTAATTGAAGAGAAGGCGCAAATTAGGAAGATAGTAGTCCTCTATTATCTTTCAAAAACAGAATAAAAATCACGAAAAATGTTTAATTTTATTGAAATAATCAAATCTGAAATTAAAAATTCGGCAAAAAATATGTTTAAAACTGCTAAAATTCAACTAAAAAACAAAACAAACCCGTTCAACATTTAAATCAGTCTCATTGAAAAGACCATCTTTTAGATTTCAAAAGGATCTAAAAATCAGTTTTGTGCAGCTAAAATGTTTCGGAGGTCTGTCGAAAAGTTGACAAAATCTTGCTCAGCTATTTATTAATTTAAATTTAAAAAAAAAGTAACTTTGAGCCGTGTATTCCCACCCTACAGTGTCATATATTAAATTGTAAATATTGTTGAGAATCATGCAAGAACATCTTAAAAATTTCCCAAATTAGGAAAAAAGTAACATATGAACTAAATTAATAACATTAAAAAGTTTTTTTTTTTTTTTTCGCTTTTGATGTTGCACAAATTATTTTTTGTGATAATGTTTCAGAAAATGATAGGCGAGAAACTCCAAAACTTTGGTTCATTTTCATTTAATTAAAATCCCTTAAAATCACCCTTTCCTACAAAAAAAAAAAAAAAAAAATGCTTTGAGATGCATATTTTTTTTTTCGAAGTATATATATGCCAAATTCGATAGCTCCGGCGTTCAGTTCTGTAAAGGGTCAATGCACATAAAGGGCAGCATACTTTTACTACGTATCCGTATATCTGGCTATCTATATATACAGTGCTGGCCAAAATTGTGGACACTTTTGAAAATCTTCATGTTTTCTAACTTTGTATGCTTATAGAAAATGTTACGTTTCAAATACAAACTGTTAACATATTATTTTACAGAAAATTTGATGCTGATTTCAATATAAAAAGCAAAATTTCAATATTTACAATATAAAAAAAGTTATACTTACTTCAATCTGAAAAACAAACACAGTGATAAAGTCTATTGTAATTTCTAGCTTTCCTGACCAATCACTGTTCTTGTTATCGGAACCAATCAAATGTTAATGCTAGCAGAAGCTGATATCATGTTTAAAGTTGAAACAAATCATTATTGTGCTTTGTTCTGTGGAAGGAAAACTGTTTTTTTTATGTAATGAAATTGGAAGTTAGAAATTTTGTTAAAGTTTTTAATATTTAGTAAGAATTTTTGAAAATATTTCTGATATTTAGTCAGATAGCAATGACATCAAATAAAAGAATAGACACCTAGAAAGAGAACTAAGGTAGTGTGTTGCAAGAATATGATCTGTTCTATGCTGAAATTGGGAGACAGGTGGGTGGTTCACTGACCATCTGGAGTCCGAAAGTTTTGTTTACGATATCAAGAGACAAATTCAATGAAAAGCAAAGCAGGAAAAGGTAAAAAAAAAAAAGTACACTACATCTGTTGATGACAAAAGGATAAAAAGGCTATGCTCTCCAAGATAGAAGAATATCATCAATGGCCATCAGAAGTCAATTGAATGATCATTAGATTTTGGACTAAGGTAGAATTCCTCGAAAAAAAGCCCTATTTAAATTTATAGAAGCGCGTAAAAAGATTAAAGTGGGAAAAGGCCCACATTAATTGGACAGATGACCAGTGGTCAGAAGTTATACAGAGCGGTGAAACGAAGATATTGCTATTCAGTAATGATGGGCGAAAATATGTAAGATGTAGAATAGGCGAAGAGCTACATCCTGACTGCATTCAGGCAACTGTGAAGATTTTAGTTAGTTTTAAGATTTGGTCATGCATATCAGCAGACGGTATTGGTCTCCTTCATGTTATTGATGGGACACTAAATTTGAGAAAATACATTGACACTATTCAAGAGCTAAAACTTATACCTTCCATCAGTGATTTCTTTCCCAACAAAGCATCATTTATTTTTCAACAGCATTCGGCTTCTTGCTACACAGCAAAAATATCGAAAGAGTTATTTAGTACAAAAAGCATTGAATTGTTATCACGGCCAGGAAATAGTCCTGACCTCAATCCTATTCAGAACTTATGGCACCGTTTGAAATATCTTGTGCGAAAGAGGCGTCCATCAAATAAAAGAGAACTCATTGAGGGTATAATTGTTTCCTGGCTTTATTTAATAACGAAGGTAGAGCTTAAAACTCTCTTCAGTTCAATGAAACATCGACGTGAAGCTATTATAAAAAATAAAGGCTATCCTTTTAAGTCCTCACTGCAGTCATCAGCATCTAATGTATCTCGATAATTATTGCCGCTCAACATTTTTGTATTGCAAATATTAAAACTTTATATTTTTATTGAAATAAGTATTAAATTTTCTTTAAATTGCATTTTGTGAAATCTAATATTTTCTATAAGCATACAAAGTTAGAAAACCTAAAAATTTTCAAAAGTCTCCACAGTTTTGACCACCACTGTATATATAATGCTAATGTACGTGACACAGAAATCGCACTTACTATTTATTGTCAAATGGCAATAGTCAAATATAAACAAACTGTCGTACGAATTTCAGATTGCTTCATTGAATGCTTTTACAGCCATATTTAATTTTATATTTCGCTTAACTACTTAATGGGATTGCAAAATATTATTAAAAATTCTCAGATATGGACTAAAAACTTCATTCATCAAAAGTGAGAATATAAAAGAAATGGAAATGTTGGAAACAAGCATCAAACTAAGATTTAATCGAGGGTGAAAATAGATTTATCCGTTGTCAGATGGATAATTGCTATGATTTGTCTATATAAAATAATGTTTATATCTTCCAAAACTTTTATATCACACAAATAATTTATGCATTATTTTAAAATTAAGAAAAAAGTTTTACAATATAAATTTCATTTCCGTACATTTTTTCTTTATTTCAATACTTTATTTATTATCATGTGAGAACATGGTGTTGTTGTGGTTTGAGATTTTTGAAGCCTCAAAATGCATAGGCAACAAACTGGCGATTTATCGCTTTTGAGGCATCAATTTTTCGCTTTTAGGGTTATAATGCAGAAGGTTGTCACATTTGGCGATTTATCGTCAACTAAAGTTACAACTTGATTTCCAAATTATTCATTCTCTGAATTCTTACGAATTGTCTTAATTAATTTAAGTCATTAACCAGTTTAAACTGGTTTGAAACAATCACGAGACTATCAGATTACGCATTCGTCCATATTTTAATCTTTCTTTTTTTTTCCCCGTCTCAAAATCGGTCGAGCTCTAAAACTTTGTTTGAAAGTTCTAAAAATGGAAAATGAAAGTTTAAAAAATTATATATATATGTGTGTGTATGTAGAGACATGTTAACTCTAGCTCGAAAAACAGGCCTCTACTAATCGGATTATATATCAAATCAAATATCTCTCACGGGCCCTGGGGGAAAACCCGATTGAGATTAATAGTTAGAGATGGCTCATATTACAAGAATCACACACTAATTTAACATAAACGAATTTAATGAACTGGACGAACGTCTTTACATCGATTAACGCTATTACATTACTGATTACAGTTTTAATGGCGGGAATCAGATAGCTTCCTATTGGCTGTTGAGTGATGACGCGAGCGCCGCCTGGATGACGCTCCGTACACCACAATCGGCCGTCCTGATGAACTTGACGTCCTCGTCAATCTGAGAAAGAATCTGAAAAACTCAAAAAAGAAATATATATAGAGAGAGATTACATTCTTTGGATATTTCTGAAATAAGATTTCCGTTTTTGTTTTTATTTCATTGAATATACACTTTTCAATTTGTACCCCAATAATTTGCATTTGGTTGGTTTAATTACATTCATGTCATTCAGCCCTATCAAATAACACGATAATTTTTTTTAAAAAAAATATATTCCACATTAATCGTTTTACTATCTAAAACATCAATAATCTGAAGAATCAAACTGATCGCCAAAGGCGGCTAGTATTGATTAAAGCACCTAAATGATAAGTAACATTTTTAATACCTTGACTCATCTGTTATCGATCTTTCCTGGCAAAAAAAATTTATTTCTTATCTACATCGTTATGTTTATGCGAATCGGAAAAGTATAACATGCTCTCCGGACAAAGTTTACAAATATTGACGAAACTTTTTACTTTGAAGTAAAGCCGCTTTTCAAGATTAGAGAATTTGCCGTCATCTATTAGTTTACGGAGAGACGGAAAGTTGTAAAGAAAAACATCTATTTTTCTAAGAATTTTAATAAACAAAAACGACAACTCCTGTTTTGAAATTTCGTGTCATATAATTCGTCAAAAAAATAGCGGAATTCTTTTCATTACTTAGGAACTATCTGGCATTAAAACTGTAAATGCTTATTGTTGCAAAAAAACTATATATATATATATGTATTAACATTTTCTTTCCTTTTTTCTCATATGTGAGTTCTTCCTCATAATTATATTTGCACAAATTCCATCTTTTTCAAATAACAAAGTCCTCTATCGAATGCATATTCAATTCTTCAAAGATAAAATAAAATTAAAATTTTAATTTTTAATAAATAGTTGTTAAGTTATGAACACTTAAAGCTTAGAATTCATAATACTAAATGAGGGCACCGATTTTTGAAATGCATTCAAGATATAAAGACATTCGCTATTTTAATATTAAAATGCCTAATAAAGGACGCAAATGCATGTTTGAAAAATTTAAAAATATTTTTGTAATTTTAATGCTTTTTACTATCTGGTATATGAAGTATAAAGAAAGTATTATAATTGTCAAAAAATTCGAAAACGAGTTTTTGTTGACTCACCCAGAAACATGCTATAATCTTTAGAATCTCTTGATGTCACTCGTCTAGAGTTTATTTGGATATGCTTAGAAAGTGTTTTGTGCACTTTCAATAGCAAAGAGAAAAAAAATCTTTTTGTGTGGTTTAGGGTTTTTTGAGCACAAGGCTCATTAACGCTTTCATCTGAAGTGAGATAAATCGTTGCGTAGCATGAGTGGCTGATCATTAGAGGAATAATACACTTTATCAAACTTCAGCATCAATTAATTTTAATGACTACTTTTCACTTCAAAATTAAACTAAATTATTAAGTGAGTGTAATATGTCCAGCTCCTTTTCATATTTTGATTTGCAGAATTAAATATTATGCATATTTTTTATTGATTCATTCAAATTGTTTGTGGTCGTCCTAATCAGTTTGCGAGCAAAAGAAAAAAACAAAAGTAAGTAAGAAAGAAAAGAACAGAAAAACACCGCCACAACTCATGTTTTTAATTTGTTTTAAGGAAAATATATATTACTGATACTGTTAAATGGTACAAATTCAAGTTCCTTTTTCTAAAAATTCAATAAAAGATACAAATATGAATTTTTTTTCTCTCGGATACATAGTATAGAGAAAGTATAGTAATCATTAAAGATTCGAACTCGAGATTTTTATGCATGTCTATATTTAGATCTCCTAAGTTCGAAAAACACATTTTTGGAAACTGTCCTTCTGTTAATAACCAAGATAACTCAAAAGCGCTTTGAACTAGACGGTGGAAATTTGTATTTTGCCTTTACATCAAATTTGCAGATTTCTATCAAATTTTGAGCTCAGAGGAAGTCTGTCTGTCCGCCTGTTTGAATATACGTTAACACGATAATGACAAAACGAAGAGAGCTAGATAGATGAGATTTAGTGTATAGATTTAACATCTGTAGTGAAAACACCGTCAAATTTTGAGCCAAATCCAACAAAGGGTCGATTGTCTATTGGTCTGTTCTTTCAGAAACATCTAAACGTGACAGTTCAAAAACGCAATGACTTAAATATATCAAATTTCGCAAATGATTTAGCGATTACAAGTGTAGTTTCGTGTCAAATCTTTGTTTCAATCGGTTGAAAAAAACGTGTCTAAAGCACAAATTCGTTTTTTGAATACTATTTGCGGCATGCCAGGGATTAATCGCCGGAAAACTCGCCAAGGATGACACGAGTGATTCAGTAAAATTCACACCAAAATACACAAAATAGTATTTTTGAGTTTTCATTCGTAGATGGAAGGCAGTATAAACAGACGACCATTGATGATATAACTAGGATCACAAGTTTTCATATAAAAAAAATTGGCAAAATTGGACTAGTGCTTGGAGCTGGGATTTTTTAAGGTTTTCCGGATTATTTTAAATATACAGACTAACCGCTTTCGGTGACCATCTTTTAGCCACCCATATTAGTAGCATTAATCTAGCCGTAACAACTAACTTTAACGCACTATATCTTATTACAATAAAAAATAATGTGGGCGTGATGGGTTTTAATACATCAGTCCACTTGGATTAGCTTAATCGTTTTATTTCTTGATTAACAAAGGATGATTATAACGATTTTTACAAGTGAGAATTTAATGATGAAGAAGGAATTTATATTATGAATATAAGCAGTTGATGTTGTTTAAAGGATCTTCCACATCTACGCGTGGTACATTGGGCATTTGCAGAGGAATTCTTCTACGCAAGAATTCCAGTTTCGACCTTTTTCAGAGGATCATGTCTTTTTCGAATTTCCGGTCGCACCTTTCTCGGCTGACGTCTCCTCTCTTCTCCTCTCCTCTCTGGTGAACTCTGAACTCTGCCATCTGACTGCTGGCTATCACCGAAGAATGCAGAGCGCCCTGTCGTGGAATTAATTTACTACAATAATAATATTTTAAAATAAACAAGGAATAAATATAGACCATTCTGATTAGATATCAATCTCTGCAAATTTTCGAAATCTGTCCACTTATCAGCATTTTGGGATTTTATTTAGAAATATCTCATAAATCTTGAGGACGGGAAGGCGACAAGAGATCAATAATGGCGTATATAGTGTTCAAAAGATTTCATATAAAATAAAAAGTTTAGAAATCGGCACAGTAATTATAATGTTAGGAGCATTTGTCATGGCGTTCTAATATAGAGAATGTACATATAAGTAGTGTTTTTGAAACATCTCTCTTAAATAGAAAATGCAGAGACCAAGCGACTATTGATGACATCGTTGAAGGTCATGAGCTTCCATATGAAACAAAAACTGGCGAAATCGAAAGAGTAGCAGGCTCTTGGCAGTCTGACTCTTTGGCTTTTCCTGATTATTTAAAATATACAAATGTATGCAGAAATTGAAACTTTTTTATAACTGATTTTTAAAAGAAAATATCTTTATGTTGCCCTTGTTAATATCAAGGCCATGCAAATAAATATCCGATTAAAAATACGTGTTGCATCAGCATTTAGTATCAATAAAATATTATAAGTAAAACTCTAATTACCGAAATGCTGGATCGCCAGATTCTTTCAATCAGTAAGATTGATATAGATCTAGACAAATTCTTTTTTGTGACAAAATACCGTTCACAGTTGTAAGAAAAAAGTTTAATAAAACTAATATTTTAAAAAAAAAAGAGTTTCGAAAGAATTTGCTTAAATTATCGTTTGCGTTTTTTATAAGAAATTTTTAAGTTGAGAGGTTTAAATTAAATCACGTAAGCGACAATAAGAATAATTTTTAGTTCATGAGGTTTCTAGAAAAACACAACTGGTATAATTGCTTGATTTTGAAAGAAAATTGTAGCTGACTTAAATTGATATTTTAATTTATTACTACTGTCAAAAGAATATCGAATTCATTCAGTTAAAAATAATAGTAGATATCTTTTTTCTACAGGCATCTATATACCTCTGAATTCCTATGAGTCATTTCATTTCTTTATTGTTTCATTTGAATATTTATTAAGATCACCGGGTTTCTGTTATGCTAGTAGTCACAGAATCATCTTTCACAATATTTAAATGCGGTGAATAATGAATAATAATTTATTTCATTTTATCTTTCACAGTTCCTGTGACATCTTATCTTTCACAATTCTAGGATGTTATCGTTCCTGGAAGATACATAGTAAACGATCTGTAGGAAAACTAATACAGATATTGCAAATAAGTCAAGATACCTCCACGTATGCGTATTTTTTTCCTTAGAATTTATCTAGGGAAGTCGAGTAAATTGTTTTCGAATTTCGAATTCTATAAAGAAAATGCTAGTATTTACATTTTATACTGACGATTCCATCACGAGAAATTCAGAAAATCAACCAGAAAATTTTGAAAAAATAAGCAAATTGTCTACACTCTGTTTCACTGAAAACTGATAATGATTTGTGACATTAATCAATGATTTTATTTCATGTACACAATACCCCCATGCATTTTTGTAAAAAATAAATGCGGCTCAAAAGCAGCTTATTACAGTTTTGTAAATAAGTTGCTGCTCAAATTTTAAAGTATATTTTGCAATATTCATGGCATGCAGAGTAATATTGCAAATATCGTGCAATAAAATAATTTTTGCTATTTTAATGAACTTTGTTCTTCTGGAACTTTATTTATTTAATGGCATTTCGATTTGATATCTGCCGCATTACCGATAATATGTTGTGCTAAAAAATTTGTGCGACTATTAAATTGATACAATCGAAGCTCGGGAGTGTTCTCTCCAAAGTTTTCTCGCATCCTCTTTAATAAACTTGTCACGCCAGAGAACGTCTTGCATGGCATTTGCGTACAATAGTTACGAAATATTAACCTATGGCGTGAATTCAGCATTTTTATCGAATCTATTGCGCCAACCTAAGGCGAGTTATTTGGTGATTAATCTCTGGTATACGTTAACAGTACCCGAAAATCGAATTCGTGCTTTAGACACAATTTTCTCAACCGATTTAAACAAAGATTTGACACAAAACTTCACTTGTAGTCACAAAAAGCCATTGGGTTTTTTAAGCCATTGGGTTTTTGAAATATCGCGTGTACATGTTTCTGAAAGCACAAACCAATAGAAAATCAATCCTTTGTTTGATTTGTCTAAAAATTTGACAAGTGTTTGCAATACAGATGTTAAATTTCTATACCAAATCTTCTCTAAATCTAGCTCTCTTCGTTTTGTATTAACTTATATACGAACAACCAGACAGATGGACTTCCTATCAACATATTTTACTTAAAATGTGATAAAAATTTGAAAATGTAGTATAAAGACCGTATACCAAATTTCAGCCGTCTAGCTCTACGCATTTTTGAGTTATTCTAAACACAGAAAAGCAAACAATTAAAAAAAAATGTGTTTTTCGAACTTAGGGAGGACTAAAATGAGGAAATTTGTCGAAATCTAGAGTTCAAATTTTTTTTATTACTATTTTTTCTCTGTACTAAGCATATGAGGGAAAAAAAAAAAAGACTGCTTTTATATCTTTAGCTCAAGTATGAATACTTGCTACTTGCAATAACTGCATGAAAGCGATTTATCGCCAAAGATGTAATGTTGGTCTATTGATTTTTGTGTACCAGTAGCACGTGGTTAAGGATTCAATTGGCTTATGGAGATGATGAGTTGTGTATGGTTTACGTATCCAACTTGATGAGGCGATTTAGAAAAATGCTAAATTTATTCACAACACAATCACTCATATACATAACTATTTACATGAAGACATATTTGGATTCACTGTTGACGCGTATCAATAACGATATTATGCAGTAAGAAAATAAACTGACAACACAAGATTCGAAACGAAAGTTAAGTTGTCTCTGACATTCAAATCTGGTTTTGTCCAGTATGATGGATTCCCACCACAACTATTCCCCCCGTCTAAGTGAGATATTGTGACAAAAATGTATCTCGTTGATAACGTGCCTGTAAACTAATTTCGCGTCCTCGTCTTTGTCAGATTGGTTGAGGGAGCAGTGGATAATGTGCAAAAGTTATATTCTTTTTTATCATTTTTGATCGTTTATCAGTTTGACTCGTCTTCATTTTGGGTGCGGTGTCAGTTTCAGAAACATTGTCGGAAAAACATGGTTGCAGTCTGTCCACGGAAATATTAACGTTTTTATCCTTCACAAGAAGTGAAAAAACAGTTCACTTCATAACCTGATGTGGTCCATGTTATGGTGGTTGTAAGCTCTGAAGAACGCTGTCAGTGCGGACGAACACATGAGAACAACTTTGAAGATAAAAGGTTTCTGTTTTCAGTGGTATGAAAATGGAATAGGTTTAACATCTTCAACGGTAGCCTTGAGTATTTTCATAAATTTTGATTCGGTTTGAAATTTGGTATTCTTAAAGAAATCGCATGGTAAACGAATGCCTTCACCATAAAGAAATTCAGCTGGAATAGATTGGAAATCAGCTCTCTAAGTTGTTCGTAATCCGAGTAATATATCGGATGCGATCTTGTCCAACTTTCGTTTGTGTAACACATTATGTTCATTTTAAGTATACGATGCTAGCGTTCTATACATCCTGTTACCGCTTTGTTGGCGGTGTTTGTTATAGAATGTTGCAACCATGCGCTGACTTGGCTTCAGCGATAAAATTTATTGTAACCCTGCTGATATGGGATCAGTTTTCAAAACAGTTTCGTTCTGAGTCGTTGCGGGGTCGGTGAACCTCGATGAAATAAAAAGTTGGTTTCTGAATTGTCGTTTGATTTTAAATAAGATTACAGTCCACTTATTAAAAAATTGAAATGAACCAGCTTAAACTTATGGTAAATTCATACCACATCCATTTATCTGTAGATAGTACGATGTAGTTTTATTTCATATAAATCCTATTAATTGTGAAAGTTCTTGAAACAGTTGTGCTTCAAACTGCCTACCTTGATCGGTGGTGATGATTAATGGAATTCCAAAACGTGAAATCCAACCTTTTAATAAGTTGTCTGCTATTGTTCTTCTCGAATATCCTGTGTTTGAATTCCTTCTAGCCAATAACTGTATCGGTCTATCAAATCGGTCAGACAATATCAAAATCCTTCAGATGATGTCATGGGTCCAATGATATCTAAATTGATTTCTGTAAAACATTTACTGACATTGTGATATTGTTGAAAAGATCCAGTGTAACTTTGGACTTTTGACACTGTAGACAGTCCCTAGTCCAATTTCTTGCGTCCTTATTTATCGATAGCCATACAAACTTCGATGTCAATAATTTGGTAGTAGCCTTGATTCCAAGATGTGCAAGGTTATGAACATTGTTGAAAACCGTTTTCCTGAATGTTTCTTATATGAAAGGCCTCTTTCTCTTTGTTGAACAATCACAAAATATGTCGCAGCTGGAACCAAATACATGGACTTTTTCTAACTTTGAGAGAAGAATTTTGTGAAGAAAGAATCTCCTTTAATTCCTTGTCTGTTTCCTGCGCCTTAGATATAGCCTCATAATTAAGAATTGATGGAAAATGCAATTCGTCTATTCTTGACAGTGAATCGGTGATGATGTTGTCTTTTCCCGATATATGCTGAATGTCAACAGTAAGTTGCCCAATATATTCAGGGTGTCTTTGCTGTCAAGATGTTGCTTTGTCTAACTTCTAGTGGAAAACATAATTATTGGTTAGTGGTCTGTAAAAATTGTAAAGTTTCTGCATTCCAAAAAATGTTCGAAATGTTTCACAGAAGAATATGCAACCAGTAGTTCTCTGTCATATGTTCTATCAGTCAGCTTTCTGGAAAAGAAACTAAGAGGCTTCCAGATTCCATCTTCCAGTTGTTGAAGAACTCCTCTGATGCCATTATCAGATGCGTCAACCATTAAGGAAATGTGTGCATTTTCTGATGGATGAACTAGAATCGTTGCATGACATAGCTGTTGCTTACTATTTCGAATGCTTGAATTGCTTCTTCTGTCCAGTGGATTTTGTTATTGTCCTTCTTTTTCCCTTTTAGATACTCATTTAGAATAGCTTGATTTTCCGCAACGTTAGGAATGAACCGTCGGTAAAAATTTATAATCTCTAAATATCTTCGCAACTTCTTTAGGAATCAAATCTGATCTTGTCCAGTACAAACTGTTGCCACCACAGGCTAACAGCATGCATTTAATACACAAATACAGAAATATATTTTAAATATATCTAGACTCTCTAGATGTATTGCCTTTTATTACAATTAATAGTTTTAAATGAAATATTAAGATGAACAAAAGATAAGAACTTAGTCCCAAAATTAATAAGAGTAGATGATTTTCCTCCTCAATCTAATTGAAAAATAAGACTATGAATTCTTAATTTGTGTCAAATAAGATATTCTCTGCAAATAAATGGCACAAGAAAAACTGAAAATGATAATTGATTTCTACAGACGATAAACTTTTTGTCTGTAAATTCGTAAAATGTCATAAAGACGTTTAAAATACAGACGATAAACTTTTAGTTCTTATAAATTGATGCTAACTTTTGTCATTGGCTTAAAAATATCAAAGTGTTTCCGTAGTATAATTTTTATAACAAGCCAGTTTGAATATTATTTGTTAACTTAATATTATTTATTTTGCAATAGGTACTGAATTATGCGCAAGAAATGAAATCATTATCCTTGGTTCCATCAATATATAATGCTTCATTGTTTTTGTTTAAGGCTTGAAAGAAATTTGAAAACAATAACTTAGATAATAAAGAATCTACCTTTTCTTTTCAGTTTGTCGAGAGGAATTACTATTTTCCCCCTCTATTGTTGAAAATTAAGGCATGCAGGTTATTATTTACTTTTCTATAGTTTTCTGATTAAAATATGATTACTGTTTAAAAT
>JAPMOR010001233.1:221900-246323 GCA_026543865.1 Argiope aurantia
CAGGAATTCTTGGTGGACAACCAGGCCGAGGACGTAAAGTTATCAAGTAGGAATAAGTTGAAGAAGGTGCAAACTGCCGTTATGGATCAGGCGACAGTTAATAAACAGGTTGTCAGCAGTGAACGTTCAATATTACAACAAACAAATACCCCGATCTCGACGATGCAGAAGATATTGCATAAGTTCCAGAAATTTTATCCGTATAAGATAACACCTATTAACTGATGACACTGATCTGAATCTTGGCAATTTCTGGTTGAGAAGCGGTTCTGGTTCACTTGAAAGGCGTTGTGTATCAAAAACATGTTCCTGACACACCCACTTTAAAAGATCAAATAACGTTGTATGTCAGACGAATAAATGCCGATATGCTGCGAGCCACCGTCGAAAATCTCGTGTACCGCATGCAGTTATTGGAACATCAAGTTGGTGGTAACTTAGAGCCAAATTTATAAGTTGCTATAATAAATGTTTTTCATTGGTATTTGGTGTGTTGCTATTTACTGTTTCCATTGACAGTTATGTATTCTTTTTCCACATATTTTTCACTTGTAGCGCCAGAATTTCCCCTATCGGCGTTTTTTAATGCTAATTTTTTTTTTTCTTGATAAACCAAAACCTCATACTTCAATGTGCATGGTGGCCAAATCTTGTTATATTTCGTCCAGTATAAACAGGGCTCCGAACACCTCTTGTCATTTCTTGATCTCCTTGTATTTGAAAATACTAAAATCTTGTTCAATAACAAACTTCTTTAAATAACAAACTTCTAAATAAAATTTAAATATATACTATATATAGCTCTGATGAGCACATGCCTTCTAAAGTATATTTGTTTGCAATTTGGATATTCTTGATCAAATGGACTGCTCTGACACTCGATGCAATTACTCGATCCTTTTTTTTTTTGTTTTGTTATTAATGAAGATTTTGATTTACTTTTCTAAAGACCTACACAATATGGGCAATTATTTAAGTAATTAATGACAAGATTTTCCCCTTTTCATATTTCGCAGACAATGCAACAAAATTTGCTCCTCCCGCGAGTGGGTGTGGAAGCTTGGAGGGGGGGGGGTGCCAGCACAAATGTCGTCCTCGTCATTTGACCACTGTTCAAAATTACCATGTCCGTCCCAAAATAGCCCTAGTGATGCTTTAAAACGGGAAGTTAAAATAAATAATTAACTAAACTAAACAGAGTTCTTTACAACCTTCTCAAGTCACATATTCAGATTGCGAATTCCATAATGTGAGCTGTTTAAATCATGTCTACCTTAAGCAACTTCGTTGAATATAATTTAGTAACTTTGATGAGTTATCTTTAAAAATGAACTCGAGATACCGATTTCTTTTTTCAACAGATCCTCAATTGTGTGCGCCTTTACATTGTCACTAACTAAATATTCCTTTTGAACATGTCAGTGTCTTTTAATAAATTTTTTAAGAAGAATCAAATTGATATTAGAATGTAATATTATTCACTTCTATTATTTGTTAGAAAAACTAAAATTTTATTTAATACCTTTTTTTTTTACTATACACATTTATTTAAATTTACCTGTTTCATGTTTATAAATTTGTAAATTTGAAGTAGATTTTTCATTCCTTTCTGGATATACAAGAGGAATTTGTTCTGTAATGTGTTCTGAATGACAATGTATCATTTAAAAATTTTTAGATTTAACTTAAAACCTAAGTATCAGTTACTAAAGTTAAAAAGATTAATTTAATTTAATTTTTATTCCATATAGATGACCCCATAAAATAATGAAACTGAGGGAAAAAATAATTTCAGAATTCCATACTATTTACTAATAAATTATAGACTAAAGAGTAAAAAAAATTAATAATAATTAAAACTGAATAGTTGAAAAATTTCTACTTTTTAGTAACGAATAAAAGTATGTTTTATAATATATATATATTTTTTATATTTCTGATGCTATTTAAATTTCTTTAAAGTTGCAGAACTTTTTTGAGAAGAGTAATAATAGAATGTCAAACGGTTATAAAATGTCAAAATTCAACTTAATTTTTAAATAATTAAAAATATAATTAAAATTTCTAAGCAAAATAGCTCCGAGATACTCATTTTAACCTTCCAGGTTTATATATGTATGCCAAATTTGGTAGCCAAAGGTCAAACAATCTAATCTATAGAACACAGAAAACACATTACGCGCACGCACGAGCACATTGTTTCGAAATTTTTTTTTACCTACACACATATTGAAAACTTAACTAAAAGTAAGTGAAATTTTAGTATTTTTCTTTGATAAAAATAGTAGCACAAAAGTGATTCTCACACTATACGGAATTTTAAAAAATATATCAAATTTGTGGAAATAATTTAATTGATGTTGTGGTGGTATGTAGATTATTATGATCTGTGCAGGAAGCAACAGGACGAATGTTGTAGGAAATATTTCTTTAATAATCACATTCACACACTAACAATTACAAACACAAAGACAAGATATTCGCGCGCGCGCGCGCTTCACAGTTCAGCATCCCATCTCCTTCTCATTACAATCGCAATACATTATGGGATTACATATGTGCTGGCTTAATCAGGTATCGCCATCTAGTATCCAAAAGAGAAGATAAGTGTAATGCAACTGCTACAATGTACAATTTTTCCACTAATTTCGACAAATATTTGAAAATATTTGTATGCATAGTTTCTACAAATCACATCTTTATTGAAAGGAAGTTTTAATTCTCTTTTTCTATTTCATTTTTATAAACTAATGAATAAAGATTCTGGGTATTTTTTAATATTCTAATAATATAGTACAGTTGTTTTAAAAAATTTTTCTTTAAAATATGTGTCTATCATAGGAATACTGCTTTTGAAATTTATAAAATTTTAATGCAACAAGCGTAGTTTTAATTACATTGGAGAATAAAACTTAGAATTATGGTAAAATTTCAGTGGAAGTTTTATTAATTTTTTAAACTATAAGAGAGTTTTAGCTAAACTTCAATGATTATTTGCAGGTACACCAAAGATATTTTAGCAATTTCTACTGAATATACTTCAATTATTTTTATGCAATAAATAATTAATATATTTAGCTGTATTATGAACTAAAAAATTTTAGAAATAATCCCAATTTTGCAAGAAAACTCAAAATATTTTTAACAAAACTATTGAATATTTTCACACAAAGTTATATAAAATAATCAAATATGAACCGAAAGATTAGATACTAATTCATAACATAGCTAGAAACAAATAAAGCATTTTGACAAAATTTTATTTCCGTAACTAATAACCATTTTCTGAAAGGATATTCCCTGCAAAAGGAAATACCGGAAAATATTTAAAGCTTTTAAAGAAAACAAAAAATTTTGTTATAACCTTAGAATATTAAAACTCGACTCGTTTGCAGGTAAAACTCTCTTTTTCTTAATTTCAAACCGATTTTATTTTGTTTTAGTTTTATACATTGCTTTTGTATTATATTGTTACGAAATTTTCTTTACCGGGGTTCGTTTGGATAGTGGAAGTGATAGGGTGTGTAGAACGCTCAATCAGTAGGCAGAAGTAGAATAAAAACAACGACGTTTATTTACACGAAGACACACAGGACAGCACAAAGCGACAACTATATACAGCACAGAAGACGATTATCTTCACCCGAGACGTGTAGCATACAACAACATACACAGCAGCATACAACCAGAATCTTCTGCAGACAGTAGCGCACAGCTCAGTTCAGCACGAGCTTGACTCAGTCTCTTCCGACTCCTCTGTCTGCTACTTCTCCGACTCTGGCTCGGATTACTGACTTCGCTCCGTCGATTCCGCTTGCTCTTCTTCGACCACTCCGTCCACTCTGACTACTGGCTTCGTCGTCTCCCAACTCGGACTTGACTCTCTGGCAGCCGCAGCCCCTTTTATAGGTCTCAGGAGGCGGGGCTAGAAGCCTCTCAACCAATCAGGAACGTTCGAGGCGTATCTCGGTTCCTACTGGACGGATCGGGAAAATTCTCGAAGTTTCGGGTATTATCTATTTTGGCGCCAAAGTCGCCAAATTCGTCGCCAAGTCGCCAAATGGTCGCCAAGTTTGTCGCCAAGCTCTGGGACCTCCGACGCGCTAGTCCCATTCAGATGACTGTAAAACTTTCTTTCTATTGATGGAATAAACTATGCTGGGAAGCCGAATTGCAGGTTTGTAACAATATTTAATAGGCAACGACTGACTTCTCTATATTTAAATCCTCTCTTTATGAATTCAAAAGTAGTTTTTAAAGATCAGTGAATCATTCGATATTTGTAAGATCTTAAAAATGGGTTATGCATCTTTACATCATTAATCAAATAATAACGGTGCAGTATGGGCTGCTTAATTCATTTCTGCTAAACTAAAGCTTTTTTGGACAAAATTATCCAAAAGAGATTGTTAAAATTTATATTATTGTTCTGTAAAATCACGTGATATTCCTAAGCAAATTTTTATTGCAAAGTGCTGAGTAAGTTGGCTTGATTTGTTTTTACATCTGCGAATTTTTTTGAAAACTGCATTTCATCATGCTATAATATCTACACCAGTTATCTTGATTACTAGTGTAAATATTACCAGTTTGATTGCAACAGCAACAAAAAATAAGAAAAAGACTGCTATTACTGTAAATTGCCTGTTTTCTAGACTTCGGGAACATTTTTATTGGCTTCAACTTCAAGTTTATTGTGGATCTTTTTTTTTAAGTATTCTCATTTAATTTTATAAGAAATGAGTCAGCTCTTTTATTTTTGTATCATTTCAGTATTGTGGTTTTCGCAAATATTTATCGCTACGAAAAGAGCTGTAGAATCACTATTTCCATAATATGCTGTGTTCTCGCTCTGCCAGTGATTTTCCGAAAAATCAACCAAGAATGCCCGTAATTTCTAACAATTCTTTGTAATTTGAAGAAAAAAACTTGGCCTATAAAATTCATTTCACATATTTTACAGTATTCCACCATTTCTTCGTAATCTAAAAATTCCAAAATATTAATGGAAAGAATTGAGATACAGCCATTTTATGACATATGGATTTTCAATTTTTAAATTCAAACATAAATTTAAAATCTGTGGCAGAGGTTTTCCCTAAACTTTCTAGCATACTCTCTAATAAACTTGTCATATTAGATTACGCCTTACTTGGCATTGGCTTACGATAGTTACGAAATATTAACTTTTGGTAGGAATTTAGCAATTTTGTTGAATCTACCGTGTTATCCTTGTCGAATTTTTTGGCGATTAGTCCCTGGCATGCGTTGATAGTATTCAAAAATCGAATTTGTGTTTTAAACACGTTTTACAAAAATTATTGAAACTAAAATTTGACACAAAACTGCATTTGCAGTCACAAAACCCTTACCAAATTTGATATATATAGATTACTGCGTTTTTGAATTATCGCGTATACATGTTTCTGAAAAAACAGACTGACAGATGAGCAACTCTTAGGTGGATGTAGCTCAAAATTTGACAGACGTATACATTACAAATGTTAAATTTGTGTATCGAATTTTATCTATATAGTTCTCTTCGTTTTGTAATTATCTTGTTAACTTATAATCGAACAGCCGGACAGGCAGACTTCCTCTGAACAGATTTTACTCAAAATTTATGTAAAGACTCTACACTAAATTTCAACCGTCTAGCTGAAAGCGTTTTGGAGTTATCTTTGACACAGACAAACAGACAGACGGACATTTTCCAAAAATGTGTTTTTCGAACTCGGAGAGGTCTAAAACGCGGAGATAGGACAAAATCTTGAGTTCAAAATTTTCCCCATTATTAAACTTTCTCTATACCATGTATACGAGAAAGTAAAAATAGTTCCCACAAGCAGACAAAATAATAATAATAATCTATACTTATAATAAAGCTCAATGTGTGTGTGTGTGTGTGTGTGTGTGTTGGCGCTCTACAGGCCAGACCGTTCAACTTACAGCTACCAAATTTGGCACGTGTATACCTTGGAAGTCGGGAATGTGCACCTGGGGGTAATTTTTTCGAATTTTTTATTAGAATTTTATTTATTTAAAAATTAAGCGAAATTTTGGCGTGTTTCTGCTATAACTTCCGAAAATATTACCGCACAAAAAAGATTTTTACATGAAGTTAAAGATTTAAAATTGATCTTTTAAATGATACCAATGTTTTAACCTTAAACTTAAATTTCACTTTTTAATGAATTTTTAAATAAATATTTTAAATATATTTTTCAACAATTTTTTTCGTACAAAATAAAAATAAAATTTAAGCTGCACGATCACGTGTAGCAATCATGGAGAAAAAAATAGCTGTTTTCTAAGTGTTGCCATCACATTGATTAAAGCTCCAATTAAAAATAAATTAAATCTTTTTGGAAATGAAATCGTCTGTAGGAAATGAAATAAATAAGAAGTATTATTTTTTTTCTAAAAAATAAATTCAAGAAAAATTATTTTATGATCATTTACACTCTCTATATTATTAATCCAATAAATCAGTTTTATTTTAAAGCAAGTTTTGCTTAATATAAACAGGATATTCATTCAAATCAGGGCCACACAGCTAATTTGTAAACCTTTAGTAAGACACAGATCTGCTAAAATGGTCTAAAGGGAAAATGATTATATTTTATGTAACTTGATTCAATAAATGCTCTAATAAATAACGAATTTTTGATTTTACATAAAGCTTCTGCTGTGGAAATCACAATTAACAAAATGTTATTGAAACACTAATATTTTAAATAAAGAGTTAATTTCCAATCAACTAAATCAATCACTTAAACTGACTGATTTATGAAAATTTGAATATCACTATTCAATAAAAAAAAAAGGATAATTTTAGTTTTTCCATCAATCGCTTCAAAGAAAATACGCCAATCAGCGCGCAGGTTTCTCAAGATTAATTGGCTTAAGATTATGAAAATGTTGAGTTTTTCTAAATTTTGAAAGCAAAACTAAAAACTGAATTTCATGCTGAATCTGAAAATTTTTTTTTGAAATATTCTTTGAGAAATTACATAAATTATGAAAACTATTTTGTAGTTCACATAAGACTTAAATACCGAGCGATTCTGTTTGCAATACTCATATTCAATAATGATAATAATAAATAAATAGCAATAAAGATCATAAATAAAATAAAACGCTTAGTTTTATTAAAAAATATCTTTATATTAATTGCAATTTCATCATTTACACTTTAAATTAAAGTTGAAGTTTTACCGGAAATGACAACAAATTAGCAAAATATATATTGTAAATTGAACGAAACGATCTAAGCAACAGTATAAGTTTGGTATGACTATCAAAATTTGAAGATTAAAAAGATTTTCTTTGAGAATCTTCTAAGAGACCAGTTACTTAAAATATTTAATTGAAAATTGTAGTGAGCGGTAATGCTGACGAACAGGCTGGTCGCCAAAGGCGGCTAGTAATAATAATAAAGCGAATCTATGTTTTTGAAAAAATATATAACTTGAGAATAAGAAAATGGTTGTTAAATTTAGTTGTTTGCAATTTCATAGGTCTTTAAATGCCCATTTCCGGTTGCAAAAGTTTCACTTCTGGTTTATTATTTATACTATAACTTTATCTATCTATCTATCTATACTTATATAAAGCTCAACGTGTGTGTGTTTTGGCGCTCTACAGGCCAGACGTTTGACATACACCTACGAAATTTGGTACATATATACATTGGAGGTCAGGAATATGCACCTGAGGTCCCTTTTTTTGAATTTTGAATTAGAATTTTGATTATTAATTAAAAACTAACTTTCCAGCCAAAAATCTTTTCATTTTCCCCACCGCCAAATAAGTAAGGCTTCAATTTTTTCTCCCCATGCTAATAAGGTTAGGCTTAATGTTTTTCGACCGATTATTTCAAACGATTCTGTTTATTTTTTTAATGTTTGATGCTTTTAAAATTAAACATTGTTAATTAATCGATCTGTCAGATACATTATGAAGTATTTTTGAATTAAAATAACACAGTATAAAGGAAATTAAAAATTTTTAATCTGCATTGAAAGCGTGCGGGAATTTTTCTACCCCAACTGGTGTAGAAAAATTCACGCATTTGCTGACGTTGAAAATTCACACATGCGCATTGTGTTCTGATTGTTAACAACTATTTTCAACGGATGCGGACTTGATTTAAATTATTTTTAGGTTAGTTGTTGCTTTTGTCATTAAATTGGATTTATGTTAGTTCAAGTTCATCGTTTTTTAAGTAATTTATTTTACCTGTTTTCGATCGATTATTGTAAAAGATTCTGTTTATTTTCTTAGTGTTTGATACATTTAAAATTATACATTGTTAATTAATAGACCTGCTCATGATGAATCTGAAAATTTTTTTTGACAACTTCTTGAGATATTACATAAATTAAGAAACATATTCTTTAGTACCCATAAGGTATAGATGCTCAGTGACTCTGTTTTCAGTAATCATATTATAAAAAAAATGCTTTGTTTCAGTAAAAAATACTATTATATGAATTGCGGATTAATCATTTTCACTTTAATTTAAAGCATAAATTCTACGGGTGCTAACAGAAAATTAGAGCGATACATATTACGTTATGACTGAAGGTCTTTATAATATTATAAGTGAATTATATGAATATCAAAATGTGAAGTTTTAAAATATTTTGATGAAGAAGCTATTAAAGTAGGAATTACATAAAATATTTAATTATCAAAATTTTATCGAGCATTAATAATGGTGAACCTGCTGGTCACCAAAGGCGGCTGGTATCCAATAATCGTAAAAATGAAGATAAAACATTTTTAAATTTCTAAATACATAGCCTATAAATAAAAAAAATAAATAAAAATTTCGAAAATTTTTACAAAGTGCGGATTGTAGGAAACTCGCATATTTAAAAAAAATTCGCATGTAATCTGCAAACCACTCTTTTAAGATATTCTATTAGAAAATATATCAGATATACTCATAGTTTATAGCTGACCTGATTAATTCCTTTTATTGATAATTTTTAATTGTGTTAACGTGCTGTTTGATGAAAAAGTAATGTTGGAGGTCTCATTAATATCTTTCTGGTGGAATAAGAAAATGAAGTTGGTGCCAAGACAAAGTGCAGATAGAAATTAAATGAGACGAACAAGTATCGAACTCCATTAGAGACGTTTTGCAAATAATGATCAAAACAAGTTTGAAAAATAATGGGATTAAATGTGTATTGCGATTCGAAGTTTCAAATTAGCTAACAAAACCAAGAATATCAAACTGTGGATATGAGAATCAATAAAAATGAAAAGAAAATAAAAACAAACAATCTATATTATCGGCGAACAAGTTAATTTCCGAAGGTGACAAATAAGCAATGCGAATAAAGATAAATATTTTTCACAGCCATATAGAATTATGAGTGATGCCAAAATATTTATAAAAATATTAATTTTTTTAAAAAAAAAATACTATTTTATCTGTAAATTACGATTTATTAATTTTTTACAACTTTTGGAGGAAGATATTAAATCATTCACACCATAAATAATCCATGAATCATCTCCATCATAAAAAAACATAGGGAGTAAAATAATGCTTTTTTTTTTACATTGCAGTCATATAACTAACATGTTAAGAAAAAGTTTAACTGTGAAAATTTAGTACTGAGGTTTCCTGCTTGGAGAATGTCAGCAATGCTGAAATCTGGCTTATAGGGACCTGTATTTTTTTTACATTCAATGTTTCGTTTTGAGAACGCTGCGAAAATAGAATTATTTATACATTTGCAACATTACCCATTTTTTACATGTAATAATTGATAACAATTGATCTAACGATTAAATTTTCAATCAATTGCCGAATTGATTGACTGTTAGTAACAATTAATAAAAATTTTCATCCAAATAACATTTAAAAAAATTATATGCGCACATTTTTTTAGAAGGGCCACCGTTAATAATAATAATTAAAAAATGAATATTCAATAAACCCAAATCATTTGCCGGTGCTTTTAGCCATGTCTGGTTCATCTACATTTAAAATATTACTTTTAATCTTCTAAGTTTTTATGAAAATACGACTTTAGAAAATAATCTCAAAAGGGAGGGGCAGAATCTGCAGCTCTGCAACCTTAATGAGTGAGTCATCAGTCATTTTTTATACTGTTCGTTTTAGTATCCTGAGACAACCACTTTTCGACGATTCTATCTCACTAAGGGGTGAAATGCGGTGAGGATGAGCACATTTCCGGAATTCGTCGTCCTTTGACCTTTATTCCCGCTGTAATAGATACTTTTTCATTCACTTTTTTTCACGTGTATATTAGCATTGTGTCTTTTCTGGCCTTATTATTTTATTTTAATTTTGTCCTCGAGTAATCGAATTTATTTTATTGTTAAATGTAAACATCTCCTCTTTAAATCTTTTCTCTCACTACTATTTTAACGAATTAAACTCATCCTAACGCATGCGCAGAAGCGCAGAAGGTTTTAGAATACATTGGCAAATAATACGTTAAGATTCTATGATGGAATTTTTCTTTATTTTTCACTGCATTGTTTTCTGGATTTTGAGGTTCATAGCTAAAATATAGAGTGTAGACTTCGGAAAAAAACAGAAAAAAGAAATAAAATCCTTAATACAAAGAAAAAAACACACTTACACTAGTTAGTTTTATCGAAATAATTTTAACACATTATTATTAATATAAAAGAAAAACTAGAATAATAATATAAAATAAAAACTAGAATAATAGAACCTTATTTTCCTTGTTTTATTTTCTTAAAATATATCAATTTTTAATTTTTCAATCTATAAAATTTATTAATGAATCATCCTTCCTGTCAGAGAAAATTATCATATTTTTGATACGCAATTAAAAACCGTATAAAAATGAAAACGAATGTATGCAGCAGTATTCGTAATCGGATACGGCACATGCTTTTCCATGCTGAAATTTATTTTTAATAATAATATAGCATTTATTTTTAAACAAATATCTGCACTTTTATAATTCTTTCTTTTTTTGTGTGTGTATGCATGGGTTTGGGAATTTGTAGGAGAGTTTTTTTTGTACAGATTTCATAATCTTATAACAATTTTTAATCTAATTAAGAGACGTTTCAGTGTAACACACATGCCCCTGGACATACACCTGGTAGACCGATTTGAGTGACCCTAATGGTTTCTCTTTTCACAACAGCAAGATGGATTTGTATAATTGTCTTTGGAATTAAGTTGTAATCAAATGTTTTTCTATTAATAAAGTTGCTCAGATATCAGTTGCTCCTCTGTTGTTAACTATAACTATGTTTAGCCTTCTGAAATATCCA
Source organism: Argiope aurantia (assembly GCA_026543865.1). Classification (NCBI taxonomy): domain Eukaryota; kingdom Metazoa; phylum Arthropoda; class Arachnida; order Araneae; family Araneidae; genus Argiope; species Argiope aurantia. Next base: position 233,202 of record JAPMOR010001233.1, read on the forward strand.
TAAACCATTTGAAACATTGTACGTTAGTTCGATTGTTAGTTCTGCGGGGTTCCTATAGCAGAATGCTTCTTCCGGCTGCCATATTACTTCTAAAAATAAAGAACTTTATTTATTTTTTTATTATTTTTATTCTTTTGTTTTACATTTCACAGCAAACAAATAAACAAACAAACAAAAAACATCGATTAATTTGTAAAAAAAATCATTAAGTATAACATTGTGTAACTGAAAATTCTGAATTTCCCTTTATGTTTGAGCGACCTAAAGGGCTTTGGGCTTACAAATGTGTCTTTCATATTTTTGTTTAAGATGTCATTTGTTGGTTTATGAACATATTCTTTAGCTTTTATGTGAGTTACTCAAATCGAATCTATTTCTTTTTTGGTACTAAATTGTTGTTATATCTTAGAATCCGAAAGAAATTTAGGCGGAGTTGATTCCTTTCACTCTTGGACCCACCACTCCATTACCGGCAGTCAGTTATCTCCATCTGCGTCGTACAGGATTGGTTTCTTTTTACCGGCGAATTTGGCATCTCGGTTTTCATGGGAGAGGCACACAACATTACGGTCGGCAATTGGTTCTAACGGCTGTATGGTAATGTCTGTTCATGGAAAAGGCTGGTGACTACTTTAATTATTTTACAAAGGGAAAGCGAGATTTTATATCTGGACAAAGGTAAAGTAATTTTAATTCAGAAAAATAATTTACTTTTGAACAGGATTCGAAATATATATTTGCTAGATATTTTCCATGTGTCAAGCCTAAAATAGCGGCAAACCAGCCGGTCGAATAATGAAATTTAAGATAATTTATAACTTGTTATACATATATGTAAATAGTAATAAAATGTATGATTTATTAAATGCACCAGCGATAAACTTAGAATTTTATTGCTGATCTAACTCTCTGCAGTCAGCATGTGTCATGTGTATTTTAATATACGAGTAGCATGGATTAATTTCACAGAGAATTTTCGGTATCAAATCACTGACGGTGCAATTAATTATGTATTTAAATGTTACTTAATATAAAAGCGTGCTATTAATTTTTATTTATTCCTGCTATTATTTTATCATTTCTAATACCGTGAATTGCTCGTTATAACATTGTGATTTTCTTATTTATCATTTTTTGAAAAATTGGATATTATTTTTATGGAAATGCTTGCATTGGAAAAGGAAAAAAGTGAAAATTCAGGAATGATTTTGGATTTGAAACAGCAGGATTTCTTTTTTTCTTAATTTTTTGAATTATAATTTGTGAAATAGCTTCGAATGGCGAAAATTCGAAATGCATTGAAATAGACGAGAACAGTCTGCAAAATTCGATTTTGTTTTCGTAATTTTAAGCAGTCAAAAAAAGATAATAACAATTCTCTAAGTCTAAAGAAAAATGCGCAAGCGGTAGATAAGATCTACAAAGTAAAAAATGTGCATATATTATTAAGTTAATCAATAATTGCAATTACGAATTTTCAAATAACAATAAAATTTTAATACATTGCAAAAAGTATTTTTTTTGTTTTTGTTTATATATATATTATATTAATTTCCCAAATCTCAACACTAAATTTTATTAAAGAATTTAAATTAATATTTTATTTACTGATAATGTATTAGTTATATATGTATTTGAGTTAATAAAAATTTTATATGCAAATATTTCACTTGTTTAGAAAGTCCTTTAAAAATTTATTTTTGTGGTCCAAAGATTTTTTTTTGTGTGTGTGTATGTCTGCATGTATTATTAATAAAGAATTATATCTTAAAGTTTAATGTAACAAAGTTAACTCTAAAATAAACAGGATGAAGGGATTTGTAGCATTTTAAATATATTTATCTTCTACTAATCACAGCAGTTCTTCCATTCGTTTCCTTATAGAATGTTTTTGAAAATAAAAATAAAAAATCTCAGATATTAATATTTGATTTTACATTATGAAAATCTTTGATTTATCACATGTACGTTTACACTTTTATGTTTGTCAACTTAAGAGTGTCAATATTTTTCATGTATAAAAAGAAAAAATCTGGAAAGTAATTATTTTTTGCAATGTTTCATTTTTGTCATATTGATTTTTATATTACAAGAAATTTAAGAAACTGATAAAAATCTATGACTCTGTAACATCACATTTAACATTTTTGTTTTGTAACTAAATGTATATCATTGATTTTTGGAATGACAGCTGCAAATTCACCTCTAAATAAGTTGAAAGAGAAATCTGGGAAACTATTTTTTTTTACTTGAGTGACTTTTGTAAAAATCGTTTCATACTTTTTTAGAATCCTTTATGTTCTGATCTCTTAAGAAAATGAGAAATAAAAATAAATACACAAATTTTTTTATTTAAAAAAATATCTAGCATTAAAATCAAAATTTGAAAGCATGTTTTAGTTTCCTACACAGTTGAAAGCTTCATACAAAATTGGTATCGAATTTAAACATGCTTTTTTCTATTAGTATAATTAACAGAAAAGCATTTAACTTTTTCAAATTTGGAAGAAAATATAATTGAAATGATAATAATAAATAAAAAAAATTTCAAATTTGGTTAAAAAAATTTTTTTTTTCATGCTAATTCTATCCGCCTTAACAAATACGGTAAAGTTTTGAATATCCACATTTATTTATCCAAAAAATAACTGCTTATTAATTATTGCATACATTATGTTAATCGTATACATTATGTTATGTTAATTAACAGTAAAATCTGTTAACCAAGGTTTTTCGAAAGCACTTTCTTGATAGTAGAACCTGATAGAATTAGCAATGTAAGACTTTTTACCGATTCTTTTGAAAATTAAAAAATATTGTGGTTAGAATTTATTTTTAATACGCATACTCTTATTTATTTCTCAGGATAAAAATCGATGTTGTATGGGCAACTAAATAAAAGAAAACTGAATTTTATTAGTTGTGTAGCTGCTTCAGAAATGTCAAATCGGCTGCAAAACATTTTATGCTTATTTGAAGAATCTATCCACAATGTGCTGATAAATTTTTAGTCAGCTAATAAGCTGCATTTTCAAAATTTTATTCTCAAATTATATAAAAAAAGCTAGTTTTTATAATAATTTGAATGTAACCAAAATTTCCACTGTTATGAAAATTTTATTAATTTACATTTTAAGAACATACAAGATCAAAATAATTTATCATCTCAAAAATTTATTTTTATTTGACAAAAAAAAAAAAAATGTTTAAAATAGTGCTTAAATAGGTGTCTTTTCACTAATTTTAATAAATTTTATTTTTGAAGAAGGATTTGTTGCAGGTTTATCCAATTGTTAGAATGAGTCTTATTTTATTACCAGTTTTTAAATATTTTGGCATACAATTTGTATATTGTCCTTTTCGACACTTATTGGAATTCTTTGAAATACGGTAGATTTTTTTTTAGTTTAAATCGTTCACTCTTGCTTCATGCTATTTGTTTTATTGTTGTAATGTTAACAAATAGCATGAGTAAGGATTAAGATTACATACAAGTTAAAACAATTTCTTTATTTTGTAGTAGCTTTAGATTTAATTTATTAATTTAAACTTTTATTCAGCATTAGCTTGGATTCTGATGCATGTTGAAATTTAAAGACTTGATTCAGTTTTCGTATTTTTTTTAACTTTAATCTTTTCAAAAGTAGCTACTTATTTAGTTGACATGACACATTACCATGGAAATTTAGATTTCATCATGTTTGGAATAAAATTTTATTATTTTTCTTCAGATAGATTAATTTTTTCATGTAATAATTTCACAATGTTTTTAATATTTCAGATGCTTTTTGTATAAACCTATTCATTTTATTATTTAACTAATTGTATTTTACTTCTTTTCACAATTAATTATTTTATGAAGTTTAGATATTTTCTCTTTCAAACCTTTATCATGTTTGATTTAGGCAACAAAAATGTTATTTATTAATTTTTTTTTGTTTATTTTGCAATTTATTTACTTTTATTGTTTGAAGTTTTTCTTTAGTTGTTAAGGTCAGATTCATTTTTGATAGTTGTTGAAGGTTATTTGTTTCAAAATTATAATCATTTAGAAGCTTCTATATTAATTACATGAATGTGATTAATCACCAAAAAAATTTGTCAAAGATGTTATGGTTATTGTACATGATTAATACACAAGTACTATAATATATTTTATATAGTTTTTGTAGGTTTTTAAAAAAATTACAGAATTTTATACCTTGTTACTGTATTCTTTCTTAAATGTTTCCACCCCCCCTCCCCATAAATACTTAAATTTACATAAACTATTATTTCGTGTTAAAAAAGTTGACATTTCCAGATTTATTATGTAATTATACTTGCAATTTCACTCTTATCTAGGAGTCATAATGCTCAGAGATTAAGAACGTTAGGGCTCAAGAATTCATTTTCCTCACCGCAGATGGTGACATTCTTTTAAAACATATATTTAGATAAAAGGTTATTTTTATGTGCTTTTGCTGATAGTTTATATTGGAAGAGAGATTATATTTATAACATTTTTATAGTTAATATTTCATTTTTCAAAATAGGTTAAATTTTATATAATTTTAGCCTTATCTGAAAAAACTGACGTAATTGACATGCTTAAACTAAATATAATTTCACTTTGAAAAATATAATCATAAAATAAACATGGAAACTATGTAATGATGTGTCCCTTCAAATAGTTTTTAATAATAAATGTAATGTATTCCAAATTAGTTTATGTATTGATCAGCATTTGATTTTAAACAAATGATGAAAAGAATTTGGTTTGCTGTGTGTGGTTTATTTTTGTATTATACTGTTAAAAATAATTGAAATGTATGGTCCCCCCCCCCATAATTCCAAGATTCGTGAAAATACAAATATTTTTCATCTGCAATCTAGGCAGTTATGTTTTTGTTTATCAGATTGCTACTAACTAAAGTTAGTCAAGAAAAATTGTACTTTTTTACTTTTTGAGTTGTTACATTTCGAGTTTTTATTCATGAAATTTAGAAAATAGTTTGTAAAAAAAATGTTTACCATTTTCTATAATAAGGATACTGTTAGATAATTGATGGAAATAAGTTTTTATTAATTTAAAATAGTTTGACCATGTTGTACTTTCATAATAATGTATCTTATTCAGAATATTGCATAACGTTGTGAAAATGTCGTTCAGTATTTTATGCAGTTACTTATATTGCTCCAAAATTCAGTCTGGAATCGTTGCTTGCCAAAAACATGCTTCCACTTACATATAAAAGTGATCACATAAAATTTATTTATGTAATGCTCTAAATATATAATTTTAGTTATTTTATAAAAATATCAATAAACTTCCAACTTGAAAATAATTCCTGATAACTTTTGATTAAAGAATAATTCGTGAAGTTTTTTCTTAAAAATTACACAACCTTCTTTAGCAGTTAGAATTTATAGTTTCATAACTGCATGGAGATCATTAAAAAAAATATATGATTTGGAGTTTTGCATAAACAGGTTTATCAAGGGAATAAACTGTGTTAAATAATTTGTTCTGATGAGTTTTAAGGTTATAAAATAGAATGGAAATGAATATTTTTTATGAACTTCATATTTTTACAAAACAAATTTGTATTAAAATTTCTATGTTTGAGTTGTTTTATTCTGGGTGGATGAAATAAATTTTCCCGTCCAATTACTAGTAAATTTAAATTCATATTATTAATTCAGAATATTGAATAATAAAAATTATCTTAAATAATAATAAGTAATTTACTTCAATTATTTATTAAAATTTATGTTTAATTTATTAAAATTACTTTTACTTTCAAATGGATATCGAAAATTGTATTTTCATTATTTTTTTATGCTTAATTATTCATATATTTATAATGATTTGCTGAAAATTAATGTAAGAGTTCAGAATGGCAATTTAATGGAAAACATATTTTATATGACGTGCACCTAAATCCCCGATTGCATGCAAATACTTCTGTGATTTAAATTCGGGCTACTATCAGTCAGTAGTAAAAAGAAAAATGGTTACGTCATTCTTATAATATTTTGTATATGATAACGTTGTATTGATAACATTTTTAAGTAAGATTTTCTTATCGCTTTTCATACATATAAACTCGAATAGTTCAGGGAGGGGGACCCTCATTAAAGTAAGTGATAAGAATATTGCAGATTATCGGTAAATATTGCCAAGACTTACCGCAAAATTACCATTTCTTTTCAGGAAATTTTTAATATCATATTTATTACCATCAAATACAGGCGACCCGTGCTTAACGGTTTCTACTTCCTTTACAGCCGATGATAAATCTGACGAGGATCACGAGTTTGAATCCCAGTTTTGCTGAAAATCTGTCATGCAGGCAGGCATAGGTGTGCCAACAAAAAACTTCCTTCAGAACGAATTTCAAAATTTTGCCCCTTCCGCCTTTTTTGTTATGGTAATTTTAAGTGGAGGAACTGTGTGAATTTCGTTATTCAGTAAAACTTATATAAATTCCTTCTACTTTTATCCATTTTTGAATTAAATAATTCAAAAAAATCCAGATATCCATAATTTTTTAAACCAAATTTCAGTAACGAAATATTTTTTTGCTCTTTCAGATGTTACTTATTTTTGAAAAGTCGAGTAGAATAGTAAAATCAGTTAGATGATTCAAATTTATGATTTATTAGATTAATGGTTTGCTTTCCCTTATGCAAGGGGCTTTTTTTGGAGGGATTTCGGTTTCATGATCGAATGACAAAGCCGACAGCTCACTTCCTAAGTTTCAATGTGATACGAACGTGACACATCCTAGTTCTTCGTTGATCTTTAGTAGATTCTGAAAGATTTAAAAGATATAGTTTAGTTAGTTAGATTGACTTTCCATTTTGAAGCTATAGAAATACTATTTTGGGACAGATCTCGCAATTTCGAATCATGGTCAGATGACGAAGACGATACATTTTCCGGAAACTCCTCATTGAATTCCGCATGAGGCTTACAGAAGGATGTTTGATCCTCGACATATTAAACGCGAAAAAAGTCCGTAAACACACAACCGTGCTGTGAAGTCATACCTTGAATCTTCGATCCTGTAGCGAAGCTAGGATTTTGTCATATTTGGATACCTTAAAATTTGCTCAACTCTTATGAACAAACAGATGATTTTCTTTGTAACATAAAATATATCCTTAAAAAAAAATGGTTGAAAAATATTGGATATTGAGCAAATAGTAAAATAATACTTTTTTTTTTCATTTATAGTGAATAAGTTAATCTTCCCGCAAGTTATCCTTTTTTTTTGGTCTAAATTAAAATTTTAAGAACATATGATAAATTTTGTTTTGTGTGCAATTATTCAGTATTTACAATAGGTCCAATTCTGTATATTTTTATTTTATTTGATTATTTTAACTATTCTAGAGGAAACTGATCAAATATCTTCCGTACATCGTATTTCGAACCAAGTATTGATTAAACAAACAACTCCTTTTTAGTCATTTCATGTATGGCCTTTGTTTCGGTTTTCTAGATTTTTGTTTTTATAAATTTAAGGCAGATGTTTTTACTGTCCATTTCAAGTGGCCATCTTGGAACTTTAAAAGCTTTTTTAAATCATATAATTAAAATATGGATAATCTCTTTTGTGGAGACCAGAAAAATTGGAAATGGAGCGAATATGATTTAGAAATTTCCTGGCTTAAAAATCATTGGAATATATTATTTGTTTCGTTCATAAAAATGTGTTGCCGATCTTTGCTATTGAAAGTTTATTTCTATGAGTCAGAATAATTCAAATAGGAACAAGACTGATGAAAAGCAAATTTTTCAAAATAACAGCAATTCGCTGTATTCATGTTATATTATATGCTTAGATTCGTATTATATACGACTTTCCGTTTTCCTATTTTTAATTTCAAAACTGAAATCCGAGCAGGAGTTTAAAAACGAAAAATGATTTTTGTTTAGTTTTATGTCTGTCTGTATATGTGTGTGCATGCGTGCTCTTTAAATTTAATCAACTGCAGTTAAAAGCCAATATAAACCAAGGCTTTTGTCTAATGATATGTTTCCCGTTTGGATAAATTCCAACGGTTAAAAAATAGTGTTGCAATTTTTTTTTAAACACTCGCATCGTTAAATGATCGGCGAAGTAGAGGCACTTATGGACATCCTTTGACCATTGCATAATCTACACATAATATCGTTATTCTAATATTGTTAATAAATCTTTAAATGGGCAGATTTAGAACAAATTGCTATTTCTCACTGTTTTAAAAATTTAAACTTATCAAAATCTGGAAGTCAATTTTTTTGTCTTACTTTTTTTAGGTAAATATATAAATAAATGATGTAAAGTAGGCTTAATTCAGTAGTAAGCAAAATTACATGAAAACCCAGTGAAAAGGATTTTAGAATAGGAGATATGAGTAATAATATTCGGTCATATCGCCAGCTTCCTAGTGAAGATTAATTGATATCCTTAAGATAGTTATTTCAATGATGCTGGGAAAAGCCATTGTGAAAGTTGATATTGGTATTTTGATTGTGTTTTTTTTTTCGTTGAGCAATTGTATGTATTTTTTTCATTTCGAATGATGCATGTTTATATGATAATTAAATTCGTCATTTGCTTGATGGCAATGACGTGTTTTCAAATTATATCGTCGCTTATAAAATGTTCTGAAATTGTATAGTCTCAATTTTCCAGATTTGCAAATAAATAAAGGAACTAAATTTTTCGTAAACGATAATGAATATATATATAATATATATGTTTTTTCACATCTTGAATGAATACATTGCCACAGTTTCATGCCGAATGTGGGAAAAAAAAATTGATTATGAAAATTTTCTTTTCTTTTTCCTATCTCTTGTAAAATTAGGAAAATAAAGATAAATAATGCTGTTTGGTAAGCGACGATATATTATTTGATTGTGGTGGTCACAATTTACCACTGCTTCTTGTGCTAAAGTGATTCCAGCCAATTGTACTACGTAAGAAAATAGGTTCAGTTCAGCACTACATAACAGAATGTGTCGAACTCAAAAGAAATTAGAGGGAGACATTACGGATAGTCAGATTTCTAGTTTTCTACCAACATTTCGAAGATTCTTAAAACTTTTGTTGGCCGTTGTTTTCTTACGCGAAAGTTGGATAGTAAATAAGCATAACAGCCAGTCACAATAATCCCTGTTTATGCGGCTTAGTAACGGGATGACTGACTGTAATTTAATAAATAATTATAAAATAAGTCCAATGTACTAACCTTTAGGGAGTTAAAAGTTACAGAAATTTGTTACTTAGCCGAGTGCCATACATTCCTGCAGGATTTTCGTATAAATCGTCACATCTTGTAATTCTTGTCCTTTGTAACCTACTTTCGTTCTTTAATCAAATATTAAATTCGGTTGCTCAGAGTACGAATTTTTCCGACTTGTTTGTGTATTTTTACTGTCAAAAAATGATTCATTTTGAACTTCATTTCACGATTGAAGTTCAAAATAAATGGTTTTACTATGAAAATATAACTACGAAAGATTAGAATAGTATTGCGATTAATGTTTTGACTTTTCTCCTGATATATCAGCTAGTTGAACATAAATTTTAAATCTTGCATTCAGCCATTATTTTCTAAGCCCGAAGTAATGTTTATTGGATTATATATTTGGTTAAGCGTCAGGAACAGTTCTACGAATGGTGCCATAAAATGAATTTATAGTCAAAATTGATTGCATTTCCTTTTAATCTTCTTTGCAGTGAATGATCTTTTATCTAATTAATGGACTAAAAACGGTGACTACAAAGAGGGAATTTCTACCATGGAAATAAGAAAGTCACATTATGCCATAATAGGTGGCTAGAGAACTTGCGGAGCCGTATTTAATGATTTTTTCTCTCAAATATATTGAATAATAATGACGTTGGGAAAGACACATTATCATTTTGCTGTAAAGTCTGAGTGATTCCTCCGCAATTGTTTCTTTTGATGTTTTCTGTAAAGGAACCTGCTCCGTAATGGCTCTAATCGTCAAATGATCACCTAGCGCCAATTCTCTGATCTGATCGACAATGTTGAGAATAAGATGAAGTGGAGGGTTTTCCAGTGCTTGATTCACTTATTAGTTTCTCTACCTTCAAACATTTTATTCGATTCAAACTCACTTCGATTCACTCATTTTATTCGATTCATTTTTGTTTTTGCTAAGCAGTTATTTATAAAGACATTTCGCAATATTTCGGTCGCTTGAATTGCTTTGTGCAAATAAATTTTAATGCATATTCCTTATTCAGTTACAATCGCATTTTTGGAAAAGTGACCTTCATATCTCTTTGTAAACAAATTTATTTTCGGACGATAAAATGAAATTAATTCTTGACTGTTACCAGGTTTTTATGAAAGTTGTAAAAATGTTTGTTAAAAGATTGAAGATCGTATCTACTGTTGATGTATTTTAAATGAAGCGTTCCAAATACTTTTTGATCACTGCAGTAGTTCGAAATTCCCATTCCAAGCTAATTAAATTTTAAGTTAGGACAGGATTCTTCTATACTCAAATTTAAAACATGCATGGGAACCAATAAAAGGGCATTAGTGTAGTACTACTCTCTTTTACTAGATCTGTATAAGGAATTTATTCAAAATAATAAATAAGATAAAAAGTTGCCATATGCGCTTGCATCGGTCATTTCACCGGTTCATTTGAAAGCAACAGATTTTAAAATGATTATTGATTTTTATTTTTCAAATTTGTGACTCCAATTCAGTGTTTACAGCGAATTACCTTTTGACTGAAATAATTTAAAAAGAAGCCTATATTGATGTGCCGACAGTCATGATTCAGCCATTGCATTTAAAATAATTATCTTATTTAAGCTGAGTTTGACCTAATATGCCAAACGAAAGATGATGATAGAAGAATCCGAGTAGATCCTAAAACGCTACAGCATTCCTGTCATATATATCCCTTATTGTTGCAAGTTATGTTGGATAAAGTGTACGATACCAGTCAGGAAAAAGTAATAATTTACAATATTTCTAACAGACCTACACGTAAAATGAACACATATTTTGAGGAGAAAAAAAAACTTATAAAATGACGCCATTTTGATCATGATACCTGAATTTAAATCTGAGCTGCAAGCTCCGAAACTTCGGCGAAATGCAAAATATTGTCGTCAAAATCTTTAATGTTAAATACCATATATATCTTTCTAGCTGCAATGCATTAAATTTACCAATGAACTTGCCCATTTCATTAGCTTTCGACTGAGTATACAATAAACCATATCAGTGACCTAGTGCAGGAGAAATTGTCATTCGTTTGCAATACTGAAATTGGCTGTCTTTGAAATAAACATTCATCGGAAAGCCCTCAAATGAAAGGATAGCGTATAGCATAATCGAGTGAATGCAAATCCGCCAATGTTGAACTCTTTCCGGTATGGTGATGTCCGCCAATTGGTTCCGTTATATATTTATAACTTAATAAAACTTAGTTTTAGCATTTCCATTCTTGATCTAACTCGGTGATTCCCAAATTATTCTGGTCGTGGAACCCCAAAATTTGTTGCCAATGAACGCGGAACCCTGAATATTTTTTTTATCAACGACTTTTAAAAATTTAATATCTGATATTAAATGAAACAAGTATTATTTTGGTATTTCAGATTTTATTGAATTAAACAAAACTAAAAAAAACCAATTCATCATAGAAATAATTAATAAAAATACAAAACATAAACTAAAATAAATGGAAAATCTTTAATGTGAAGAATGCACCTGCTTCTTTGATTCCACGATTCTCTTAAAATTTGGGAGTTAGGTTTGATAACTGAACTCGCATATCTGGTGCAGCATCAAGTTTGTTACGATATTTGGTTTTTGTCGCCACATATTTTGGAAACCCAGCTGCACACAAATAAGTGGTTGCAAACGGCAATGTAATTCGAATAGCCTGTTTTGCTAAATTTGGATATTCATCGAATACATCTGACCAGAATATTGTTAATGAAACTGTTCTAAATTTGGCTTCTAATTGTGTATCCGAACTCAATTCAATCAAATGTTCATAATCCATGGAATGAAATCCTTTTTGGTTTTTCTTTTATTTTAAAAGGATTTTGTACCCAGTAATTATCTTGATTCTCTAAGTTTGGAAAATAACCACTGAGTGATTGCTGTAAACTGGACAGATATGTTTTTATACCATCACGGATTTCCATATCTAAATCCACTTCAGATTCTTCGAGAAAATCACTAAGCGTCTGGAAACACTCGGAAGTTATTTTGCTCCACAGCTGAAATCCAATATTGTATTTTCCTTGAAAAGGCAACCAATTTATCTTTTGTTTGCAATATGTTGACTTGTTTTCCTTGCAGAGCCAAACATATTTCGTTCAATTTTCCAAATATATCAGCAAGGTATGTATGTGTAGATAGCCAAGCCATATTATTTAATCTGTCTAATATTCATATTCAATTCATGACCAATAAAATAAGCCATCAGTTCCTTTCGCAATTCAAATATTCGCACAAGCATTTTACTATGCGATAACTATCTAACTTCCGTATGAAAAAGTAAAGTGGTGTGAAGACCACCCATATCTTCGCACATGGCTTTGAAAATACGTGATTGCAATGGTTTACTTTTGATCAAATCAATAATCTTCCCTGCTTCGTCTAGAACAGGTTTAAATGTAAACAAAATCCTTTTTGTTACTAATGCATATCTGTAAAGAATGCAGTCAGTACTGTTACAGTTTTTTTTTTTTTTTTGCAACATTTTTAGTGCGTGCTACAGCACCACTCACTTTTCCTGTCATTGCTTTTGCTCCATCGCTGCAAACAAACCGCATCCGGGGCCTCCTCGTCACCAGTACTAGTAAATCCAAACGACAGGTAACTAGTATCATATTTACGTCTTTTCGTTGATACCACCTTCCAAAATTTTAAGATGAGGCTGTAGCTGTACGGAACTGGAAGTCGATGTCATTGCGGGTTCCAGAATGCCTGATTGTAGATTCCGCGATTTCTGCATTACTACTAACAACGTCAGTTTTCTTTAGCGACCCATTTTCTAACCAACGATCCATTATAAGGGCAATTTTTGTGTTTTAGATATTACGGTATTTCTTTTGATATTGAAACTTTGTTTACGGT
>JAPMOR010001233.1:246333-348888 GCA_026543865.1 Argiope aurantia
CTACCAGTCTTTCGGTGTATTCGTCCGTATTTCCATGTATTTCTACTAGAAATGGTGTGAAAAGGCTCTGTTTTTGTTTAGGTTTTTTCAATAATCCACAGTTTTTTATTTTTTTACACATTACTTTAATTATTTTTTTTCCTTTTCCATCTAATTGATGTCATTTAAGAATATGCAATGCAGACAAGTCAGTGATTATGATGAAAGCAAATAAATACGTGCTTTGCATGGATCAACTGGTGCGGTTATAAGAAGCCAAGGGACATAGACAATCGCCAAAGCCGTAACCTGGAAAAGAAGTTTGGAATATGCCACTATGGCCGTCTATTGGTAGGATCGAAACTTTGATCCCGGTTAAACATCCAAAAAAGGGTATATTGCACAAAAAAAAAAAAAAAAAAAAATTGGGGGTCGATTGTAAAATTTCGAGGAGAATGTGAATATATTAAACACCATTCTTATATTTTTTAATCGAATAAAATTTGTCACACGGAACCCCTAAATTTTTTCGTGGAACCCACTTTGGAAACCATTGATCTAACTAATGCTGTACAGTTAGGACAGAAAATTAAAATAAGGAGGCTACAATAACCTCCCCTCGAGGTTTTTTTTTTATTGACAATTTCAGCGATATATTGCTAACGAAAGATATTCTTGGACAGAATATCCGCTTTTCTCTTAAACTTTTTTACTTTCTCGTATAATGTAGCGAAAGTATTGTAATCGTCAAAGAAATTCGAGATTGAGATTTTGATGAATCTCAATCTCGATCTCAATCTCACGTTTTAGACCTATCTGAGTTTGAAAAACACATTTTTGAAAAGTATCCATCTGTCTGTGACAAAAATAACTCAAAAGCGCTTTGAGCTAGACGGATGAAATTGACTACACGGCCTTTACACCAAATTTATATATTTCTATTATATTGTGAGCAAAATTTGTTCTGAGAAAGTGTCTGTCCTGCTGTTCACATATAAGTTAACACAACTACAAAATGATGAGAGCTAGATAGATAAAATTCGGTACACAGAATTATCATTTGCAGTGTAGACACCTGTCAAATTTTGAGCCAAATCCAACCTGGAGTTTTTCATCTGTCGATCTGTACTTTTAGAAACATGTAAACGCGATAATTCACAACGCAGCGACTCAAATATATCAAATTTGGCATGGGATTTTGTGACTACAAGTATAGTTTTGTGTTAAGTTTTTGTTTCAGTCGGCTGGGAAAAATACGTTTGAAATCAAATTCGATTTTCGAATATTTTTAATTGCATGCCAAGGATTAATCACCGAAAAAGTCGCCAAGGATGACAAGATATTCAGTAAAAATGCCAATTTCATGTCAAAGGTTATGCTTTCATGCTTCGGTTGTCCGCCAATGCCTTGTAAGCCAATTTCTAGGATACCTTTATTAGAGAGTATCTGAGAAAGTTTTTGGAAGACCACTCCCGTTGGTTGCAATTATATCTGTCTATTTGTGAACAAGACGCTTAGAAAGCGCTCTGAGATAGACGAAGTTTGATATTTGGTCTTTACACAAATTTGTACATTTCTGTCAAATTTTGAACGAAATTTATACAGTGAGATGTTTGACTGTTTGAATATAAGTTAATTCGATAACTATAAACCGAAGGGAGATAGACGGATTTGGTACATAGATGTATGATCTAAAATATGGACATTTTTACATTTGGGATTAATTCCGTCCAGGGGTTCTGCCGGTGTATTCTTCCATAAGTCTGTAAATGCTATGATCTTGATTTCAAACGGACAAGGAAGGAGGGGAGGGGGAGAAAAAACCTCATCCGAAATATGCATTTGGTTTTTGGGTACTTATGTATTAATTTCATGCATCCTAGCATTTAATCGTTGATAATCGTACGCTAACAAGTTTTCTTCATTATTGTTAACCAATGGCATGTCGTTAATAACGTGCAAATTCATTAATTAGAGAATATGTGAGTAAGTTTCGCAGATACCACTTCCGCTGATTTTTTATTTTGAAATTGTTTATAGGCACATTATCTTTAAATGGCGATTTGCATGATAAAAATGTGAGCATAAAATTCGCACCTGCAGTTATTCAAATTTGGCTGATAATTATTTCTTGGATAATAGGTAGCCGCTAAGAAGAGGCCGCGATGGCCTGGTGGTAAGGTCTCAGCTTGTGAGCCGTAGAGTTTCAGGTTCGAGACCCGATTCCACCGAAAAACCGTCGTGTAAGGGTATCTGTTGCACGTTAAATCCGTCATGCCAAACGTCCTCCCGCTGGTGTGGTGTGGTGTGGAGAGGGGGTTGCCAGCTCAGGTGTCGTCCTCGTCCTCTGACTGCGGTTCAAAATTACGAGGTCCGTCCCAAAAATAGCCCTAGTGTTGCTTTTCAACGGGGCGTTAATATAACTAAACCAAACTAAACTAGGCCGCTAAGAAAAAGTTTTTGTAAATTTTTATTGTTAAAAATTGATTGAAAATTACTTTTTTCCCCCTCAATGAACTTCGGAGCATATCATTGCGCAGATAACCATTTTTACACCACTTTCAAAATTAAAGAACTCACTGAAATTAATTTTTTTTCCACATTATTTTTCTCTCTAATTTTATTAATTAAAAAAATGTAAGCATTTATTACTTCAAAATCTGTACTGTTTTAATTTAGATACTTCTTTAGCATTTGTACATATGCTTATTACAGTGGTAGTAATTTTTTTTTTTTTTTTTTGTGTGTGTACTATGTATAATTTTTAAAAGTATTATGAAGATGGATGAATCAATTCTTAAACATATACTATAATATTTTAGACTAGAAATACGAACCTTCTTCATTTTAATAAATTTAATTTTAAAGATAGCTATTAATAATAAGAAGGGGAAAAAATCGTCGACCCCTGACATAGATGATATGTAACCAAATGCTTTTAATTTGCACCAATAACAATGTTTAAAGTATCTTTGTCTTTAGGCAATGTAATCCTTAGCATTCAACATGCTTATATATAACTTGTACGCAGAAAATTACTCTTAAACAAAATACACCCCCCCCCTCCCTCTAATTCTGAATGTCACTTACAAATAAATTCAAAATAAATAGGATTCATTTATTTCCTTGTGGAGTTACCGAGCTAGGGGTAAAAATATTTTCATGTTTCTATTTATTTTATTTATTTAATAAAAATATTTATATTTTTTTGTAATCGTATTGTATATATTTTTATTTAAAATGTGTCTTTCTGTATTTTTTTGTGTCTCGTAGAGCATTTTGTATTTGCTTTGTAGCCATTAAATGCCGTTAAACCTTGCATGTAGCTGTTAAATTGTTTTTTTCATATAACGTGTAATCAAATAATACAGCTTTAGTATATGATCTCAGTAACAATTCATATTAATAATTAAATTTTCAATATCGCTTACTTTATTAAATAACTATGACGTGAAGATTTTCTTACAATTAACATTCATCCTTCCGGTCCAGATTTCTAATGAACCTGTTACGAGAAGTTCCGATTCCAAGAACGGGCGTAGGCCGACTAATGAATAGGTAATCTATCGTCTGAGTTGTCTGGAATCTGATTAAGAGGCTCGATATTTCACCTACATTCTCCACCTTCAAGGTCTGGAATTATCACCGAAGATGTTGTCCGGTTTCCGTTTCTTGCGCGAAGATAAAAGACGTTACTCAACAATGGGAAATCCTGCTTACCTCCCTCCCTCCCTCCATCCACTCACTCACTCACGCACCGAGATTAGAATGGAAGGAATGACACTATTTCAAGGCATTTTTCAGACAATGCTTCCTTGAATGATTGTTTTGAGTGTTTACACATACTTGTTGCAAGAAACTCTATAGTTGCACGTCATTATTTTTTTTATTTCGTTCTTGGCAGTTATACAGTTTTAAATTCTTCGTATATTTAAAGTACAGATAGTGATGGTTATTTTTAGTTGAATTCCATATTTATATAATCTGGATGAAGCTGAAAAGGAAGTCATCGGCATACTTCCCTGCAAGTAGCGAATCCATGCAAAGAAAAAACTTTTACAGAGTTTGCAGGCGTAACCTGGTACAGATGGAACATTTATAGAGTAACCACTTTTTTCCTAGAGCTTGAGGTACTTTGGCATAGATTAGCCAAAAGTCCAAGAACGGAAGATAAATAAAACAGAAGAACAATATTTGGAATGTTTTGAGGTGTGAGGATTTTATTGATTATTATTGATTTATCGCTATTGTGTTTGTCATGAACTTTTTTATAGTTCGAATGGTTCCTGTCATTCTCTTTGAGAAATATGACACAACTCGAAATCGATATAAATTATATTTTATTTGTATTTAATAGCATATTGTTTATATTCAGGGCTGTAAGCTTTTTCAACTAATATTCATGTAAATTGTAAAAAAATATCCTTGTATCATTATTAATCTTTCCGTGCTTTGTTTCTTGTCCGCCTATTAGGGAAAATATCTTCATTAATAAAAAGATTTACACTTTTGCATGATAAATATGCCTCGTATAATCGATATATATGTTGCTCTAAACCAGGACATCTGACCAAATAACTTGTCATATGACCCGATTGAAGATAATGAAGTGAATAGTTTTGGGTGATTTGTAATCATCATGTCTTCTGTAACGACCGCCTCGACTTCTCTAATGTTCTGTTACTTATTTGTGGCTTAATTTTTATAGGTTGATACTAATCAGTGTTATAGAAATTTGAATTACTTTCACCGAAAGCTATTTTCCATTTGAAATTTTTATTTTGAAATGTTGTCATATCATATTCAAAAGAAACATTCCTATTTCCCAGAATGCCATTCATTCCATCAGAGAATAATGCGCCATTTAGGTTTAAAAGAAAAGAGAAAGAAAAAAAATAACCATGTACATTTGGCATTTTTGATGGCCACTAAGACTTTTACTAAGACTGGAACTTTGTCTCATTGTGTGAAGTGTGTTTAGTGAAGTTGTTTCAGTGGCCATTTGGACAACAGCTATGCAGTTGTGTTTATAGAGAAGTTCTATGAACATTCATGTAATTTATGAGATAGTTTAGTATGTAATTTATATTTTTACATGTGATTATTAATTTTTTAAATGTCTATAATTTTTATAATGAATTCTAAGAGACATCAATATATTGATTAATTACATAGTTGGAAGCATGTTGTCAATCTGGAAAGCAGGTTTACATTCTTCTCGTACAGCGTTTAGAATGTTTTTAGATAGCTTCATTTGTTTTCATAATATCGTCATTAAACAAAAATGACCTTTTTTTGTTCAAAAATTTGATTCTATATTGATATCGGTTTAGGTTTTTTTATTGTTTCTCAAAACTGACATTTTTTTTGTGTGTTGTCATACAAGTTCTTTATTATTAAATCTAAATTTGTTTTATGAGCTCTCTTTATGAAGCCGCGGTGGCCTGGTGGTAAGGTCTCGGCATCGGAACCTGAGAGTTTCAGGTTCATGACCCGATTCCACCGAAGAACCGTCGTGTAAGGGGGTCTGTTGCACGTTAAATCCGTCATGACGAAACGTCCTTCCGCTGATGTGGTGTGGTGTGGAGAGGGGGTGCCAGCTCAGGTGTCGTCCTCGTCATCTGACCGCGGTGCAAAATTACGAGGTCCGTCCCAAAATAGCCCTAGTGTTGCTTTAAACGGGACGTTAATATAATTAAACCAAACCAAACCAAACCAAACCATGAGCTCTCTTTAAATAAATTTTGAAACTCTTATCTCCTTTATTTTGCACTTTCATAGTTTTCTTTGCCAATTTCAAATCCTCTTCTAAATGCTTACAAAAATTAAGAAAAGGAACAATTTGAAAGAGAAAATACTCTTTAGTTCCAATTTGAATTGAATTATAAACTAATGAATTAAGTTCAACCATAATAATTATTTTACAGTAACTGTGCTAGGACGCAGCTTCCACGTTGTAACGAGAGAAGCGAGTAAATCCCAGAGGAGTGTGATGCAATCCTCCGGGACTTGGCGAGCGTTAATAGGAGTTTGAGCAGCTCCGTAGTATTGAATAAAATGATTAATTTTATTTTTGATTAAAAAAGGGAAGATGATCCCATCAAGGGAATCAAATTTTGAATAGTTTTAATGTACAGTATCTTCATAAAATTGATTTTTCAGCTTTCTATTAAGAAAAATGACCGATTCCGACTTGCACCTGACTTAGGTTTGAAATTTTAATGTATATAAAGTTATGTCTTTCGAAATGGATTCGAATGAAATGGATTCAATCGTCGCATTAATCCTCATCAAATATTGGTATTTGCTTTTATATGATAAAATTTTTCTCTCTGCTGTAATATATAGTATGTTTAAATTGGTATGGTATAAAACTATTATTTACGAATATAATTTAATAAAATAAAATTTAAAATGTCTTATTTTTTGATTATAAACATTCTATTTTGGATGCTCTTATTCTCGAACAGAAAATATTGCTATGATGGAAATGATGTGTGTGTGTGTGTGTGTGTATATGCGCGCGGAAGATTCTCTGTGACCTTCTGGCTGAGGCCATTACAGAATTTTTGCCTTTCCTTTGTGGTTGGCGCGTGATTTTTTCAGTGTTAAGTGCCGACGTAAAGCTCATTTTTTAGTTATCGTACTCCAAACTGGCTCGTATAAGTCGTCACACCCATTGATAGATCGTCGGTCGATAAAAATGACTGTTTATCGTTGATTGGTCTTCACTCTGATTTCTGATGCTGCAATGAAAGCTGAGTTATTGACATTGCTTCCTTTCCCACCTCCTGTTGCTCTTTATCCTTCTGATATGTAGATGTCCTCATTTTCTTCATCTGCGATATTGAACATTTCGGGGCATTCTGGAATGCATGATCAATAACAGTTCTATCTGATATCGTTGGTTCAGAGCATTCCAAAATTCACCAGAATTTAAAAACTGATACACAATTATTTAACTCTACCGAGTGTTGCAATGTTCTGTTTTTCTCTTTTCTTCCTTTCTTTTCTTTTTTTGTGTGTGCCATAATTATCACGCGAATTAATTGTGTAATATGCAATAATATTTAAAATAAGGATTGGAATTAAAAATTCACGAAACATATAGCATTCTAAACCTTGCTAAATTTAGAAGCTGATTCATTATTGATTTGTACTGCAGTCAAAATTTTCTACAGCAGCGCAATAAACAATCAATAAAATGTTCAATGAACAATAAAATTTTCGGTAAAAGGCGCAGTTTTTATTCTGTTTGCTACTGCGGCAATTATCCGCTGATTGATTTAATTTATTAGATTAAAATTCCTCTTCAAAGTAATTAGAGGCTAATCAGAGGAACCCACTAATTTCGAATAGTGGTCAAAATTATTCAGATAACGAGGATGCCATCTGAACCAGTATTTCCCCTCTAAATTTCTGCATTTTAATTTTTAACAGCAGAGAGAGATTGTTAAACGATTTCAAAGATCCGTATCAAGACCGCTTCTCGCATTTCAAAAATTGTAGTGGCCAACTGAGCATCGTGGTCTTAGAATAGTCTTGACGACTTTGTTCTGTGTCTTCTTCAATTTACAGCGAGAAAAAGTTCCTTGTTAAAGAAAAATTTAATATCCTATCACAGCTTTACCAGGAAATAAGCGACTAGCCTGGTTGTGAAATTGAATCTTCCAAGGTCTTCGTGCTTTTTCTCTCCATCTATAAATTAAACCACATAGAAATGCTTTTTCTGCTTTTCATTTTTTTTAAATATCGCATTAAAAGTTATACTTGATTCAATTGTTTAATTCATTTATATTTAACTGAAATTATTTCTCAAAAATTGACCTTTAAAGTATAAACCTTAAATGTAGGATGTCTTTGTGTGACGATCACTCAAGTATAAAGGAAGTTCTACTTGCTGGAGTTGAAATCGTCTCTTTTTATGCACCAAGTTTTTTTTTTTTTTTTTTTTTTTGTTGTGGTAATTCATCTCTTGAGTGGAATGTGGAAATGGCGCATTCTTTCCCGTCTCATGCAATTAAAATAAGCTGCCAAAGCTCACTTTTCTTCACCCCACCCATTTGAACTAGAGAGTTTCTTGATTTAGAGTGGGCGGTAGAAGAGAATGATTACCCAAGACCTAGTGGAACTTAGAAAACAGTATTGTTTGTCAAACTGCCTTGCAGATAAAATTTGTGATGTAGAATATCGGATATTTTGGTAATATTTCAATTCTGTGCTATGGAATCATCACTATTGGTTAATCCAGGAATAATTAAAAATTAGAATACAGTACTCTCTCGAATATCGGGTTCGCAACTATCCGGTCTAGTTTTCTTTTATCGTAATTAAATGAGGAAGGCAAGGCGTTGCCTTGGCAACATTGCCAAGGAATTGGAAAAGGGCGTCTGTTACGATCTTCTTGCGTGTTGTGTGCAAAATACGTGACATGAAGAGCAGCGTTCTGCTCGTTGTTTATAGTTTCATCAGTGTGTAACGAACCTCAATTGTTGCCGCTGCACAATACATACAGTATTCAAAAGCTAAATATTGCAAGTTTTGACTCTTATCTCTTAGGGTTACCTTTTCACATCTGTAATCATTTATCGTTTGAGTCAATTTTCACTAGAATTAGGCCTACGATTTACATTAATGTTTTGTTTGTTTCGTGCATTTAAGTTAAGCATTACAGAGTTTGTTAAAATGTAAGCAGTTTATATCCTTTAACTTACTTTTTCTCTAATAAATTCTTGAAACGTGCAGTGTAGTATATAAATATATATAAACTATCGGTACAGAATACTTCTATTTTAACTCGACATGTTACCGGTAACGGCTTCTATGATTCAGCCGGCTGCGACTGCGTTCACATTCTGGTGGCTTGAGACAAACGGAGGATTTAGTATTAAACAAGTGAGAAAATACGTATTATAACAGTGAGTTTTGGTATAAAAACTTTGCCTTCTAGTATTGGTGGTCAAAGAAATGAGTTCATAGAACTTCGGCCTATCCGGCTTTGTTATCCGGTCTGCCCTTCCATCACAATAGGCCGGATACTCGGGAGTGTACTGTAATGAGATCCACGCCAAATACATTTTGGAATCCATTGCGCATTGTGTTGGATTAAAATGGTGTAAAGAACACTCATACAGCAACAGATATATTTTAGATATTTGTAATAGTTACGTTGGTCGTATAAACGAATGCTAGTTATTAAACTAAAAGAGTTTTGTTAACTCTGAGGTGAAGTTTTATAGAGCTTTCCACAATGCAAGTATAGCGTGACTGAGTTCGCTGACTAGCATTAGACCTCCGATAGGCGAGTGCATTTGCCGAGGAATAAAGTGTGAAACGGCGAAATAACGTTCTTGCAGATTGTGTTGAAATTGGCGTGTATTTTTTGCTTGCTTCTGTTTATTCATATATGTAATCGCATATTATGAAGGAGCAAAACGCAGCTAGGTCTGGCCAACATTGATTCGCGTTATCTGTTAAATTATCGCAGTAGACTAAACTGTTAACACGTCCTTCTTTAGAAGTTGTTAACAATTCCCTTGCAACAATTCTGCATGGAAATTATTTCTATCAAAAGACAACGTGGTCATGCTACAAAGGTTCAACATTTTGGTCAATTTAACTCAGGAAAATATTATTTGCTTATGGGTGTGGTTTAATAGATTTTTCATCTTGAATGAGATTTTGATAATCTTGGGAAAGGGAAAAAATTGGCTTACTATTCTTGATTTAAAAAAAAAATAATTCATAATTGTACTAAAGCGAAGCAAATCTATGGCTTTAAATGTATTAAGATCTCTCAAATAAAAGCAAACGACCTAAAGTAACATTCTTTTGTTAGAGAGGCATCGTAAAGCTGAAAGAAGTTTATTAGACAAAGGTTAAAGACATTAAATATTTTGCGCAATCAATGTTCAATAGTTTATGGGTGGTTGTTGCTTAACGTGATAAATCATTCACACTATATCTTATCCATATGATTACGGAATCTTGAACTTTACATTTCTTTTTAATATGATAATAATCAATGTGAATGAATGCCTATCAAAAAACTAAATCATTTTGAATTTTTCATTTTATGCTTTATTTATGCATAATTTTTTATAGCTTACTTTTCTTGTTTTGTAACAAGAAATATAATGTCAAACATATGTTGTTAAGAATTCAATTAACCACGTGATCTCCCTGGGCCGAATTAGCTGCCAATCATGTGTCACGTGGTCTGTTGTTGTTTAGTATATTTTTTTTTTCTAGCAGAAGCGATCTCGACTCCTGTACTAGGGAAAGTGTTATCTCGGCTCTCCCGAGAGAGTTTTAAGTGTAGTTCTCTAGGCCTTCTACACTTTGACGTTTTCATGTGCCTTTTGTTGTTGATGTTACCAATAAACCCCAGAAAAGACAACATGTGTCTTCAAGTCACTCCACCCAGACCACAATCTTCACTAAATTAATGAATTATTGTGCAATCAAGAAACGCAACGATAATTTATTATTTTTACATATGCTTATAACTATCTTGAATTCGAGTGGAGATCTTGTTTCGGAAATTTGAAACTGTTACACATATATCTGCACAAATCAGCTTCAAGAAAGAATCAAGAGATCCAGGAATTCTTACAACCAGGTTTGGAATGCATTATTCTGTCTGAATTGTTCGGATAGTATTTGGAAGACAATTTTGATTTTTGCAAAGTTCAGTTTTATATGCTTTGATAGCATTTAATTGCTTCGGAATTTACTATAGGTACTTTCTCCAATTCTCTAGAGAAATCTGGCTCATCTATCCGAAGTATTCACATTAATGTCTGAATTGTTGACTCGTTGAAGTCAATGAACCTCAGCAATGGGCGTTGAAGGTTAACTTCTTTGTTGCGGATAACAACACAATTTTTCTACCCTGCGTTTGTTGCTGTGCTTATGAAGATCAATCGCTTCCAATTCATTGAAATCAATATCCTTTTTTTATTGCAGTTACATGAGTTGTATTTGATAGTTTTACTCTGACTCCTCTAACCAGTGTGATTCAACCAACACATCGCTCACCAGTCTCATTTTATTTTGGCTTCCCGAAAGATAACATTGTCTTTTCTATCATCATGGCAGCAATGGGATATTGCTGCCCATTTTTACTGTGAGACGTCCATATCTTATCGACAGACTGTCTTTTAATAAAATGCTGTATGTTAGTAGAATTCTAATTTCTCACGAAAGTGCGAAAATGTTAGCATTAGTGCTCGAACTTAAAATGTTGAGCTTAATAAATTAAATAAATGCTTAAATAATTTTTTGTTATCAGACTATTAAAATGAAACATTTAGTTGTTATTAAAACTAAGAAAATTGTCTGCAAATTTTTAAATTAAATTTTGTCGTTTTTTTTTTTTTTTTTTTTTTTTCAGATTGTAGTCTGTTTGCGCGAACTGAAAATTCAATTCATAACTTTTTGCTTAACATTCAACCCTTTTTTTTTTTTTGATGATTCCTAGTTCCCAATTTTTAAATTTGGTTCTACATAATTATGAATAAGAATATATGTATCGTAAAAAAAATAAAATAAAAAAAAACCTTTTTCGATTAAAAAAATTAATGGATTTGAACTGCAGTATTCAAAATCGAAAACATATATCATGTAAAATTGTGTATCGTTATAAAGTATGAATATTATATATTGTAGTAAATTGGGAATAAAAAATACGTAATTGGGAATAAAAAATACGTAATAGCAAATATTAAGATTTATTATTGACTAGCTGTCTATGGTGGCCAGTTGGTTCGTCGGGATTAATACTCGCTAAAATGTTCAGTTTTATGTAATTTGTAATTTCACTTTCTTTAAATGTAACTTGGTAACTGAACTACCTTTAAATGTAACTTAATTTCTTCTTCAGCAAAATATTTTTGTTTGAAATTTTGATTCATATTTTCATGCTGTCATAAATCTTAAACCATTCTATTCATTGCATTACGTATATCTCTAATTTTCTGTAAAATTTGTGAACATGAAATTGAAGCGGAAGTGATTAAACTTTAAACAAATATAAAATGAAAATTCTATATTTATATAGTAGCCCTAAAAAGCAGTCACGCAAAAATATCCATTGTTAGAAATAGTACACTTTTTATTCAGTAGCAAAAAATGCAGCGAATAATTTTGCAATTTTTAATTTTCAATTCGAAAGTTTGTACTGAATGATGTTTGACAATTTCTTTGACTTCCGACTCAAATTCTTTTTTATTCTCTCTATAGAGAGAATAAAATGCGTCATTTACATCCTGCTACTTGAGAGTGTTTTCAGTTTCCAAACCATATAAAAGTATCAGAAAAAGTAACGATTTTAATGGGAGTTCTCAATATCGATTTTTGCATCAGTCATTATTCACTGGTTTCGATAAATCAACAGTTTCATTAACTTCACTAGCACAATCCATCATCTCGTGTAACGTAATTGTTTGTCTGTCAGAGGAGCAACTTCTTCCCATATGACTTTGAAGGATCAAATGGAAAGCTGACTTCTTTACTATTTTCATCATTTTTCACTTGTGAGTCTGGAAATTTCGCATTCTGAAAGCTTTTTTTTTTCAGTTGTATTTTTGGAAATTTATTCCCAAGAATGTTTCACAAAGTATAGGGCATCCAAAACATTTTCATCTTTCCGCATTTTCGTCCTATGATACTTTTAATTTTTCTCATAAGCAACTTTTTATAATTAACTTTGCAGAACGAATCATATCAAGCTTTATTGGTTAAAAAACTCGTGTAATTTTCTGTGGAGAAAATACGACTTGGACGTTTTTTAAATTGAAAATTGGAGAATGTTCGTGATAATGATCAATAAATAAAAGAATTTTTTTCTTTTGTATCTTCATAGACTTATTTAAAGATGTTGAAAAGTCTGTAGATAGAGAAGAAAAACATCCAGGATATTTTGTTTGCTCTATAGTTTGTTGGTAAGGTTTTTCCGCTTTCAAAACATCGCATCTTTACTGCTCTTCTATCATATGGCTTCAATTTGTCAGTTCCAATTGCATAAACCGCAAGCGAAATTATAATCCTTATTTCCTCCCCACCAAAGCATTTTTCATTTCTATAACAAAGCCTTTACTCTGTTGTAAGTCATAAAATAATATTGTTTCATCTGCATTGGAAATCTTGATTAGTGAATAAATACCCTACAATCATGTTAAACAACTTTTCTTTCCAGTTTTTTGCATACTTATTTACATGCACCTTTTCCCCTGACACTTTCTTTTGGAGTATGAGGTATTTTTTTTAATCAATTAAGTGCATTCGATATATATATTCGTCAGCCTAAATCTACATTTTGTTGCGACCGATGCGTAATTTTTTATGCAAATAAAATAATAAATAATAAAGCGAATTAGATTTCCTTTGATGATTTTTTTGCAAAATTTACTATACAATCAGTTGTATTGGGTTCGACATGTAATATGCTTTTTCGCTTGACTTTAAAAAGGGAGACTTGAGGGACTGTAGTAAATTCGCAGCTAACTGGTTAAGACGATCGATCCAACCATCGGATTTAGAGAAGTCTTTCATAATTTGCTTTTCGACAGATTGGAGGGCCTTTTTTTTTTTTTTATTAGGTGTCTAATCATGGGTATTTTCTTGGCACAAAATATATTGAAACATTTCAATAGTTCAGATTCAAGAACAGAAAGAAGAGTGCCTTTCTTATTTACTGTGATGTCTCACCACACACTATCGATGCTTTTTAAAATTTTTGTTCGTTATTTAACAATTGTAACTAAGTCGACGTGGACATTTCAAGTCAATGTTTTTTTCAAATTCGCGAAAAATGTCGAGCTTTTCTCAAAACGAAAAGGTTTATGCTTCATAGTATTTCAGAAATCAAATGTTCTGAAAAATCGAGTGTCCAATAAGCTCACTTCTCTGTGTTATGGTGAGGGGAGCGATAAGAAAAGAAATTCTAATCCTACCAACAGGAAACTCGCGTGACATACTCATCTGCAAGCACTTATTACTCTTCTGCTCCGGACAATGTGGATTTTGTAGTCATTTGAAATGCATTCCAATATTTTTCTTACCCAAACTAACAACAAAAAACGGCTATTGAAATAATGTGTTAATTCGGGTTTTATTATTCGTTAAATAATCTTTTTTCCTTCATTTTAATTGGAAGGAAAGAAAAATTCGTTAAATCGAGATATTCAGTAAATAGTTGTTCGTTAAATCGGGGTCCAACTATATGTGCCAACACACTTAGGCATCTTAAGATTAAGTAAAAATAGAGAAGTCATCCTTATCTTAAGTAAAGATCAAATTAATATCTGATAATATATGACTATTGAGTCTGTTCTTATTTACCCAATTCTTACTTTTGGCTTTATCTTCATTAATTTCAAGCTCTAACAGTGATCTTCATTTATTTTCGTTTAATAGGTTGGTTGAAAATACAATTTCGCAAAGATATGATGTGTTGAAAGGTGTTAAAATTTGTCGCTTTGATGGAAATATATTTATCCCATATCATCTCTTCCACCCAAAATTGCATAAGGTACTTTTTTCTGTAACATAATGTATCTAGAAACTGATGTCCATTTTGAATTGAAATATTATCTGACATGGCATCCGAAATCTATATCTATATCTATACTTATAATAAAGCTCAATGTGTGTGTGTTGACGCTCTACAGGCCAGACCATTCAACCTACAGCTACCAAATTTGGTACGTGTATACCTTGGAGGCCGGGAATGTGCACCTGGGGGTTATTTTTTCGAATTTTTAATTAGAATTTTATTTATTTAAAAATTAAGCGAAATTTTGGCGTGTTTCTGCTATAACTTCCGAAAATAATACCGCACAAAAAAGATTTTTGCATCAAGTTAAAGATCAAAAATTTATCTTTTAAATGATACCAATGTTTTAACCTTAAAATTAAATTTCTATTTTTAATTAATTTTTAAATAAATATTCTAACTATATTGTTCAATTTTTTTCATACAAAATAAAAATAAAATTTAAGCTGCACGAGCACATTTCGCATTCATGGGAAAAAATTAGCTTTTTTCAAAGTGTTCCCATCACATTGATTAAAGCTCCAATTAAAAATAAATTAAATCTTTTTGGAAATGAAATCCGCAAAAATATAATTTTCGGCACGTGTCTGTAGGAAATGAAACAAATAAGAAATGTTATTTTTTCTAAAAAATAAATTCAAGAAAAATTAATTTATGATCTTTTACACTCTCTATATTATTAATCCAATAAATCAGTTTTATTTTAAGGCAAGTTTTATTTAATATGAACAGGATATCCATTCAAATCAGGGCTACACAGCTAATTTGTAAACCTTTAGTAAGAAAAAGATCTGCTAAAATGGTCTAAATGGAAAATGATTATATTTTATGTAACTTGATTGAATAAATGCTCTAATAAATAACGAATTTTTGATTTTACATAAAGCTTCTGCTGTGGAAATCACGTTTAACAAAATGTTCTTGAAACACTAATATTTTAAATAAAAGGAGTTAATTTCCAATCAACTAAATCAATCAATTAAACTGACTGATTTATGAAAATTTGAATATCACTATTCAATAAAAAAAGAATAATTTCAGATTTTTCATCGATCGTTTCAAAGAAAATACGCCAATCAGCGCGCAGGTTTCTCAAGATTAATTGGCCTAAGATTATGGAAATGTTGAGTTTTCCTAAATTTTTAACATTCAAAACTTCATAAAAAAGTCTTAGTTGATCGTGGAAAATAGAAACATTCATTCATTTATTTAAAATTTGCTATGTCCAGAATATTTCTCTTAATATACCTTACTGCATTAAATTTAGACTTCATAATTTTTGAAATATATTTATAGGCCGGAACAAAATATTATTATTGATTTCATTTCAATCCTTTTGAAAGCAAAACTAAAAACTGAATATTTTGTTGAATCTGAGAAATTTTTGTTGAATTATTCTTTGAAATATTACATAAATTATGAAAATTATTTTGTATTTAACATAAGACTTAAATATCGAGCGATTCTGTTTCAATACTCGTATTCA
This sequence comes from Argiope aurantia, assembly GCA_026543865.1. Lineage (NCBI taxonomy): Eukaryota > Metazoa > Arthropoda > Arachnida > Araneae > Araneidae > Argiope > Argiope aurantia. The sequence goes on from JAPMOR010001233.1 coordinate 262,356, forward strand.
ATAATAATAATAATAAATAAATAACAATAAAGATGATAAATAAAATAAAACGCTTGGTTTTATTAAAAAATATCTTTATATTAATTGCAATTTCATCATTTCCACTTTAAATTAAAGTTGGTTTTACCGGAAATGACAACAAATTAGCAAAATATATATAGTAAATTGAAAGAAACGATCTAAACAATAGTATAAGTTCTGTATGACTATCAAAATTTGACGATTAAAAATGTTTTGTTTGAGAATCTATTAAGAGACCAGTTACTTAAAATATTTAATTGAAAATTGTAGCGAGCGGTAATACCGGCGAACCGGCTGGTCGCCAAAGGCGGCTAGTAGAAAATAATTCTCTTATCTATCTTTTTATTATCGTTTTATTTTATTTCTCTTTATTATCGTTTTCTGAATTGTCAGGAAAGTATATTTATTCTAAAAATTTTTTTAAAGTCCTACGCATTTTTTTAAAAATATTTTCAATTAGTTGCTCGATTAATAAGATTATTTCCCTGGAGAAATCTTCTGATGTTGGTAGTGAATATTAGAATATGAATGGTAACACGTTCTTAATTATGTATTTTAGTTTTATCAAGAATCACTTTCTTTTATCACATAAAGAATTATATTGGATGTTTATTCTTTACAATTAATTTCATTAGTTTTCCAAAAATATTGGGCAAATAAAATAAGCATAACCAAAGTTTATCATGAATACATTTTAAAATAATGTCAATTTGCATTTTTTAATTTTTTAAAATTTACTACCAAAAATACAAAACAATTTATCATTAGTGATAAATTTGTCAAAAAAATGTATCTAAATCTTTCTTTTTATTCATAATTTTTTAAATTTAAATTTTTAAAAATGTCATTCAACTTAGAAATACGTTTTTTTTAAAATTTTTTTTTTAAGGAAGCCATCTGCATTCACATAAGAATAATCAATTTATTTATATTTGCTCAATCTTCAAAGTTTCCAATCACAACCCTCCCATAATTCATTTTTTAAATTGAGTTTGAAAAATGAGAAATCCACAGATATAAGATTTTAGGCAAATTGATTCTGAATAATTGGATATAGACAAGAGAAAAAAAAATATTGAAAGGTCTCTTTCAATATATGTAAAGAAAGCAAATTTGTCGATCCGTTACATTTTTATTTGTTTGAGAAAGATTTTTTTAAAGTTTATTTTTAGGAAGGCTGAAACTTAATAAAAATCCGGAATGCATGTTTTTGTTTTGCATACTTATTTATAATAAACAATACTTAAGGCATATTATAAATATACTTATGGCATAAATATCCTTATATATTATTTAGCATAATCAAATATTCTGAATGAGTTTGGCAATTAATAAAACTAACTTAAATTAAAAAGTTTTTGGAGTTACTGAAAATTAAGATGCATATTTCATGAACTATTCCTTTTATAATTGAAGGAAATTGCATAATGCTTTTGATTTGCGCCTTCCGATTTCTACCAAACGATATTTTAAATAAATTTTAAGAATTTTTTTGATTAATTTCATTTTATTAAAAAGAGTATTAAGTAAGAATATTTTATATATACACTTTGAAGCGTTTGTTTCATTTTTTTTTAAAGAGCTTTGTATCAAAGTCTAGTGACACTGCTCTCAATCTATCGATATTCTATGTGTTGCGTCTTTTGTATTTTATTCAATAATGTTTTATTCATCATTTTTATTCAGTAATGTTTTATTCGTTATTTAACCCTGTATAAATTCATAGACTAAATTGTGATATTGTGCTATTTTTTCATTGGTTAAAGATTTCTCAAAAATTATTTCTACAGTTGTAATCGGAACCTATTTGTTACATGTGTCGATGTTTTCTTTAATTTTCACATTTATTTTAAAAAAAAGAATCTAAGTAAAACGGCAAAGACAACAACTTTCCACTTTAGAGATGTTTTAGTCCCACCAGAGATCCCTATCGTAAAGCTGAAATGCTCCCAAAAGAAAGATTTTATTTTGGTACTCTGAAAGCTTTTGGTTCTTTCTTCATACCTTTAAAAAAAACTATTTGACGGGAAGCGAATAAGATTTCGAACAGTGATACTTAGTCTTAGCTCCTTCGATTGGCATAAAAATTTTTGTGTTTTCAAAAGTTCCCAACTTATAAAAATACTTTTTATTACTTTTTTAATTCATATCTTTAAAATACATAACTTTTGACTCTATGTCGAGTACTTTTAAGTTAAATAAAATTGTCACTATGCCTTGATGTTTATTGGAGCTCAAAATTTTAATTGTTTATAACTTATCAACAGTTTATTCTTAATTACAAAATACTATATACATTCGAGCTATTTTAACGGAGAATTCGAATATATATTCGAAATTAAGTGTTGCTATTTAAAAAAAAAATGTATTTGTGTAAATTTAAATATAAAGATTACCCCCCCCCAACACATGAAAAAAAAAATTTTATACAATTATGTAGAACATATTTCTAAAGCAATAGGTATTTGCCATTAGTTTCGGAATAATGAGCAGTGTTTGTATAGTTTTTAAAGGAATGTCTTCTATTCATGCGTTATAGGTCGAGAACTCTTGAGCTGGAAGTCCCTATTTGAACTTAACTGGCTAAATAGTCGCATTTTCTTATCTGTTCGGCGATTCTTTTCTTCGCATTTCTTGAGTGAATTATTGGTACTCCTAGTGTACTTCCCATGTTTAAATAAATGAATGAATAAATGAATTATTGTAAGTGCTTTAAGAAGCGTTGGAATGTGATGAATGCGATTACGGAGTAAATTCCTCTTCAACTGCTTCCGACTGATTGAGTTCTGGAGGTCATCCTTTTTTTTCTCCTTCCTGCAAATCTGAGAATGTGCCCTCCTCCCCCCTACTTTCTGGGGCTCATTAAATGTAATTAAATCGCATTTCATTCTTATTTTTAAAATGATTGTCATTGATACACCTGCTTCAGATAAAGGAAATATGAAACCGTTGAAGTGATTTATAAATTCTACTCAATGCTTTGGAAACGGATGATATGTTAGTTACTCATCATTAGGCAATTCATTAAAATTTTGTGTTTCGGGACTAGCAGCATTAGAAGCCTTAGTTTTTTTAAGAGCTTGCCAAACTTGAAACGCTAGTCGGGGCAAATAAGCGGTCTAATTTTATGTTCGTCGTAAGGTGATGGTGATGATTCAATTTATTAAAAAAAGTTATTTGTTTAAATCATGATTTAAAAAAGAATAATGGTAATGTTATTTTTTTCTCATGTGCGAAGTACAGAGAAAGCATTGTAATCGTTAAAGAATTCGGACTCGAGATATTGATGAATCTCCACGTTTTAGAAATTCCTGAGTTCCAAAAAACATTGTCTATATTTGGAAAATAATGAAAATGAGAAATGAAAACGTGACAAAAATAACCCAGAAATGGTTTGAGCTAGACGGGTGTAAATTGGTATAGGGTCATTACACTAAATTTGTAGATTTCTATCAAATTTTGAGCAAAATCTATTCAGAGGAAGTCAGTCTGCCCAGCTGTTCTAATGTAAGCTGTTAAAACGAAGAGAGGCCAGATGGATAAAATTCGGTACACAAAGTTAGTATCTTTATTTGGGACATTTACCAAATTTTAAGTCAAATCCAACAAGGGCTTGAATGCCCATCGGCCTGTACTTCAGGAGCATGTAAACGCGATAACTAAAAAACGCAGTGATTTAAAATATCAGATTTGGTAAGTGGTTTTGTGACTGCAATTGTTGTAATGTGTCAAATTTTCGTTTCAGTCGATTGGGAAAAAATGCATCTAAAATAGAAAATCACCTTCATTAGAGAGAAAGAGAGAGTTCGGGGAGACAACTCCTGATACTTGGCATCCTATGTTTACTACAATTTACTACAATCTTTGCTATTTTTGGAATACAGAATATGCATTTTATGGCAGAAGGATCAAAACACCAGATACGAATGGAATAGCAATTAGGATTCAACTGTTGCTTGTAGATTTAAGATAATTTATCGTATGCACACTTTTCACGTATGCACCCACTAATACGCTCCTGATAAATTTGTTCCATCTCGTTAAATTTGAAGAATTAGAATAGTTATAATTTATTTACAATAAAAACCACAATTAAGTTATAATTGTCACATTTTAAATTATGGTGAATATTCAGAATAGGATCTTTCCGATCTTACTCTACTGTATGACAATCTACGTTCCAGATATCTTTGGTGCTATTTGCTGATTATTATAATATTATCGAGCATTTCAAAGTTATTTTCATTTTGATAAGTTTAGTTTGAATTATTCAGTCAATCAATCAATCAGTGAGTATTTTATCTCGAACAAGAATAAAACTTTTTAACATTTTCTTCTGCTACTCCATTCTCTGCTTCATTGAATGCGAGGGTCAGGGTTCAAGTGTGTGCTAAGAAATCTTTTATCAGGCTTATTAAGAATGGAGGCCGATTATATTCGAACCACTTCATATTCGAGATCGAAGTTCGAACTTTTCTTTCGCGTTGATGCGTCGGATGGGACGAGCGAGAGTCAGATTGTAGATTCAGCAGTTATGATTAGGGGGTAAGTGACCTTATTTGTATCGTTTGGCGATTTTTCTTTTTGGTGTGGAAATGGTTAAATATAAACAATGTTTAGTCTCGCCATGGATAAGCAGACGATTTTTGCATACTCCACAATTCTATCACATTTTGTTTGAGATTGTTGAATTTATAATATAATCCTTTAAACTAGCGTGATTGCTCATTTTTTTGAATATGAAATTATGGATATTTCTGATTTGTTTATTGATTATGAATAAATTTAAACGCTCTTGCAAAGAAATGATTTGTTTACATGAATCTTACTATAGCGTTTTCTGCAAACTGAATCGTTAATTAAAATGATTTCTACATGACAAAGATCTTTAAACTTTGTCTATTGCTTTTGTTGAAACGTTTTTTTATGTGTGCTGCGCCAAATTTAAGATTTTATTTTACTTAATGTGCATATCGTTTGTCTGTTTTAATTATTCCGTTTAGAGAGGGGAGAAAATGGAAAGAGCTGCTCTAATTATTATCGAACGGTAATTCATATGGGATTCGCATGCGGAATTGCTCTTGTTCTTAAGAATCCTTGTCTAAATCATTTTAGTTATATTTGCCCTGTTCTGAAGCTACAAGTGGATTATTTTGGGACAGATAGCATAATCTTGATTTTTGGTATTATAATACACCAGTGAGGTAGAGAATTTTAACCCACATTGATTTAATATACCCCAGGACCTTTACATGGCAATTCTTTGTTGGATTCAGATTTCCAGCCAGGAATCTTTCAACTTCGAAGCCGAGAGCTCTCTCCAAGCTCTAAAAACCACTGTTCATTGGGTTGTATGTTTTATAATTATTCTATTAATTGACCTTTGATACATTTTTGTATGCAAATATAGAATATTTATATAGTTTTTGAATACGAAATGTCTTGTATACCAACGTCATGGTTTTTAAAAATCCTTCTTAATTCACTGGAATGTCCTGTGTAAAATTTTGTATTCATGAAATCATCTGTATATATCTCTATTAAAAGGAGTTCTCAATGTTTTTCAATTTGTGTCAACATAAATAAAAAGGAAAAGATTTGTACTATCATAATACCATCATTAAAAATATATATACTGTCATCAATTTAGTTTATATTAACGCTTAGTTTTGAAAAAATGCATTACCAGGGATATTTTGGGATGGATCTTGTAATTTTGAGTAGCAATCAGGACGACACCTGAGTTGACAATCTCCACTCCTAACTTCAGCACCATACTAACTGGAGGACATTTGACCTTTACGATGTGATGTAAAACGGACGCGATGCGCTCACTCATCAGTTTTTTTGGTGGAATGGGATTAAGAATCTGGAATCACCCCAGTCCTGATTTTACCTTCAGACCACCGCGGCCTTCTACCATGCATGCCTTAATTATAGGAGTACAAAATATGGGGAAAAAACGAACTTAGTGATGTTACGAATTGTCAAGTTAACTTATTGGGCCTGCTATTCATTTCAGTATAAATGCCAGAGATGAAGCTAGAATATGGCCAATATAAAAATTACAGAGCTAATTTAAAGGGAGAGGATCGAAATCATATTATATAAAAAATAAAGATTACAAAAGAATCTTCATTTTACATTCATTTTATTATTTTGTGTAAAAATAATTACGTCCCAAAGTACTGTAATGTACCATTTAACCACAGTGTAAGAAATCTTTAAAACTGTGATTTACATTGTTTACAAATAATTTTGTTTTGTTCTCTTTAAATCATCTCCACATGTTGTATTTTAAAGAAATAAATGTGAGCGCATTATACGTTGCACTACCACCACATTTTATGAGAAAGAGAGAGAAAAAAGATGGCATTTTTGTGAATTTAAAATTGTATAGGGTAAGAGTTATTTGTGATGTATAGTTGTATGACATTGCTTGAATTTTCTACATTGTCATGCTAAATTGTTGTGACAGAAATTGAAATTGTCTTTGTTTAAAATATTTTTTTTTTATTTCAGTATAGACAAGATGGAACGGTTTCAACTAGTCAATTTAGTTTAACTTTGAAACATTGCATATAATCACTTCAAGGTGTGGAATATTATTGATTGGCTTTATTTAGTAAGTACAGCACATTTTCATTTATTGGGCAAACCTTTTAAATAATATAAATGAATTTAAGCCATAATAATAATTTGTTCTTTCATGATGAATTCTTTCACTGTGTTAAATAATTTGCTATAATATACTGTATTTTATAAAATTTGTATTTTTCATCTCATTATATAAGCAGTTTTATATGAAAAGTAAAATATAATTTAAAATTCAATGGTTTTATTAGTAGCATTTATATTTTAACTTATTAATTTGTTGAAATACATGGAGGTAAATAAAAATATATCAAGCATTTTAATTTTAGAATTTTTTTAGAGCTTCAAAAAGTTTTTAAATTATATCATATAATGATAATGAAATATTAGATTTAAAAATAAATATCTTTATTTTGATGAAATGATATGCTTTTAGACTTCTTTTTAATGAATGATTGTTTTAGACTAAAGGAAATAATTCCCTTTTTGTTACACATTATTTTTTTCCTACATTTTTTTCACTACTTGGCAGACCAGTAGTAAATATTTTTGTCATTTATTGAAATTTGATTGTTTGGTATTGGCAGGCAAGTTTGTTTTAATCAAAAAATGAAAGAAAATACTCCTAATAGTTAATATTACTGATTTTCAGAAGTGCATACAAATTCAATAATAATTTAATACCATTATTTTTCTTAATCTATTTTATGTTCAAAGATCATTTTTATTTGGCTCTTTATAGAAGTTCATATTCATAATTGTAAAATATAATCAGTATCAGAAATTTTATGTATGGATAAATGAAAAGCTTTCTATATATATATATATATATATATATATATATATATATATATAGAATCTTAGATAAGGCTCAATTGTAGATGTGAAATACTAAATCTCCTTTTCATGTTGTCTGTTGTCTTAATATTTCTCGCATTTTTAGATTTCTTCTTTTGCCTTTGTAAACCATTTTAAAAATATCAGTTTCTAAAATTTATTTTCTCAGCAATTGCTACTGGCCATTAATGTTTTTTTTTTTTTTTTTTTCCCCAGGTATGTCCACCATGGTTGAAACTCGTTCTTCACCAATTGCTGACTTCTACAAAGAAAGGAGCATTCTAATCACTGGAGCTACAGGCTTCATGGGGAAGGTACCCTGCAGAAAAGTGTTTTCTATTTTTAAATTTACATGATTCAGAAGTTTTTGGAATGTATTTCTCTGTTTTCAAGAAGAATTTTGTATATATCTGCCGCCTTATTTCTTTACAATAAGCTAGATTTTTGCAAATTATTAGAAATACATGCAAATTCATACAAAAAATATTATTGAATAGTCAGTGATGATTGATGAGTCAGTGATGATTGATGTATATTTTCTGGATATTATTGTTTTCTAAATTTATTATTTATTTCATTGTTTGATTACATATGTTTAAACTTGCATATTGTGTAAAAATCAAGTTGCATGGTTGGTTTTGTTTAAAATTCTATTCTGAATGCTGTTGTTTTATTTTTATAATTTTCAAATATCCTTTCTAGATAGATTTTCTTTTTTTGAATTTTTATCGGACATTAACCAGTGCATTAAATTCTCAAAAATATTGAACGTCCTCTCAATCTGGAAGGATTTTTAATTAAAATTTTTTTGGAGGTATATGGTTAGTTAACACTAAACCTACCGGCATTTCACCGATACATTGGAATTGCCATTGGAAGCGGGTCAAATGACCCGCTCGTGTTAGCTTTAGTGTTAATATTACTAACTCTTCCCAAATGTATGTTATTTTTATTTAAATTTATTTTTCCTTTTGCAAATAATTTTCTTTTTATTGTAAATCAAGAAAGAAATGAAGTTATTAATGAAAATCTGATTTTGAGTCATGGCAGCTAATACTTTTTATCTCTGGTTCATTCTTTATAAATTTAATCAAGTTAACATTTGTATTAAAAAATTTTTAGAAACAATAGTAAAAAATGATATTTAGAGAATATACTATAGTTTATAATTAAAATGATTATCATTATAAAAAGATTCCAGAAATCTCATCTTCCATTGCTTTTGAAAGCTGAAATGTTTTTAGCTTTTTAAAAAAAAATGTTCATTGCATTTTATGTAATAGACATTTTGTGATGTGCTAACAGTTCTGATATTATATTTCTCGGCCTATTATCTTTTAAAGTGCATTTCTTATAGCATTATTATAGTTAATTTTCAGAATCAGTCCATTCAGTCTTTTTGTTTATTAATGAATTCAGTATTCAGTTTTATTTGTTTGAAATTTGAGGGAAGTTCTGAAATGATTTATTAAAAATGTGCATTATTGATTGGAAGGAATTGGTTCAAAAAATATATGCTAGGTTTATAAATATAAATTGGACTGCAAGAAAAATTAGTAGCTTTTAAATGTAATTTTTCAAATTTAGGTTTGCAGTGTATAATTTTTTTTTTGTAGTTTATTATTGTTTGGTCTTTTAACAGAAAATTTGTTTCTGCTAGGTTCTTGTAGAAAAGCTTCTAAGATCCTGTTCCCAGACTAAGACTATCTATTTGCTCCTAAGGCCAAAAGAAGGACAAGAGCCCAAGCAAAGGCTTGACGAACTGCTAAAAACTAAGGTTATTTTTTGTTTATTAACTTATTTTTATTAATTATTTTAATTATTAATTATTATTTTTTGTTTGATTAACTTAATTGTGGAATTTATTTTAATTCAAAAATTTACTGTATTTTACTAACTGTGAATGCGTGAATTGATTGGCTTTAGAATTAATGTATTTAAACACTTTTTGATGAGTAAGTCTTTGGCATGAATTTCAATAGCCCTTTGTCTTTGTAGCTGTTGTATATTATTTACTAACAACACTCGCATGACGCTGCCTGTGATACAATGTATAGTAGCAAATATTGCTTCATTTTTTCCCTCATGATCTTTGACTCTGGACCCTATTCCTGTTTTGTTCCATTTCTTTTTTCTCCAATGCTGTGGCATTTTTAAAGACAATAAATTTTCAAGTGGAAATTTTGAAAGTATCTACTATTAGTTGTCAAGAGTACCTTCAATCGCAACAATAATCATAGTAGTTGTTGATAACGTCAATTATAATTAATAATTTTCCAGGTGAATTCTAATTAATTACACATTATTGAAGATATTTTGATTGTTTGTTTTTAATTAAAGTGAAATGCTTTAATAATGTTCAGAAAAATTTGAAACAATAATAGAAGTAGAATATTGAATGTAGAAATTTAGTTTCAGTTTTTATAATTTTCCAATTAAAGTTACAAATTTTTAAACATTTTTAAAATTCAGTATATTTTGTCAAAGGTCCAAATTAACTTTCTTAGAACATCAATTTTTTGCTCTTTTTGTAGGTTTAAAGATTTTTTTCTGCCATCATTAGTTAGTAATCATATAATGAGGAAATAGGTGTAAAAAAATCATCCGAAAAAAACACATTAAATTTCAAAATCCTGGATTTGAGGTACATTGAGTAACCATTATGACTAGCTATGTAGATTTTTGTGGCTGTAAGATATACAGGGTGGTTATAATTAAAATGCAAGTGTTTGAAGGACTGTAAAAGAAAAACTACTTGGAGTATGTTGAAGAAATTTTGTATATGTTATATTTACAACATGGAGAAATGAATTGCACAATAAAAAACATTTTTTGCAATAGATGGTGCCATAGATTATTAAAACGTTTTTTTGTTCGGTACTATGTCAAAATGAATACCACTTCAATTTTAAAATCATTATGATGATAAAAGTCATGTATCTTTAAGCTATAGTCATGACTTTATCAAAGGTAGAACATGCTCTGTTAGTAAAATGTTATTACCAAAAGAATAGCAATTATAGTGCTGCTTTGAAAAAATATCGTCGTCTTAAAGACTTGAGGAAAGTCTGTGAATGGCTTAAAGAAAATGATTAATAAATTTGAAGCTACAGAAGAATTCGGAATGCTCTCTGGAACTAGAGGAAGATCATCTGTGAATCTGGAAGGTATGGAAGAGATTAGGGAAACAATTTATTCAGGGTTAGTGGATCAGCTACCTGCAAGTGCTAGAAGTGTAGCAAGGACTTTATCAAAACCATGAACGACAGTACACAAAGTCTTGTGCTACATTTTAAGACGCTATCTATATAAAATTAAAATTTTGCAGCACTTGCAACCAGGTGATCCACAACAAAAAATTGATTTTGCCAACTTCATTCTTGCCAAAATTGATAAAGACGAATCATGGATTCGAAAGATTTTGTGAACCAATGAAGCGCATTTTACTTTATCCGGACAAGTCAACGCCCATAACTGTAGGATATGGGGCTTATCCAGCCTGCATACTGTTTTTGGGAAACCCTTGCATTCAACATTTGTTGCAGTTTTGTGTGGTATGACTGCTGACTTTATTATTGTTTCTTTTTTTCCCCCCGAAAATCTTACATCAGCAAGGCTAGTTCGCTACACCATAACAGGCACTAGTTACACTGAAATTTTAGAAAGTAATGTGATCCCTACTTTGCAAGACAGAAACTGCCATGATTCAACAATATTCATGCAAGATGGAGCACCACCTCACATTTCTCATTGTGTTACACAACTGCTTCACCGACTTACTAAAATGTATAGCAGATGTTTCCAAAGTGCGGGGCCACCTCATTCACCTGAATTGAATCATTGCAATTTCTGTGTGTGCGGATATTTAAAAGATCATGTCTACAAGGACAAACCTAACTCTGTTGTTGCTTTAAAGAGCAGCATTACTAGACATGTCCTAGAAATCCAACAGGAAACATTAGGCGCTACTGTGGATCACACTATCTTGCGTCTACAGCATTTGATAGGACTTGAAGGATCTCATATTGAACAAAAATTATAATACATTACACATTTCATATTTTAACAAAGAAAAATGTTATAAATTACAATGTATAAAATATTGTCATTAAAAAATGCCACCTATGACAAAAAGTTTAACTAATTTTTTTTTATTGTGTAATTCATTCCCCTATGTTGTAAATATAACATACACCAAATTTCTTCAACTTACTCCAAGTAGTTTTTCTTTTACAGTCCTTCAAACACTTGCACTTTAATTATAACCACCCTGTATATTTCATGATAATTTTATCATTAATTGCTAACAGAGAGACACATGCTCGAGTTTTCTTATATATATACTGTTCATCTGAAAAGTCTAATACTAGCACTTTTCAATAATTGCATTTTTTAAAGATGTTTATGCAGAAAAATGAGCAGTTGTTACTCCTCTCTGCTTATGCTAGAAATTCGAATCTCAATTTTTCTAAATGCTTAAACCTTTAAAAAAAAAAAAAAAAAAATCCAACATTTTTGATAAATGAGGAAATTTTAAATGAGTATAAATCTGTTTCTATTATGGAATTGCCATTTATTTAATTTTTGTGTGCTAATTATTCAAAATGGGTATGCATATATTTAGGAAATCTTGTATTTGAAATGTTTTCTGTATATCAATATCTAGAACCATTTGGCATAGCAATCTTAAATAAAAAATTATGAAAAAAAAAATTTGCCTATACTGTAAAAAATCCACATTTTTAAATTTTGAATCATGTAACCAAACTATAAAATGCCCATTAATTTGTATATTTTGACTTTGTACAAGCACTTTAACTTTTTTTTTTTTCATTAGCACTTAAATTTTCATTTCAAAGAAAATAATTGAGAATTTTGATTTCTTTTTAAATAATTTATTATTGAAATTTGAAAAATTTGGTTCAGCTAACTTTCTTAGTAAATAGATGATCAAATCTGCCATCTGTCTTTCAGATAAAGAATAAATGGATCATGGTAGATATTTGATTTTTCAATAAATGTTTGGATATTTAGTACTTAAAAAATGTAGTTTTAAAATGTTTTCCTTATTTTTACCTTATTTTTTTAATATTTTTTTACAAGTATCGTAATATTTGTTTAATAAGAGGAATTATATATTGGCACTTTTTTAACTGATATATTGGCATTTTTTTAACTGATTTTTTCCCTTCTTTTCATATTGAAGTATTCTTTGTAGTGAATAGATTTTAAATTGAACTTAGTTGTGGAGTTTTTTTTTTATCTTTACCTGATCATAATTGCCTTAATTTTTTTCAGTTTGTAATTTTTCGAAATAGGATAAAATGTCAATTTATTTCTTCATAAGTAGATATAATAAGTAATAATATTGATTCTTTTGTTTTGCAGATCTTTGAGCGTGCAAAGAATGAACAACCCGGATGTACTTCCAAACTGGTTCCTATTCATGGTGACCTGACTCTCCCTGGACTGGGTATTAGTGCCTCTGACCAGTCACTGCTCATATCCACTGTCTCCATTGTCTTTCATTCAGCTGCCACTGTCAAGTTTGATGAACCCCTCAAGTGAGTTTCCCCCCCTAATGATTATTTTGTATATATATATTAGTTTATTTTAATGCATAGATTTTCCTTAAAATTACCTGAGGCTCAAATTTATATATGTGCTAAAACATATCAAATCACCGAATTGGTTGATACTATGAAAAAATAAGATAAAGCTAAATCTTCTGAGTGATTAGGAAGTTGTTTAAGTTTATGTTTGAAATTTATTTTCCTATATGGATGAGATTCTAATAATAACTGCAGCACTTCATATGAAAATGTTTAAAAGAGATTTGAATCACTAGTCCAAAACTTTATAACAAGGTAGTATTTTAGGCTTCATTCAATGATCTTAGCTATATTTTAAAAAGATTTCTCTAAGTTACCTTATAACAATAACATGTATAAAAATATTTTTAATATTGCCATACATGGGCGAGAATAAATTCAATAATGAAAATAATAAAAAATAGTTAATAAAATATGCTTAGATTAAAATTTTTTAAAAATTAATGTTTGAGAAAACCATAATAAGTAAATAAAAATAGAATCTTGGAAAATCATAGAATGGAATCGCAAAATTTTAAAATGGTGCAAAAATGGGTTTTTTTTTGTAATACCATGCTCTGAAATTATTGAAGGTAAGCATTAAAAGTATAAATTATTTTAATTTAAAAATCTAACAAATTTTTTTGAAAAACCCTTTCTTAATAAGCACATATTAACTGTATACTAAATATAAATAATTTAGGAACTGGAGATCAAATAATCATGCTGTGCATCTTGAATTATTTTTGTATTTTACATATTGTGTGATGTACTAATGTATATTGTATGATGTATGCATACTGATGATGTCAGACTGTAAACATTTTTTATCATGTTAAAATATAATAATAAAAATAGTTAGTAGAATGGCTATTCTAAGTATAAGGATTGGATACAGTATAATTAAACTTCTTAAAAACAAATATAAATTTTGAAATTATAATTAAATATAATGAATAAAATTTGAAGTTATAATTAATAATTTAAATAAATATTTTTTTAACAATTGAAATTTTAAATTACCATAATTAGATTAATCACATGTAGTGTGCAATTGCAGTAAAAAGATCATTTGTAAATTTGTGAAGTAATTCGATTAAATAAAAGTGCAAATTAAAATTTATAATTCAAATTACAAATAAAATCTTTTACCCATTAGATGTAATGGATTCATGAGATTTTTCTTCCTCTTATTTTTTGCTCTTCTAATGCATAGCTTTTTTTTTTTTTTTTTTTTTTTTAAACAATGTCAAGCAGAAATAATTTGTATTGTCGCCTTTCTCCACTTCGTAAAATGGCAGGGCCATTTCCAAAGTATCTTTGTATTTTTCAGATTTTGAATTTTGATATTACTGTTAAGAATTTGAATTAAAAATTCAAACAGAATTCCTGTGTGTGTTAAATTACTTCTCTAAATTCATTCATTAATTATTATTTTTGATTTTTCCAATTTTATTTCCAATTTTTTATTAAAATTGTACACATTTGTACACAATAGCAAATGACATTTCTCTTTATCTACAATTAATTATTAGTACATTTAGTATCTTTCTTGGCAAGGATAATAAATGAGGAGTATTGAAAATAATGCTTGAATGTTATTTGAGAATATCGTTAAATAAATTTAATAAAAATTGTTTGAAAACACACTTTTATTAATGTATAAAAAGTATGATTTTTTTATTTTAAATTATTTTATACTTTTAAATTTATAATACCTTTTTATGTATCTTATGAACTACTGAACTGAATTTTTCTCATTTTTTTATCAAGTAATGTCAGGCAGGATATGACGTCAAAATTCAATTAATTAGATCATGAATAAATTCTGAAGATGAGGGATGAGGTATTATTAAGAGTATGAAGTTGTACTAAATTTCAGAATCTAGCATATCAGAAAATGAGTAAAAAAAAAAAATTGATTTCAGAATTTCTTCTTTATAAAGATGTAGTTAGTAAAATTAAATATTTAAAAATTCTCCATTTTTTTCAATGTAATTCCAATTTTTAATTTTTTTTAAGCTTAGTGTTTAATGTAAATATTTTTGTCTGTTAATTTTACTATTTATCTGAAACAATTTCATTCTTTAAGTTAATTTAACAATCCATATTTCATATTTTAAATAAAAATTTTTATAAATATTGAATATTTGATTAAAGATATTTCTGTAAAATAATTGAGAAATTTTTCTTATATTCGTGTCTATAGCCAAATTTTCATAAATTGAATTCATTTGGAAGCTAATTCTCATTATAATTTGTCTTCACCATAAAAATTAAATTAGCTGTAAATTTTAAATTAAAGCATATTTGAATTTAATTTCAGGCGATCTGTTGATATGAATGTATTAGGAACGCGGCGCCTTGTAGAATTGTGCCATAAAATGACTCACTTGGAGGTAGGTAATTTTCATAGTTACAATTTTTTTTTAATGTTTTTCAAAACTTTATCTCAAGTTTGTGAGTGCCCTACCCTGATTTCCTTTCTAATATTTTCCCATCATTTATAATACTTCTATTGGCCCTGTGGTGAAAGCTTATGAGCCAGTTAACAGCTATGCTACACAAGCAATTCTATCCTTGCTCATCGCAAACCGCCACAGTCCCTTCAGATTAAGTTTAAGTAGTAATTAATATTAATGGTTTCCCACAATTTTCACCACTATTCCTTTAATTTTTAAAAATTATGACAAGGGATTATAGTGTTATCAATTTTTAACTAAGCAGTTTATAAAATTTTGTTTATTATTATATTAAATCTGGTTGAGGAAAAATATTTATAAATAGAAACTTAATTGGAATTTATTTTAGTGAAAAAACATTATCCTTGCATTTAATTTCACTGGAAAGCAGTTGTCAATGTGAAAGCTATACTTTTTGTCTAAATTAGAATTATGAGCTTTTCTTTAAATACTTTTTGATAATTTAATATTTGCTTTTCTTAATGAAAGTTTAGTAAATGGTTAAAATTGTGAATGGTAATTTTTTATTGTTCTGTTTGAATGCTTTTTTCATTGGTTGCATATTTTAGGCCCTGATCCATGTGTCCACAGCCTATTGTAACTGTGATCGGGAACAAGTTGATGAAGTGGTCTACGATCCCCCTGTGCCTCCACAGAAGATTATCGACACCATCCAGTAAGTGATATTAAAATTACTGTAACTTTATTGCTTTTCTTTTCGTTTTGGTATTTGATATAATTTTTACAATGAAAATTTTTGCTGTTTGAAAGGTATTTGTCCTTTTTGTAAAGAAGGGATGGGGAGAGCTCCCCCCACATTCTAACAAAATTTTAACAAACTGGAGATTTCTGTTCATCTTTTTTTATTAGAAGCCTGCATTAACTGATTTTCTGTAAATAAGATAGTCTGATTTTTGGTACTTAAAGCTTTGACATGTATTCAAAAATGAACAGTATGTCGAATTTTAATATTTTTAATTTTGACCTAGAATATTTTTCCTATCTTCCAGATTTTAACATTTATAATAAAGATAGAATTATGAATTTTTCATAAGTTTTCTGATTTAACAGCAAAAAAATTATTTTGTCTTAATTCTAGATGAAGTATATATCTTTGGTTCATTTTATCTCACATTTTTTCTTTTATTTGTAGTTCCTTCTCTTTTGAGGAGGAAGAGGATCTTTTTGATAACATTTTTATGTCAAATTTCATGACATGATTTATTTGGAGTTAAGAAAGCTTATAGAGATCAGACATTATTTGTATAACATTTTAAATTTGCATGAAATTAAACCTCGATGGGGTTTGTAGGTCCAAGTTTCATTCCACTAAAATCTGCTATGCATATGGAGTTGACCTATAACAGATTTTATTTGTACCAAGTATCCTTATATTGCTTAGGTGTGCAAACTTGGAAAACAGTTATAGCTTCTGAGATATTATTCCTGCTATTCGATAATGGTTTAGAATTTTGTCCATTTTTTTTTTTCATTTAACCCTAACACAATACATTTATTTCAGAAATGTAATAAAATATTATGATTAAATTGCATAAGTTATCAAATTATACTGATGGATGATTTTCCAAAAATTAAGATGCTGTAATTAAATATCTGTAATCTGTTTCTAAATTTTTATGCATTTTTTTCAGATGGATGGATGAGGATCTTGTGAGCATTCTAACTCCTCATCTAATCAAGGGTCGTCCCAATACTTATACATATACCAAAGCCCTTGCAGAGACACTCCTGGTGGAAGAGAGTGGAGCCCTGCCAGTTGCCATTGTGCGACCATCCATTGTCACAGCTGCCTGGAAAGAACCTTTTCCTGTATGCAGAATGACTTATTGTATTTGATTTAGTTTACTCAGGCATTTTTAATCTTATAAAACAAGCATACTTTTTCAACAAAGGTTTTATGAATTCATATAGTAAATTTAAGGAATGTAACAAAATAATATCTGATTTTAAAAAGAATGCTTTTATTCAGAATTGCAAAAAATTTCAACAGCAGTTATTCTCGGTTCTAATACTGAATTGTTGTCTCTGTTTGAATCTTTTCATTTCTATGTATTGAATTATTACATTTTTACCAATCATTAATTAATGGTGCATCATTTATTTTTGAGAAATATGAATATAACTTGTAATGCTGTTAACTAAATATATAAAAGTAATCACTAATATCTAGCAAGTAATTTCAGTTAGTTAAATATGACTGTATTTGTAACAATTTTGCATGTTTAAACTTAATATGCAACAATTAACAAATTCTCATTTAATGAATTGCTATTACAATGCTGTATAATCTTTTAATTGAATTAAAAAAATTTATTTTAAATGTGTGTGTTAACTTGTTTCTAAAGTCACGAAAGTAGTATGATATTAAACGGTAGTGAACATGTAGCATAATAATTGCATTAGTGCATTTCCATGTAAATTGTCAAAAGTTTTAATAAAAATTATATTTTATATAGAATTTTAAAAAAATTAGTGCTAACATATATGATATCGAACTATTATGAAATAAAATCTTTTGTGCGTATCAAGAAATAAGTTAATTTACCTAAACTTAAGGTATTTAATTTATTTTTATAATATGAAAGGTTTTGCTTCATTGACCCAGGAAAGCATTAAAAAATAATTACATGTATCATTGTCAGTTAAGAGTTTTTGTTTCATTTATTTCACATACAATTTTATTGACAGCTTTGCATATTTTCAATACTACAACAATGAAGGAAAATTATGTGTTTTATATTTGGTAGTATTTTAGAATTTTAAGTTATTCTTAAATACTTAAGCAAAAGTTAAAAATGGGTATAAATTTATCTTCAGTGATAGTTAATGAAATAAAATTAGCTTCTCTAATTAATCCTGTTTTAAAAGAATTTTATTACAGAAATATATTTAATTTCTAAATGAATTTTTTCATTCATTGTAACAAATAGGAAATAATGAAAAGTTGTTTCCAACCAAATAAGTTTTCGTATGTTCATTAAAAAATATGATCAATTTTGCTGATTTTATAATTTTAATTTCAGGGTTGGGTTGATAATTTTAATGGACCCACTGGTCTTATAGTTGCTGTAAGTATTCTTTTTTTTTATATGCATACGCATTTTATTTTCATTTCAGTGCAGTTGCATGTCATAATTAGATGAATAATAAATAATGCATAAGATTTATAGCATAAATAATTTTCTACTTTCTTGTATGCAAACAGAAAATGTTATGCAAATTGTTGTAATTATCTAAAAATTTGACCTTGAGATTTTGATGAACAATTGTATTTTTTGTCTGTCAATTCAAAAAATAAATTTTTGGAATTATGTCTGTGAACACAACAATTCAAAACATTTTGAGTTAAGTGGATGAAATTTGATGTATGATCTTTATACTAAATAATAGATTTTTTTCAGATTTTGGATACAATCCATCTGTTGATAGTTAATCTGTTTGAGTGCAACTGAACATTAACTACAAAATATAAAAAAACTTAATGGATAAAATTTTATATGTAGTTTTAGCAACTTAAAGTGTTAAATTGGTATCAAATTTTGTGTTAAATCCATCAACAAATATCTCTTTGTTGGTCTATGTATTTGACTGTATGCAAGTATGATGTAAATGAAAAAGTGTAGATAAATTAATTTTGGTATTTGAAATGGTACTAACAATTATATATTAGTATCAAATTTTGTTTCAATTAGGTTGAAAAGAAATTGTCTGAAAGAAGTTTCTGTCTTGCCCAATCTGATTCCCCGAGTTAAGAAAGATAAAGAAAGGGGGGGGGGAATCTAGTGGCATTCATCACTTTTTCCAAGTTCTGCAACATTCATATGAAGGGGAGGGGGAAAACATCCATATTAAGGAATATATAAGAAAGTTTCCAGGAAATTAATTCTGCTGATTACTGTATATTAAAAAGGAAGATTGGTGGGAAAAACAAACATTTTGCCATATTTTAAGTTAAATAATTTCTAAGTAAGCTATAAATTATCCGATAAACTAAATGTGATTTTTAAGATTTATTTGAATTGATTCTATAAGTATGCTGTAATTTCATGATTAATATTTTATTTTATTTGCATAAGATAACTTATTCACCTAAAAAATAAATTTTCAGCAAATCACAAACTTAAATAATTTTTATATCTGGATATGGATAATTGCTCTTTTAGGTTTTTAAGGTAATCTAAGTCAACCACATCTTTTAGTTTCATTGCCTTCATACAGCTTGTATATATTTTGTTAAAATGAATAAAAACTAAACTCTGCAAATTTTTCTTGTACTGGGAGTTTTGGAAAAGAAAATATTTTCTCACTGAGCTGTGTAAATACTGTATTATGCTGTTGCTTGTTTGATAAAGAAAGCATTGAAACTGATGCAACTTTCCAAATGTTTATGACCTTTTTGTAATTTTTTTTTAGACAAGTAAAGGCATTTTACGTTCTATGCATTGTAAATCTTCAAGTATAGCTGATCTAATACCTGTAGATGTTGTAATAAATCTAGTCATCACTGTTGCTTGGTATACTGCCACTCACAGGTAAATTTTTTTTGCCTAATTTAAAAAATAAGTTGAAAATTTGACATTGCTATTTCAAAATATTTAAAATTGATGTTTAAACAATTGATTGTCCTTTGTAAGGTTTAGATTTCTGGATATTTAACTATAATTTTTTAAAATTTACTTTCAAGGTTAAAAAATGAAATTAAGTTTGATTTCTTCCATTTTCCTCTTATTTAAAATATATTGCCTACTGAAAAAAAAAATTGTCATTAGTTAAGACATGTATCTATAAATATATTTTTTTATGTTTTTGATTTTAACTGGACTCAAGTTTCTGTTCATTCATTGAACTTTTGCATTTATTTCTAATTAAAAAATTTATAATAAAAAATAAGATAAAATAATAGACCAAATTCTAGAAAATATGCAGATTTATCTGTAATTATTGCATTTTCTATTGCATTTGTAATATTTGCAAATCATTGCATTATCAGTGTGTCATTTAGTTGTGTAAATATTAAAAATACCCAGAAAAGACATTGAAAGTAAGGAAAACAAGTTTATTTAATTAACTTGTTCTGTGTTTCAGGGGGCTAATATTAAAATAAAATTTAGATAAATAGGTAAAGGTAGATAAATGCTGAAGTTGATATTTTTTGTCCTTCCTGTGTTTTTTAAGCCAATTTCTAATTTGACATTTATTACAATTATAAGATCTTTGAAAATGTGCATCAAGAACCATTTCAAAATCAAAAATAAATAAATGAATAAAAGGATTAGAATACTTTAAATATGTCTTTATTTTTATTCTCTATTTATTTTCTGCTAATTTTAAATTAAAAATTTGACAGTTCTTAAGACTACCATTCCTGTTCATTACATGTTGTATTACTTGTGTGAGTTTGAAATGTGTGCCAATTCCTATACTGTTCTTATTAATTGTATTTGTACTAAATGATATGGGAACAATAAAATTTTAAGAATTTCAATTTCTTTTAGACCCAATAGTCTCTTGGTATACAATTGTTGTAGTGGCAGCACCAACCATTTAACGTGGGGTGGGGTGGAGCGATTGGCCATCCCCCTCATCCTACGTCACCCCAGCCGTGGTGTGTTCTTCTACCCCAATGGCAGCTTCACCGATTCTCGCCTCTGGAACCAGATGTGTGTGTTGCTCTACCATCGCCTTCCTGCCTATGCTCTTGATCTGGCTGCTGTGATCACTGGACACAGGCCACAGTGAGTATTTTTATTGAATGTTGTGTTGGACGATTAATATACAGTGATTTGAAAATCTGAATTGGTTCGATTCCATCAAAGTTTTGCTGTGTCTGTTGTTGTAATGGATATTAAAAATTTGTTAAGGTCAAATGTCCTTTTTCTTGTATAGAATCTAAAGAGAAATGCATCATTTTTTTGTATAGCCTACATTATCTGATTATACTTCAAAATAAGTTCAGTTTTAAAATAGCCTTATACCTTCAAAATAAATTTTTTACTTATTAGTCGGTGGTGAGTAGCATTTCCCAAATAGTAATTATAAAATTATTATCCCCTTTTATACCTTCAGAGCAGAAAAAATTATATTCAATGAGTTTTAGCCTTTCTTGAATAATGACTAAAAAAAAAATACTTTGTATTTTAAAATGCGATAAAAACTATATATTCTAATATAGTATAAACCTTCTTATGATTTTTTTTCTAAATATCAATTATTTGAAATTATAGAAATCATAATATGCAATAATCATATAGTATTAATCATAATATGTTATTGTAAAAAAATTTCTTAAGTATCACCTACATTGATGTGGAATTTTCGAGTCCTGCAATACAGAATTAAGTCCTAGTTAATAGTTTGAAAAGAAAATGAGTTGATTCATTTAGTTATTTTCATAATCAAATTGATTCCAAAATTACGCATTGTCACAGACTTAAATAGTTTATTTTAATGGGCAGATTAATATGAAAAATATAAAAGCAAAATAAAAAGATCTGCACTTGAGCTTTATAAATTCCATGTTGTTTCATTGTATTTTCATTGAAAATGTTATTTTTGAGACATTATTTTGAGAATTCTATGTACAGGCCAAACTATTGGATCTTAAGTTGCAAAACTTGTACTTTAAATTTTGCATACTTTAGTAGAAGTGTGCATCTCAAAGCAATTTTAAATTAGAATTGAAGCAACATTGATTTCAGTGCAATGATAAATATCTTTGCACAATTTTTTTTGAATGCTATGCAATTTGTTCCCTGAATTTAATAAATTTTTAAAATAGGTTTAAGTTTGTTTCATGTAAATATTTTCTTTGTAATTACAAATATTTTATCCTGGATTCTCCTTCTATTGTTTATAGCCCAGGTATGAATGTTTTTGGCTTTTTTGTTTATTTTGCATATTTAGTAGGTTTTTGTTTAAAGCATGATTTTAATAAAAAATTTGATTTTTTTATATATAGTTTTGTAGTAATAACAGGTAAGATTTAAATTTAAAAATGATTTCATTTTTTAATTTGTATATATAATCTTTAATTTTTAATTTGTTTTTTTGTCATTTAATTAAATGTTTAAAAATATACTACCAATCTTTAAGTTGAAATTTTGCTTTCTTATTGCAATATATTAAAACTTTTATTGATCCAGTAATAAAAAGAAAATCTTAAAATATTGCAAAACATTCGGCTTTAAGAAGAAGGAAAAAAAATTGACGCTGAATGATGCACATATTATCTTTTAGCCAAATTCTTTATAGAAAGACTATCACAATTATTCTCATGATAGAACTTCTAGGAAAGTTCTATAAATCTATATTGATTGTGATTCTAAGAACACTAAACATCCTCTATTCAAAAATTATATATTGCCTTATTTACCTTTTTAATGATCATAGATAGAAAAATAAATCAAATTAGATAAATTAGCATCTCGCTAAGATGAACTACTAAGCTACTCGCTAAGATGAACTTAATTGTTTCCTACTTTTGTACTAAAAGTTTTTCTACAGTCGCAATTCCTTAGAAGATACAGGCTGAAAAGTAATCTTCAATCCCCGAGTTTGATTGTTTTTAACATGATCTGTATTGCCACATTTAAATAAATAAAATGTCTGAACTTCTTATTTCCTTTATTTAGTTTAAAATTGTTTAAATACACATGTATTAAGGTTTAATAGCTTTAAAAAATAAATAAAGAAGTAAATATTTACTCGCAATATAATGTAAAAATGGTTGGCTTTAGATTTCCGAAGCTGCATTAGTTCTTTTGAATGTGTTTGATTACTTTCGAAATATGGCAATACTGATCATATTAAACATTTATTTTGCTAAAAATGTTTAATTAAATAATATCAATAATAAGGCAATTTTATCAATGTTTTCTCCAATATGTAATATTTCATTATTTTTGCATAATGATTGAAAGGAATTTGAAAAAATTAATTTAGATAATGAGAAATATTTATTTTTCTTCCAGCTTGCCATGAAAAATTTTTAAGAAATATATTTTATAAACATGCTTTGATTTACCAAGTTTTACTGAGTTAATTGAAATTTAATTGTTTCCTACTTCAGATTATAGTTGAAATCTTAGGTGACCGGTAAAGAGAATTTCCACATACTTGGTATAATAAACAGAATAGTTGTAAGACCCCTAAAATAGTGCAAATTAGTATATGTTCTTTAGAAATTAAAAAATAATTTTCTTTGGGGATTACCAATATATAATATAATATTCATATAAAATATTGATATTTTTTGCATGCACTGATTTCAGCATACCAGTGGGGTCATCAAAAATGACTCCTCAGTGCTTCATAGATTAAGCAGCTAAAATTCCCATTGTTCTTAAAGTTTTTACTTGTTAGAGTTCTTTGCATAGAAGTCTCTAAATTTGGTTTCCACATTTCTTTTTTGTTGCTATTGCTACAACATTTTATCTTGCATATATTTTTATACTGAAATTTTTGAATAAAACGGAATAGCTGTTATGTTGTATTTTTCTTTTCTTTAGATTAGTGCTGAATTATTTGGCATTTAGCTTGAATTATTTTTGTTCAGTATTTTTCGAATGCTATTTTCTTAAAATGATAATTTAAATGTTGTAAAATAATTTTTTAACATTAACACTTTTAGTGTTAAAAAGATTTTAATGTTGAAAATTTTCTAAACTATTTTATATAATTTGAAAATTTAATGCATATTTATCAGAAATGGGATGTTTCAATGTAATTTTTCTTTGCTTAAATAATATCACTTTTATTTATTTATTTTGACATTTAATTCCTTTTTAAAATTTTCTAGACTCGTTCCCCTGTATAGGAAGTTACATAGGGCAATACAGTGCTTGGAGTACTTCACGACTCACGAGTGGGCCTTCAGCAGTAATAATGTGCTGATGCTCTTAGAGAAAGTCGCTCCTGAAGACAAACAGGTTGGCTGATTTTCTCAAATCTTTTCTTACCAGATTCTAAGTTTGTCTAGCATTTTTGCTAGTTATAATCTTAATTCTAACACTGATATCTGTATTAGGAATTTTATTATGCTTGTGGATACAAATTTTGTAATTTGTGCTTAATATCAATTTTTTTTTCATGACTCTTTGTATGCATGGTGTTTAAAAGTTTTAAATATTTGAATATAATTAACTGCAAATACAAAAAAAAAAAAAAAAATCAGATTTATTTTATTTTTTGTATAAACACTGGGTTTTCACTCGAATTATTATATAATAATAAATTTTTCAAGCCTTTCAAATTAGCATATACTACCATTAAAAAAATGTCTCTCTAAATGATACGGAGAATTGTATTTTATTGCAGAATGAATTAATGTACTGCTAAAAAATTTTAAAAATCTAAATTTTTATTCTGTCACTTATTAGTCATATTTCATGAAACAATCTTGACATACTAATTTTTATCTATAGAAAAATGATTAATCATATTATGCAAATCCAGGGATAAATATAGCTGGAAATTTAGGTGTTTTTTGATATTTACAAGTGCACATTTTCATTATTTTACTGAAATTTTATTCTAGAACAAATATTTTATTCATCAATAAATTATGTTGATGACATTATGAGAGCATATTACATAAACTTGACATGAATATTGCTAGTTTAGATATTACAAAACATTATTTATTCTTATTTAACAAAACTTTAAAGGAGAATGTATGATGTAATGTAGCAGTTGTATAGTTAGTCATTCTTATTACCTACATATTGGTGATTCTAAACAGGAATATATATATTCCTGTTTTATGATCCTATATAAACTTGCTCTGTGATGTAGAATTTGGGCATTCATCTAACATGACGAATTAGAGATTTTTTCCAAAAATTGTGCATATTTTTTAAGGAAAATTTATTATTGGTAATTAAAATTAATCGTTAAACAATAATTAAAAAATATTGTGCATATATTAACAAATGTTTCATTTTCATTGTCTTTCATTGTCATTGTGTTGATCATCAACTATATCATAGGTTCCCAAAGTGGTTCAGGTGGACCCCCAGGGGTCCATAGGAGACCACATGGGGGTTCACGTAGATCTGAAAAGAAAACGGGTTCACTAGTTGTAAGTGAGGGTCCACGAAAAATTCTGGTTTTCATAATAAAGAACAACATTTTTGGCTTGGATTTACCTATCAACGTAGGCAGATAACATCATTCACTAGGCAGGTACTCAAAAATATTCGAGACTCAGTTCAAACACAGAATTGAATAGATAATAGTACAAGTGTACACCACATGTCGAGACTTGCAAAGTGCCGCCCGTGCGCCCGCTCGTCCAGGATGCTTGTTTAGACCTGCAAAGGTATGAAATGCTACTTGCGCTGTGCTTGCAATCGACAGTAGTATAAATATGAATGCCAAGAACAAAACGTTACTCATTTGTTTCCAGGAGTTTGAACATAAAAGTGTGACTGTGAGTGAATCAATGTTCACTATTCAAATCAGTGATAGAGTGTTTGGAAACTAAAGCACCAGATTTAAAAGAAAGTCTGATCAAATATAAAGCGGACATTGCGTACTTAACAGATTTGTTCATAAAATTCAATGACGTTAACTTGCAGTTACAAGGGGACAGCCTTAATTTAATAAAACAAAGGGTGTAAGTTCAGCTTTTCTTGGTAAATTGAAATTAATGAAGCAAAATATTAGTCGGCGCGAATTCTCCCAGTTTCCGCACTTGTCACAGATAGAATGTCCTGATGAGGATATTCAGACATACGCTCAACATTTAAATATCCTGCATGATGACTTCAAAAATAGATTTGAAGATATTCTGACGAGGGAAATACCACCATGGATCATAACCCCATTTGATGAAACGGAAAAGGCGAATGTGGTATTTATTACAAGAGGAGCTACTTGAGCTCAGCACCAACAAGGAACTGAAGGTGAAATTTAAAAAAGGCTATCAAACATTTTGGCTGCAGGCAGAAATCCCCGAAAAATATCCTGGGCTGTGGGAAATTGCGAGAAAATTTTTGATAGCGTTTCCCTTGTCATATCTTGTCGAAAGCAGTTTTAGTGCCGTTACCAACCTGTTAACAATAAAAAGGAGCAGATTGAACATCACAGAATGGGGATATTTGAGATTACTTCTTATAAAACTGAAGCCAAATATTGATAATTTGCTGTCAATTCATCAAGTACATCTATCTCATTAAAAGTATGACTATTTTTTTATTGTTGATTTACATTTCAGAGTTCATTGTTGATTTTTTGTCAATTGTTGATTGTTTGTAATAATAAATGTTTATAATTTTGTATAACCACAAGTATTATTTTAATAATTAGGACACAAGAAAATGTGTTACTTTTTTTTTTCTTAACACCCCCAATTTAGGGTGATATTTTTTAGGAGTTTTGGGAATACAGTATAAATGTAGCAGTAGGGGGTCTACCGAAAATAGTAAAACTTTGAAAGTGGTCCACGCGAAAAAAAAAGTTTGGGAACCTCTGAACTATATGATCACTTTCTGAATTGTATTACTTATTTACCATATCAAAACCTTATGCTGTGTGTATATTTTGTGGAAATTTTTTTGAGCAGAAAAATTTTATTTAACTTTCGGCTGTTATAATGTAATTAAGAAAGCTGCATCTATTAAATAATATTTTACAAGCATTTATAATTTATTTAAAGAATTTACTGTAAAAATTTTAAAGGAACGTCTTTAAGCTGCATCATACTCTGATCTTTTAGATATAAGCTTTTGTTTTTCTTTTATTTCAATATTTGGTGGCACTGGGAATATTTATAAACTTACCTATAGAAATGAAAAATAATCTAATAAAACTACTATCAATTAAATAGGTATATAAATTCATCAAATATTATTATTTAGGTTTGTTATGTGTTATTTTTAAATAGAGCTAATTTAAAAAATTAACTATTTAAGTCATAGGAAAACAAATGTTGTTACAATTAAGTGAATAGCAAATGTACAATTAATTTTACATATGAATTAGTGAAATGCACATCACAGAAGCATGAATTCCATTAAATTTCTGTAGTCCATAAGAATGCCTGTTCATACAACAACTATGACACATATAGGCAGGCTCGCATTCATTTTTATTACTAGGTAGAAATTTACATTGCATCAAAAATCAGGACAGTATATAAAATATAATGCATAAACTAAATACAATATGATAAATGATTTATTATTATTCATTTTGTCTTAAATTATTATTTCAAAAAAGTTTCTTTCATGTAGACAAATCTTATTAGATTGTAAAGTTGGATTAATACCCAGCTTTGCTGTATCGGATACAGATCAGCATTGATAATTATATGAGATGTTTTTGTAACTGATACATTTCTTTTCCCATTGTAATGAAACCAGGTATTCAGTGGGTATTTATACTTGTGCTTATACCGATACAAATGATTCCAAATTGAGATTTCGTTACTTTGGACAAGGTATTGATGACAATTATGGTTTTATTTTTCACAGTGATTGATGGGTGGGTGAAAATAAATATTTTACTCATGTAATTAATATTGGAGAACATGAAAGCTTGCCAGTGTTATGTGAACCATTATATGGGGTAAAGGGCCTGGGGTGAAATACATATTTTCAATGAAAAAAAATGCCAAGGCAGGACAGCAAACTAGGTTATATTGCCATAATACTTTTGTATCAGGTTATTCTGCTTTGTAATAGTGACTGAATTGGTTTTGAAGTAGTTTAAAGCAACTACTCATTTCTTTTTAAAATTGTATTATAAATTAAGTTGCTAAAAAAATAAGCAAATTTATATTTAATTAGAATAAATTAGAATGGTTATAAATATTTGGGTTTGACCCAAGTATTTTCTTGATAATTGTTAAAATAAAAATATAAGGAATAATTATAAAAAGAATGCTATCAAGACTCAGTACTTGTAGACTGAGTACTTGTATTGTACTCAGTATCTAGACTCAGTACTTGTATTGTACTCAGTACTTGTATTGTTTGAATTAAATTCAACTTAAACAAAACTAGTTTTCATGAGTGTTTTATTAAATAGGAAATTCAAGAGGTTAGAGGAAAAATTCAAATTATTGAAGAATCTGAATTTAAAAAGTTGTAATTAGCTTCTTCTGTTTTTTAACCAATGACAGACCAAATAAATAGATAACTTCAGGAAATTAGATATTAGGCTATATATTTTTTTCTTGGTTCAAATTTTGTTGCATTATTGTATTATTGAAAATATGCATATATATATCATTTTAATATTTGAATTATTTTTAATTTTATCAAATCTTTAATCCAATGTAGTCGTAGAATTATTGAGATTGGCACATGCTAAAAAAAAGATGAAAGAATAACAATAAAAATGATTATCAAAGTATAGAATGCTTTCTTAAAATCTATTAATTAAATCCATATCTGTAAGAGACATCTGTTAAATTTTCCTGAAAAAGGAAAAAATGTTAAAGAATTTTATTTAATATAGTTAAATTGGCAACTGAAAGACAATATGTATATTATAAATGTTTAATCTTTTTCTTTTTTGTAGATGTTCAACTTCGATATTAAGGCTCTGCATTGGCCTACGTATCTAGAGGACTACATCCTAGGCATTCGTCAGTTCCTTTTGAAGGAAGATCTCTCCTCCCTTCCTATGGCAAGGAAGAGTCTCAAAAGGTGTGCACCTTTTTAGTGTTTTGTTTTAAAAAAATAAAGGATTAGTAGTATCAGTAGTATCTGGAATTATTCTAAAATCTTTGCATAATTTCAAATCATACGCCAAGTATAATATTTAATGTAATTGTGAGAATTGAGGACACCATTTAAATTAAATTATATATTACAAAAATATTTCAAAGTATAGAAACTGAATATTGAAGTAATATAATATAGTATACTACTTTGTAAAACAGAATAGAATATAAGAACAATGGCTAGTCTTTGTCACCTCAATTGGATTTAAATGTGCAAAATTGATTTCATTTTTGGCATTTGTAATCACAAATATTGAAACTGTTAGAAAGTGAACTATAATTCCATTACCAAATGAATCATCTTGATCATAGCTTTGCATGTCCATCATCTTTTTTAAATGTATACTTGGAGATCATGGTATAAAATTAGAAAATACACAGGATCATTTTTGGATCTACTAAAAGATATCTCTGAGCTTAATGAAAAATCGTTTTTGGTTTATTTGAGTATTCAAAACAAGATATGAAATATCGAACAGTGTCCATAAAATCTTTCGGGGGGGGGGGAGGGAATTCTGCTCATATGATGCTGTCAACAGACTTAGATTTCCAAGCATTGGAGACTTAAAATTATTAAATGTCAAAAAGTATAAGGGATCTAAAAAGTTAGAAGGCTGTACATGTTTTAACTGTTAGAAAATATTTGCCAAAAAATATTTAAATAAGTTGTAGCAAAAAGGTTCCTGTATTAAAAAAAAAAAAAAAAAAACTGCTAGTAATTTTGAAACATTATTACTTTAATTTTTCTTGAATAAATTATGAAATTATATTTAAATTTCCTGTTAAATATTTAATTTTTCGTGTATTAAAAGTCGGTAGAATATTGGAATTGGTTGAAGTTGCAAAATTATTGCATGAAGCTTTCAATTATTTATAAACTCTTCTAAATACTATAACATTGCAACTTTTGATCACAAGTAAACAACATGCATAAGCATTAAAGAATTCTATTTCATTGTTCCTAAACACCTTCTAGGCATAACTGAAAGGCTTAATAATTTTTGTGAATTGTCAAGATGTAACAATGTTCAGGATTTCATGAGTAAAGTATTCCTTGAAAATCAACAGCCAGCTTATGATTGATTTCCTTTTGAAGAGATTTTTAATTAGTTGTATGTACTTAGTAGTGCTAAAGCTAGCTTTTTCCATAACTGCAATCTATTGATTTTGGTTCTGCATTTCATTCAGGATGATATATACATTAATATAAGCACCACCATAATCTTTCTTAAAAGTCTTCTTTTTGTAGAATTTCCTAATAATCAGGCGGGTTTATGACTCAGTATTTCCAGCTTGTTCTCTTAACTAATTTTTAATGATCTTTTATGAGGTTTTATTAAATATTACATTTATGTTACTCCTTTCACTAAATTTGGAAGAAATAAAAACTTGAATTGCGTCAACCGTAAATGATTCTATACCATGACCAGACTGCTCACTGTAGTATGCAAGAATTTTGAGGATTCAAATGGCTTTATACTAATATAGTTGCTAGGAGAACATTAAATTCTTTTCAGTTGTGTTAAAACTTGAGTATATATAATAGTTTTGAAATTGGATAAAAATTCTTGGGGCATTCTGTATATTACCTATGTCTGTATTTGGAATGTTGACATTTTTTTTCTTTTTGTTTTTAGGATATACATGTACACAAAAGCAGCGCATTTTATGTTATTGTTCCTGATGTGGAAGCTAGTGTTTATGCGCTATGACGGTGCTCGCAAGCTGTGGTTTGTTTTTGTCTCCATGATTGTTAAACTGTTTAGCATGTTACCCCGAATCACATCCTGAAGAAAGACGACACCTAGCAAATTGAAAATGGTGCACCTTCCACTCTGGAACAATTCTTGTTCTTTAGTCACTCTTCTAATGACGACTCTCTAGGGAACTGTAATAATGTCTAGGTTATTTATGTCAGAATCAATGCAGATGCTTTTAATATAGCTTTTCTCCCATCTTTACAGTCTATGCTTTCAAAGGACAAATTTCTCACTAGGTTCGGAAATTCTTTGAAGAATCAAAATTTAAATCTACAGAATTCCTGCATGAGCTGCATTTGTTTAGTGCATGGTTCTCTGAATGCTTAAAATGGACTCGGGGAGTTGAAAAACCAAGAATTGCATAAAATTTAGTCATATATTGCTAAATCAGGGTATTTTTTAATATTCCTAGATATGGAAAATATTTCTGTAATTTTTGTTTTTGTCAAGGGTCTGCAAGAAATTATTGGAATACCAAAAATTAATTTAACACCTTTTGGCTAAAATATTAAATTTGTTCTATCATATATTGTGAACTAAAAAAATTGCAAAATTACCCATATAAATGTGAAAAATGCTTTAGATTTTAATTTTCTTCCTGTAATAAAATTTATCAATGGAAGAATGTTCATTATTTATTGAGACAGCAAAAAATTTCATCGGCTTTTCTTGTAATAGTAATTTTTATTTTTGAGTATTTTAGGATTTTTATTTTAAAATTCACTCCTTATTTAATGGCTAAAAATATGCTTAAAGCATTTTCCTTTTAAATTAGTCATAATTTTTTGAGGTTTTTGAATTAAGAAATGAAAACAATATATTTTCAATATATTCCATTAAAGAGAAATTGTTCTTTTGGCTATCGTTTAAAAAATATAAATGGAACTTTTTATTTTTGAGTTTTGTTAGTTGATTTCTCAAATTATTATTTTTCTAGCATGAGAATCATGCACATTTGATGTATCTTGGAACATGCAGATTTATGTATTTTATATGTCAGCCATTGTCTTTTAGCTTATTGGTTATATCACTTCGTAATGAATTAAACTTGAACTTTAATATTTTCTAGAATGCATTTATTTCTATTGAAACAAATTGTTTTGTAGAAACAAATGAAACAATGGAGATCATTTCTCCATGTAAAGCGCCTATTAAAATTCAACTGCAATAATTAAATCATATTAATAAAGATATAAGACTTAACTACTTGACTGTTGTCTTTACATTTTATTCTACTTATTCTCTTGATCAAAATTTTAAAATCTGTGTTATTATGTACAGAAAAAAATGATACCATTTCTAACCTTATCAAAATGTGACAATAATCACCCATAAAAAGTTTAAAACCGTAAAAACTTTTTATAGTTTTACCTTATGATAGTTTTTATATTGATGCAAGACATTTTTGCTTCCAAGACAGTGGCCACTTCTTAAGAAAAGTTAAAATCTGTAGTGTATACATTAAAATTTGTAGGATATGAATGTTAAAACAAAACAAAAAACAACAACAACATTATTTTCTTTTATGTAATAAATTTAGTTTTTTAAATTTTTTTCCTAGCATTTTAGATTTTGTCATCATTTCATATAAGTATCATGCTTTGCACCGTTTACTTGTATAAATAAAATTGTTATGTTTTGTTTTAGTCTGTATTTGTAATTTATTTATAATTGTTGATTTTTTTGCCTCCCCCCTTTTTTTAAAGATTGTATTAGTCTTTAGAATGTGGTATATTTGCC
Source organism: Argiope aurantia (assembly GCA_026543865.1). Lineage (NCBI taxonomy): Eukaryota > Metazoa > Arthropoda > Arachnida > Araneae > Araneidae > Argiope > Argiope aurantia. Next base: position 295,111 of record JAPMOR010001233.1, read on the forward strand.
GAATTCCCCCTTTTCCTCTTATTTAAAAAATGCCCGTGCTCCTCATATATTAAAATTGAAGTTACAATCTCAAACTTTCAATGTTTTATTCCTGGCTGAAATTTTCATTAGGTTATTTGATGAAATATTTTAATACCATATTCTGATCCTAATATATGTAAATAAAAGTGATTCGGTTTCTATGAGGTAACATTTATTTTCCTGAATATGAATTTGTGACCGAGGGAAGTGCTAGTTGTAAGGATAGTTGATTTTGTGATTGTTGAATTTTGTTTTCATTCCTTTATGAACATTTTTATAGTTCCTAATTTCATTAAACATTTCATGGAATTTTGTTAACATGATGCGTTCATACTAATAAGCATTCTAAATAAGAAATTTTCAGTTGTCATTTCGTTGTTTGCTAGTCATAAATATTCCTTTAGGTTGTTGGTGGCTACTTTAGTTTCAACCTTCAGTAGCCTATTTTGGACAGACAGCTAAAATTTAGTTTTCATTAGAAATTTTGGGAGTATTTATGGTTGTCATTGCTCATTTATCTCATAGGCATACCTGATCAGTTTTTATTAATCCTTTGATACAACAACACATGTGTATTGTAGCAGTGGATCATTATTCATTTTAATGGGTTATGAAATCGTTTTAGGATTTAATGACATTTCAGCATGAGAAAGAGAGGCTTTTTAAGTTTTAGAACTATTATGTCACAGCCTTAGTAATCTTATTTTATTGGTGGTAATAGATATGATGCCAGGGAATACTGGGCATGACACAAATAATTCCCTTACTTTTACAGTATTTTTTTAGTAGCCTAAATTTTAAAATAAAAAACACTCTAAAATCTAATAGCTGTTTCTAATTGGAATTGTTTCTGATGAAATTTTAATGAATTGAATTTTGGAAGTTCATTGAACAGGCCTTAAAAATTGAGGATTGTTGTGTCTGTAAAATTAGCTTAGTTTTAACGTGTGGTTTTAATGTCTGGATTTTATTATAGTGATGAGGTTTGTTAAATAAAATCTTTAATATCACCTTTCTTCTTTTTCTTTTCTTTGCTCAAGATTGTAAGATGGTGGTGAAAGCCCATTGTGCAGCTCTGTTATGACATTGATTCAAATAATTAATCAAAAATGCTTCATTCTGATACTGCTTCATCCTCTAATGAGGAAAATCAAAGCAAGCCTTCAGAACATTGTTCTGTTGTATTTATATAATATGCCACCAACTGGTGTTCGATATTTGAGCTATATTTTTAGATAATGCTCATTAATCGACGATTGCCGGTAGGCACGAACAAAATGTTATTTCTGCAGCTATGCTTTTGAAGTCTTGTGCCAAGTTTACCATTGCAGTGTCTTTGAGAATTTGCAATTATCTGCTGTTCAGAGATTAAAACTATTTCGATTTTATGTATAAGCTAAGCTAGAAAGGTTTGTAAATGATCCACAATATCTTTGTATTTTTGAAAAATCATGATGAAATGTATATGTATGTAAGTTAACCAAGTTCATAATTGTGGATGTGTTAACATAGGCCTCATGTGTGTCTTCTGATGAAGTGATCAGATAATGTTCGTAAATCATCTATGCAAATTAAGGTCGATTTGAGCAGTCGATATAATTGCTTTTGTTTGTTATGGTATTAAAGACTGTAGGCCTCTGTATTTATCCTTTGTTTTGTTGCTTGTTATTGATAGCGTTTGAAAAACTTTATTTGCCTTTTGCTAATTGAACAAAGATCAATTTAATTTTGATTCAAAAATTAATATATTTTTATTATATAGTTCATAAATGTTTTCAAAATTTTATAAATTAATATATTGTGATTCCATATTAACTTTGTTTTTTAAGATTTAAACTTTCATATGAAATATCCATATATTGGACACTCATTGACTTTTAAAAATCTGTTTTTAAAGAATTACTTTAAACTATTTAAGATTTTATAGCCATTTAAATAATAAAGATAATCTCAGAATAACCTCAGATTCCTTCAAATGGGGTGTTACTTAGATTTGAATGATAGAATTCTATAAGGCGAGTTAAAAGTGTGAATAGTGGGGGGGAAATGCATTTGTTTATCAAGTTACAGAAGATGTTTCAGATGCTCTCAAACTAAATTAAAACACTTAAGCAGTGTGGAATTTTTTGGTTTTAATAATATTAGGTCTTATAAAATGGCAGTGTTGTCATTTATACAGCAATTTTTTTCTGTGAGTATCATTTAATATAAAAATAAGATTGAAAATTTTGGATTGTAATTTTTTTTTTTTTTTGCATTTATAATGTTTTTAAATAACTTGACATTGACGAGGAATTATTAATTATTAACAATTGGAATTGTTACAAAGTTAAGAGCTCTCATATGGAATTCTCAACAAAAATTATCATCGAATAAATATTTTTGAAATTCGAAAATGTTGCATTTAAAATGTATTTTCCTTTAATTATGATAATTCAGAAATAAATATAAACAGGTTAATTTTGAATGATATATTAAGAAGGGACATATGTATATGTTCTCTTAATTTTTAAAATTATTGCACTTTTTTTGTTGCTGCTTTCTTTTTTTTTTTTTTTTCATTTGAATGTTTTCTTAAAATATGAAAAAATTATTCATCCATTTTAATAGTAAAATGCTTTTTGTAAGTAACAATAATAGTTAAATACAAAGTTAAAATACAATCCAAGTCTTGTATAACCATTAAAACTTTATTTATTTAAACTCAATATAATGCAATAAATAAATTAGAATTTCTACAAACCTCTTTCAGCTCTACATCGATTTGAAATTTTAGCTACTGTTAAAGCAGTTTTTATGTTTCCTTAATTGCTGAATGGTAAATTTTTAGTACAGAAATGATTAAGCTATAAAATAGTCAGAATAACTATGGTAGGACACCAGTTAAAACAGAGCACATTTTTTGCAAGCATGTATTAGATTAAATGATGAGTGGTATTGGAGTGCATTAATTCCTTAAATTTGACTGCCATTTACAGAATATTTTGATATAGAAAAATATTATTGTATGTGTAGTCTGTGATCACTCATTTTAATCTGTTAAATGTATATTTTATAGAAGACTGTGAGAATGCATTCTTTTGTACTTAAAATGTGGAATGAAATAAATATCATGGAAAAATATCTGAATTAAAGAAAAAAAGTTAATTTTAAGCTTTAGAAATATGTATTAAAAAAAGAGTAAAATATAAATATTTGAGTATTATTCAATTTTAAGCTACTTTTTTTTGTGCTTCATTGTTGATAATTTGTGTATGATTAATTTATTAGAAGAATAATGACATAGTTGAATATAATTCTTAATTGATCATTTCAAAATTTATTATATAAGATATATTGTTATAACAAAATATTGACATGTTGAGATAATGTGTTATTTCTGTTGTTTAAGTTATTGTGTTAAACTTTTCTAATTTTGGTTTGGGAAAAATATTGTGAATCAAATATTAGGTTAAAACTATTTTTAATAATAAATTAAAAATTCAATACTTGGAAGAGAAGAATTGTAAATAATAATCATGTAGATTAAACATAGTGTGTTTACTACCCATGCCTTTAATTGGACATCTTTGAAACTGTTCTTGAATTTTGCAATATTTCTATGAGATATAGGGGGGAATTCATTTGGAGCCCCCCTTCCTGTAGTTCAATTATTTTTTTCTCTATAATGTATTGCATTTATAAAATTCTGTGGTCCTTATGGATGCAGTTTGGGAATCTTATTTGTCATAAATCAACAGATATATTCTGTAAATAGAAATGTTGCAAAATATCTGGAACTTTTGAAGGTGCTCAAGTGCCTTTTATAATGAACGCATGAGTTAGTAAGATAATTTTGCTATTATAAGCGCATAGGCTTAATATTTTTTTTTCTGTATTGATCAACATTATCAAAATAGGAAATTTGCTATCAAGGCAATAAGATGCCATGTAAGTGCCCAATTCTTTACTCTTTGCATTCTTAAAAATAAAGGATGGTTATGATTCAAATATCTTTATTCATAAGTCTGTAGAGAAAAACCATTGGTTCTCAAAACACCAAATCTTAATGATAATTGTAGATCATAAAGACACGAGTTTTCTTCAATTTTTTCAAAAATTGTTAAAAATTTAATTCAGTTATTTATAAATAATTTATTGTAAATGATATAAATTTGGGATATATGATAAGCATTGTCATAAACGTAATCATCATCTTACGTAATTAAAAATTTTTTTAAATTATTACATATTTTTATTTAATTTTATTTCTTCTATAATTATAAAAATAAAATTTTGTATTCAATTTTTCTCTCACTTTTTGGTGTATTAGTTCTGAAATTTTGCACACTTTTGTAATGTTAAAACAATACTTTAATATTTAAAAACATAATTATCAATTAGTTTAATTAAATTTTTAATTTCATAGGTGTAGTACCATCTGGTACTTTATAATAAGGAATCATAAAGTCTAAAAAAGTAGAAAATTATTAAAATAAGCATTCAAGTGTATATAATAGAAAATAATTTTTTATTAAGTCTCTTGATCCCTTCCTCCCACCTCTCCTGCTACTCATATATACCTCCAAGTTTTTTATTTTTTATTCTTATGATTGCTATTTCTCTCTACAGTACTGTGAACAAGATTACATTAATTCCAACCATCCATCATTTTGATCTTATATAAAGCTTAAAAAAAAGAAAGAAGAATGCAAGCAAAAGCAGGAAGTGTTGAGAGTGAAAATTCTCTTGTAGAATTTTATTTTGACCATCAGTTGTAATAATAAATTTTTTCCCTCTCTCTCAGTGTTGTAGAATTTTAAAATTTCGAAACCTGCAATTTTTCATCCTAAATAACTGCTTTTTTGTACAGTGTTATTCAACATTAGTACTTTCTGATTCTCATTGCAATAGTGTAACTAAAATCCAGCATATCTTTGTGAATGAAAATGTGGCACTAAACGACCTTTCTGTTTGTGTTAAAATCTTCTAAAGTACAATTTCAGCTCTTCTGTTTTATTCAGATTTCACTTTCACAAATTTAGACATTAAAAAAAAATTTGAATTATATTTCAATAATGGAAGCATCATCTGAAGCCTTTTACCTTATATGGCTATGTACGAAAATGACTCGTGTAAATGTAACATTAATACATGCTGTTTTTGATAAAAAGTAAAAAATGTGCTGAATAGATTTTGAATTCATTTCTGTACAGTTGTGTTATTTATTCTTTTTATATTTTTTATCTTAAAGAATAACAGTTAATTTTTATACCATAATGAATTACTGGAAATTTTACAATTTTTGATAGGGATTTTCGTTGTGGAAATGTCAATGATACTACAGTGAAACAAACATGCAACATAAGATGTAGTTTCTAGATGTACACATGTAGACTTCCCAGATCTGGTGGCCGAAAGACATCCTTGAAACCGAAAGCTTGGTCTTCAAGATCGGATTCCGTCGCAGAATCTAACAAGTATACGGAATGTTGCATGATAAGGCGGCCATTTATACTCATGCCACGTCAGTGCCTTGATGGCATGCCATACCTTTAGGTCAGTCATTTGCGCGCATTCCACGCCAGCATTTATCTAATCCCTACGATGAACACCTCGCCACTCAAGCCATGTTACCTCCTCATTTCCATTCACAAAGCATCGTTATCCGTTACTGAGCTTATTGGATTTTTCACCATATATCCATTGGATGGAATTTTTCGGTAACAATACAATGTAGAGGTACTGCTGCTTTGGAGATATACCAGTTATTCTCATCTATGGAACAGGTTGTGTCATCTGCACAGTGACAAGCTCAGAAGAAAGCAGTTATAAGTTTCTCAACTTCTGGAATTTTACCTTCGAGGTTAACACGTATCTATGTTTTATTATAATAGCAGTTTTAAACGAACTGCTTTTGCTTATTAGTGATTGATCCATTGCACTTAAGGCTAGACGCCTTAATTTAGAGCAACGGATAAATATAAAACATCGCTTATAGAGCCGGAGAACTAAATCTCGGAACTTTTAAATGGATATAACGAAACTCGATTGTACTCACAGTGGTGTTTTATCTTGTCTGGATAAACAGAACTCCGTAATTAGAATTCTCCCAAGTCTCTGTGTACCAAATATGAATTATTCATTCTATATTACTAGCTATACGTATTTGCGAAAACGAAATTGTACTTTCCATATGGTGCAGAAACTTGATGAATGCAGATAAAAGAAGGTAGCTGTAGATGCTTCGAGAAGAGTGGGAGGAGATTTTCTGTGCACTTTATTATGGAATGTCATTTCCCATTGAGGGGAGGTGAGATGGAATTAATTTTGTATGGAGCGATTATAAATGACCAAAATAACGGAATGGAATGATTTTGAATGACCAGCTCTAAATTTGCCAAACGTTTGTCTACTAGTGTGTCATCAAAGTTTCGAAAATGAAGAGTCGCTTAAATGATCGTCCTTGTCTAATTTTTCTTAAAGTAATGAAATCCTTCAATGATAATTTAAAGCGGAACGTTAATTTAACAAATCCTACCTATCAAATTAATTTCTCAAATGAAGCCATAAAGACGATAAATTATTTAAAATCCAAGACTGATAAATTGGAATATTGATGAAAAAGTGCAGTCTTACATATAATTTTTTTCTTCTAATTTATGTTTCTTAAAATAATAGCATTCAATACTTTAAAAAATGGGCTTGTTGAAATTCTCGATTTACTTGCAATGAAGAGAATGGTAGAGGAAGTAGTAGATTTTGAGACGCAAAGTCTATAAATTACGAATACTTTCTCTAGAAAATATTAAAGGCAAATGAATAATATCTTGTTTGTGTGAAATAAGCAGGATTCTCAAAATTGGAACTTACCTAGTGTAGACAATTGCGGGGTTATTGCTTATTTTTAAGTTTTCTTAAAATTTCGAAATATTACTTTAACGTTTCTTTGCTATCTTACTAATTCGATACTCATAGTTGGTCGAATTCACAGGTTAAATTCCTTAAAAGACAGTTACTTTGATTAAATAATCGAAATTAGTAGTTGCATTTTCAGTAAAGTTATATATTGTGATCGCAACTACTAATATAAATGTTGAATAAATATTGTTTGGTGTTTTATCTATTTATATTGTTTGAATAAAAAAATTACAACGGATGTTTTTCAGACCGAAAATATGCATGTAAACCATTGTCTCCAAAAGGCACCAGTGGAGTATTAAAGGCAGAAATGTTTAATAAGCAAAGTAAAAGAATACTGAGAGCCCCATACTGTTTAGTTACCTCACTGCATGCAATTTTGTAGTTGATGACACCCTAACAAACAAAACAACTTCAAGCAAGTGCATTAGTATTGTTTATGATGCGTTGCGGTAGGTGAAAGTAATAAAGTAGAGCACACGTTCTCTATTACTGGAATGTTCTGGAAGTGTTTGTATGTACGAAAAAATTTTATGAATATAATGCAGCTTGATTTTCAGATTATATTCTAATATTTATAACGTGTCTAGAAATTCTTTGAGAAATGTTTATAACTCGTAAGCCTGTAGTTAGTCATAAAAGTGCGGTTATAAAGTATACAAAATGTCGTTAAAGAATAAACATAGGTTTGCTTATTACAAAAATGCTGTTATTAAAACATAAATTTCAAAAACACCAAACGATAATTTCGAGATTTTTTCTGGAGCCAGATTAATTAAAATTAACAAACCAAACGATAAATTAGTTTTTCCATCTAAAGGTGTCGCCATATAATAAAAAAAAACAACCCGAATAGTTGTATTAATTTGTTTAGTTTTAATTCCTTATAAAATCAACGACTCATCCCGGAATTTTTCGCTTACTCTTTTATAAATATGTTATCCCTCCCCCCCCCCCCGCCAGTGGTGAGCGATCCGACAAGGTGAATGTAGATGCTCGGATGCCAGTGGAACAAAACATTAGTGCATTTATGCCACTTTTTTAGAAATGAAATATCATGAAATGGCGAATAAATAATGCTTCGAGCCCTCTCTGTATTTACTAACCACTGATGACGCTGGGGATGAAAAAAATTTTATCTTCAGGGCAGCAGTTAGTCTCACTACGCCATTGCCACCTGCATGAAATTCTAGACCTTGGGCTAGACTGTAAACACAACGAGTACTCAGATTTTTTATTTTCATAGTCCCATATATAAGCGTTTTGTGTGTCTTAGTAAAGAAAACCGAGTATTTTTATTACAATTTGTACTTTTTTTTGTATTATCACGCGACTGAAATCAAAATTTGACAAACAATTACATTTTTAATAGCAAGATCATAATGTTTATATTTTTATTTAAGCCTTTGAAACTATCGCGTTTACTTGTATGCTAATGTATTAATCGACAAATAGTTGAGTTTTAGATGGGATATGGCTCAAAATTTGTGAAAAAATTACACTCTAAATTATAAAACTGTGGATCAAATTTCATTTATCCAATTCATTATATTTTTCAGTTATCGCAGTTTGATGTATGTGGAAATACAGATAGTTCAACCCCTTGACGGATAAGGTTCAAAATTTTTACGGATAGATACTTTAAAAGTTAAATCTGAGAACCAAATAGTTATCTTGTATAATTAGATAGCCAGGCAAATTTCCTTATTTATGAACTTGTTGAAATTTGATATAAATCTCAGGTTTAACGTAAAGACCACATTCAGGTTTCAGTATAACTCAAAGCGTTTTTGAGTTATCGTATTTACAGTTAGACTCATGGAAGTCTGTAATTTGGAGATTCGTCAAAATTTCTTCGAATTTTTGAATTAATACAGTACTTTCAGTTTGTATACTTTTCTTATGCGAGAAAGTAAATAAATGAAATAATAATAACAATAAATTAAATGCGAGATGAATACAAACTCTTAACTATAAAACATCCACTGAAGTGTTCTTATTCATTCCATTTTTAGATATTCGTTCATAAAGGATCGTTGTGAAATGGAAAAAGATATTAAATTTTACAACTTCCTGAAAACATTCATCTACACTTTGGCGTCTCCAATGCAGAAGATTTTTCTGAAACAAAGGAAATAAGGAAAACTTCACACAGGAAAGGTTACAAATGAAAAAGAATAAATTATGTAAAACGTTGTTGCTGATCGCGTCTGATAGGGGGCGCATTCAGAGAGATTTCTTAATCGTTGTGGATTACATCATTTGTGTTGTATTATGGGCATCTTATTTTGTAGGGTTTGGATTTTGTGTATATGAGTTCTCGCAGTTAGGTCTTATATGTAGGTTACATGAGATTAGCCTGAGAACTTATTGAATGTGGGAGTTAATAATTCTTATCATCATCAGAATTTTAAGTGGGCAACTTTTCAGAACTTTTCTGTGCTATATTTAATGTATCTAGTAACAATAATAAATTCTAGGATTGGGAAGAGTATTTCTGTAAGTTTTGTGATGATAAACAATATGACTGTACAAATTTAAACCAGGTTTTATTTAAAAGACTTTTGTGCATGCTATGGGAATCTATAGTCTTGGAAAGACTCCAATTGCTATGTGATTTAATATTGATGATGGGTAATTTAAAATGATGGCAAAGGGGTGAACAACCTCCGAATGTGAGATTTTTTACTAGGGGCTCGGGCAGGGGAAGCCGCAAAGACAGTTACAAAATTCCGTTCGGAAAGCTGGAAGACAAAGGTAGATTCCTTTACATCTGCGTTACTATCTGGCAATATAAATTGCTAATGTTAAAAACAGCCAAAATTAGGGCGTGAAAATCACTTTACAGTCCCTAACTTTTAAGTTATTGCAGTTATGGAAAGACTTTAAATACAAAAGTTGTTCGTCTTAATGAGATGCTAATTGTATTTGTTTTCCTATCTTCATTATTTAGAAAGTTATAGCAAAATGAGAATTTCAATAGCGCATCATTTCCACCGACTTTGTGCTAGGTGAGTAATTTACAAACTCGTCCGATATTTTTACATTTCTAACAATATATTCCAAGCCAGTTAAAATCCGGACAAAATTACTATAGTTGTCCTGTTCGCAAGATAACATAAGCGAAGCGTTATACGCATATATAAAACACTTTTCAACAATGGATGTTTTTTTGTTTTTTTTTGTTTTTTGTTCTAGGAATCACGATTGGTGAAGAAATGAAAGTTTTTTCTCCAAATTTTGTCATGAGAACCATTGCAATAGGTAGTCTTCTTTAGGAATCTACCTGAAAACTGAGAGTTCATATCTGTTTTTCAAAGTCAAATACGAGAAGTGTGAAAAAAAAATTATTATATTTTGTCTTAGGCATCCTCTATTTTCGTTTCATCGTGATGGTAAAAATGGATAAAATTGAGAAGACGAATTTAAAATTCTGTGTCTAGACGAGATACCAGGTAAGTATTTTATTTTTAATCTGATTACACAAAATTGTTCTAGAATATAAAGGAAGTCTCGAAACAATTCTTTTTTCTTGTTGACTCGGAAATGAGAAGAAACGACAGTGCGCCTTAAAATTTTGTAAAACAAAGATCTGTTTGCGAATTGCTTTTATATCTAAGTCTTCATGTATAGAGAAGAGAAAATGCAAAGACAGTGGAACTTGGTTTGTTCGAAGCTGACATGATCAGAATACAAATCCGAATAATCAAAAATTCCAGTTAAGAAAATAAATTGAATTTAAAAAGGAATATAATGAAAGGAACGATAATTCTTCAATTAAAAGTGATAGTAAAGAGTTATTGGTTATATTTAAGAACTCTGATAATTAATATATGATTAAGCAATTTAAAAAATAATGAAATTAAGTAATTTAATAATTTTGAAACTCCAATAACCAAGTTAGTAATTTGAATAAACTAACAGTATAAGCACTTTGTTCTTAACTTTTGTACAATGAAACTTGAAGTTAAATAATACATTACTCATCCAATATATTCGAAGACTTTTCTTAATGAAAGAGAAATTTTTAATTTTATCTTTTATTGAATTCCTTCTACAGAAATAAAATCCGTAACTCAGCGAAAAATTATCCGCTAATGATCATTGAGGAAACGAGGTATAGAGATATTTAGCAAACGAAAGTTATTGAGGATTTAACAATTTATAATTTTTGATTTTGACTTCGCAAAATAAATTTGAATAGTTGGACGATATTTTAACACCATGTTAATAGGAATTTCAAAAAATCAGATAAAAAATGAATTACCTAAAAATTCGAATTATGACGTTCTAATTTGTCATTGTTTTGCAATATATAGTTAAAAAATTTATATTGAAATAATTTCTTAATTATACCAAAATTTATTATTTTCTTGAAACGGTTTTGTTAAACATAAACTACTTGATATTCATGAATTAAAAAAACAAACAAACGAAACTAAGATAATTAATTTTACATACATTTAATCTTGTTTAAATAGAATTGTATAATAATCGAACGAATTTGAAATGATAAATGATTTTTTTCCCAATAATATTAACTCTATCTACAGATTACATTAGCGAATGAACAGAACTAAAATAATGGAAGAACCGTTCTTTTTGTCTTATGATTCCACAGTGAACTTTTACTAATGCCGTCAACAACAGTTATGTCTAAATTTCGAAAAGAAAAAAAAATATTTGATAACTGTATTATAATAAATTTTTTACAAATAAAAATTACTTAGATGCATAATAGTTTTATATAAACATAATTAAGAGAAGATGCATTGAATCGACTTCAGCAATCCAGAATAATGAAATGAATTAAAATATTTTACAAGTATTTAAAATATTCATGTACTTGTGGCTATTACAAGCACAAGCTCTAAATGAGAAAATTTTAACCTGATGACATGCGCAGTTGCTCAACTTTTACTTTCCCGAAGTACCCGAAAACAGGAGGTTCGAATTCCTCCTTACCGACCTCTTCCAGAAAACCTGTAACCGGTTTTGATACGTACTTAACCCCCGAGGAAACGTTCGGATTGCACGCTCTACAGAAGTCTTCCGAAGTTCCCGAGCGAACAACACTTTATTTATCAGTGTGAGTACTTTAATTTAAATTTTTCTAATCATTTTTAAAGATTTAAGAAGTATTTTCATGAAAAAACTTATTAAAAATCTTTACTTGCCTTTTCTATTGTTTGTGTAAAAAAAATAAATTATCTTGTTAGAGAAATATTTTTTATTATGGAGCAAAACAAATCGTTTGGCGAAGTACACGTTGCCAGTTCACGTTTGATCTGTCATTCAGAGAGAAGCGGAAGTAGACGATTTTTGGTAAATGAAGAAAACGAATACAATTTTTTAAAAAAATATATGATTGTTGTATGTTTTATTACAATTTTGGGTCGAATAGGGGGAAAAAAACCAATTTAAAAATGCATCAATGAAAGTTAAATAATATATGCTGTCAAATATTATAATTTTGCATTCGAGGTATAACTAGGAAATAATTCCGAACACTTCAATCTGAAATTATGTATAAATACTCTTTTTATTTGAAATAGACATGTATGAAAACGATCAGCTGATATAATTAAGTTTAAATGTTTGTAGATGCAAAGTAAAATCTGATCTTTATGTTTTGTTATATTTCTTTAAATTTAATTCATAAGTTCAAAGCAATGTAAGCTGGTTTTTCAAGCTGCTGGTTTAAATATATTTTTAGCTTATAGTTAAAATTTCTTATTTTGGTGTCAATGTTATAAAATAATTTTTAGTTTTTTGCATAGTGTGGCATAGAATAGTTTCGAATAAAAAACAATGAAACAAAGAAAATTTCCTCACTTTTAAAACAATGCAAGTTTGTTTAAAACAATATAAATTTGTTCTTTTAAAATGGTTTTGAAAAAAAATTGGAATTGTGCATATTTTTAGCTTACAGTTGAAATTTCTCATTTTTGTATTAATGCTTTAAAATGAAACTTTTTATTTTTATTTTTTTACATACTGTGGCATCGAAGGTTTTCAAATAAAAAATGAAACAAAGAAAATTTCTTGACTTCTAAAACTTTTTTTGAATTATAATTATTTGCCAACACCTTGTTTGGAATAGAATTGATTGTGTCTACTAAAATATGCTAGAAAACTGGCCTATTACAGTGGCAAGTTAGCAGAACGTTGCGTGACGTGCTAGGTGAATGACGGATGAATTTTCTGAAATCAAATGAAACATGTCTGTGTTTTATAATGTAAATTAGATAGTAGGCATAGAAATATATTGTGTGGTTAATTTAATTTCTGCTATGCTCTTAGAAATGGTGCCTATTTTTTTTTCCCTTGTTACGTGATAATCAATGATGTATTTTAATGCTATAAAATCTAAATATAGTAAAATTTTGCTCGAAATATTAGAAAGTTATTGGAGAAAGCAATACATAGTTTTGATAAAGTTTATTAAAATTTTGAAATCGAATAATTATTAGAATGATATATATAATTTGTCTGTTTGACAAACATTTTTTTTTTTTTTTTTTACTTTCTCGAATACGAATTATAGACAAAGTGTTGTAACTGTCAAAAAATTCGAACTTGAAATTTTGAATCGAATCTCCACTTTTTAGATCCACGAGTTTGGAAAACAAATTTTTAGCATTATGTATGTCTGTGATGAAGATAACTTAAAAAGTTCTTTGAGCTAGACTGATGAAATTTGGTATATGGTATTTATATGCATTTATAGATTTTAATCAATTTTTTTTTCTCTGGAAATCCATTCAGAGGAAATCTGTCTTTCTGGCTGTCCTAATATACGTTAACAGTATAACTACAAAGCGAAAGGAACTAGATAAATAAAATTTACCAGATAAATTTAAATTGTAGATGTTATCAAATTTGGTGCCAAATCCTTCAAGGGATTGAAAGACTTTGTGTCAGTCAAATATGCAAATCCGATAACTAAAACGCAATGACTTAAATATATGAAATTTGTATGGGATTGTTGACTAGAATTTTAGTTCTGTGTCAAATTTAGATTTCAATCGGTTGGAAACAAAGCGCATGGGACAAAAATTTGATTTTTGAGAACTTATTGCTAAATGCCAGGACTATTGCTATTGCTTCTCCAAAAAAATGGCCACTGATCACATTTCACTCTAAAAATCAATATTTCGTGACTAATCCTAATTGCTCGCCAATGCCAAAGTAAGGCATTCGTGGCCTTATCCAAGACCCGCAGCTTTACGCGGTGGGGTTTTGGTGAAGTGAGAAGGTTTTTGGTGGAACACTTTCGCTAGGTTATCTTGGAAAAATGTAGATATGTTTAATTTATTTTTCCCTCTACATTTCAAGATAAAATATAGAAAGCTGAATTCTAAAATGAGAGAAACAAGCATTAATATCAAGTGCAAGATAATGTGTGGAATAGAGTTTGCATGATAGAAATTGCAATGAAGTTTGTTTAGAACATCTTTCTAAGCGACACTCGAAAATAAAGTACTAACGTTTTAATGTAAAAATCTTCTATTTCATCATAGATTTATTAAATAAAAACATTTTTATTTTAATTCGGAAAAGCTATTTTGCAAATTTAAAGTAAACGCAATGTCGCGAATCTGTGACATTGTAAAAAGTTATATAAATTTTTAACATTATAATTAATAGGAATGATTCCTGTAATGCGCGATTCGTTATAGTAAGCGATGCATGAAGAAAGTTTTATTGTATGGAATTTAAGTCTCTCAAATACTTTCTCTCGGAATTTTAATGAGTTAAAAACCAAACAAAAATCAGTGCTTCTTTGGTGATAACTTTCGATGGTATTGTCTCATAAATAAGAAATATCATTTTTCACACCTAAAAATAGAAAAATATCTTTTGAATAATACAAATTGAGTGCCAACTTGTTCCTTCCTAATTTTAGCAAATTTTAAAAATTATTATCAAGAATAATTTACGACAATATTTTTCATTGTTGCAATGAAATTCAAGCCTTTTTCATCATAAGCGTTGGCGCTTTTCTGATCAGGCCGTTTGACCAAGATGTACGGAATTAGGTATAGATATACTTAGCAGGGTGAGAATGCTCATCTCGGATTTATTTTTAAAATTTTTTATTCATTAACAACTGAGAAAATTTTGGAATATTTTTTCTCGAAAAATTCCCGAAAAAAAAATATTGTACAAAAAAAATTTTTACATCATTAAAAAATTTTTTTTTTTAAATATTTCTTTAATGATACTATTCAGTTGTCCCGCACATATTCCCTGAATTTTGGCAATATTTCAAAAATATTTTTTGCATAATTTTTAAAATCAAAATTGATCGTTGCAGTAAAATTCAAACTGCCTTCCTTGCTTCAAGAAACATTTAATCACGTGATTTTCTTCTACAGTTGAGAGTTAAAGAAAAAAGATTTTGTCCAATATCTGAGTAGTTTACAAGGGGTTTATAAAGAAAAGTTGCTGTGCCACAAAAATTAGAAGATAGATAAATCGGACAATTATATTTTTATAGCATTACAGTGTTATGGAATTATACTCTGTTAGGATTATTTAAAAGTCAAACAGAATAGGTTTAAGATTATTCAAATAACACGACTTTGATGTGAGCAAAGATTTGACTTTTAGAAATAATTTGTAGACTGAATCATGTACTTGGAATTATGTATATGAGTTACAATGGAAATTTAGCACAAACTATATTCCTGGCGAATCAGCTAGTCGTCAAAGGTGGCTAATTGTTAATATAATTGACTACGTCCGTTATTTAAAGCTAAGAAATGAGGATTTTACTCTAAATAAAATCTTTTCTGAAGTCGCAATGAATTTTACTTTCTTTTTTGATATGATAAATTTCTTTGTGGAATCTGTATTTAAAGTTTTCTAAACTATTAAACTTATTAGGAAACGTGTCTGATAAGTAAAATGATAATGGTTGCTTTTTTTTAAATGAAGGATAAGAAAGTAAAGTCGCTGTTTTCTATCAAATGTTTGATGGTGCGGACATTTGCAAGCAGATTTGATGCCTTTGACTTGACTCTTTTAAAGAATTCCATGAATATAATAACATTAAGACTATTAAAATAACACAAATGTCTATCACAATTTGATTTTTAAAAATACATCGTTAAGAAATTGTAAATATCAAATTATGCATAAGATATATAATTAAAATTAAAAATGACCAATATTTCCGACGAACTGACTGTTTGCCAAGTGGCTAATGTTTGAATGAAAATAGTGTTAGAGTTCTTAATTTTGTTTAAAATCGTTTGCGGAAAGAAAAAAAAAAGCAAATTATTCTTTTACTTTTTAACTTTTTATTGAAACTAAAACAAACAAGAATTTTTTCTTGATTTATCAGTTAACTCTACCTTAAATGAAATATATTTCTTGGTTCATTTGTAAAGTCTTTTGTATTTCATCATCATCATGTAAGCATGACAAAAATTTGATTCTCCACTTAATAACTTACGGCAATTTATATCTCAAATTTAGTTCATTTGTTGATCTAGATCTGGCCTGAAGTCTCCTTTCTAGAAAGTCGACAAAGGCCTATTTATTTTTCGTAGAACAAAGCAATGTTGACATTTGTGGACCCCATTAGCAACAGAAACCGGTTTTTTTTCATTCCACCTAATGGCAACAGCTTGAAAACAAAGCGTGTCGTAACGCTGTTTTAAAAATTAATTGGAACCGTTTAGATTGTGTTCTGGTGCTCTCTTAACCAGAGGCTCTTAAATGATTTGTTTAGATAACCTATCACATACTTCTTGTATGAAGGACATCAAAAA
Source organism: Argiope aurantia (assembly GCA_026543865.1). NCBI lineage: Eukaryota > Metazoa > Arthropoda > Arachnida > Araneae > Araneidae > Argiope > Argiope aurantia. The sequence continues at coordinate 311,814 of JAPMOR010001233.1, forward strand.
TGGTCTCTTTCGATATTTTCTCTCAGGGACGTGTTCTTCAAGGTGAGAAAGTAACAGCATAAAAAAATAGTGTCTTTAGAAAGTTTCATAGAAACGTGCTTGTCATGAATAAAAAACTGTGAAAATTAAAGACTCTCTATTATTTTTCCCTGGTGTAATTAGTACTTAACTATCCAAAATTACTGGCTTACAAAATTTATGAATAAATTTTCTGGTTTGATTACCCAGATAGACCAGACTTTTTGAATTTCACTAAAGTAGATTTTAGATGTTGATAGATTTTAGATGTAGCCGTAGAGGTCGGTCGGGAATAAAGAATCGACCAATAATATAGCAATGGGGGGTGGGGGTGCATTTTGGCATATAGACGGGTGGAAACTTTTAACACTATAAAACAACATGCACAAAAAAGTCCTCCTTCCTATACCAAATATCGTAAATTCGTCCTCGGATTAGCACTATGTAAATCGGATAGATTTTATCCCATTAGCTGCCACGATCCCCATCTGGGGATTTCGGAATTTTACGTACACCGCATGGCGCCAGAAGTATGTTTGGTGCATCTGACAGTTTTATTTCATTCTATATACATCAGTCAATATTGTGTATAACAGGAAGTGCGTATTCTGTGCTTCGTTTCTTTATAACTAACGAACAAATTGAAATTCGTCTGTAAGTTGAACGGAACAGAATTGTCATATTTGAAACATCATATTTTTGGTTTGGTTTATATATTATAATGAAATACCGTACATGAACATATAATTTAGAGGTTATAGTAACGATCTATTACTTACTCGATCTTTTTTTAATGAAATATTTTATTGATCATTTTATAATAATGCTCTTTTTCAAAAATATCAAATATTTTCAAAACAAAGCAAAAATTTGAATATAATTATACTGTTACGCAACCTTTTGTGCATATACATTTAAATTATCCCTGCCGAAAATTTCATTTGTTGGCAGTTAATAGGTTAAATTATTATAAGTTCTTTTGGTATAATTATTATAAGTTTTAATGGTTATGATTTCAGGGCATGAGGCAAGCGCTTCTAACGTTTGCACGAAAAACGTTCAGCTTATAAGGATGGCATTGAATACTATTTTTTAAGTTGTCAAAGACCAAAGTTGGCGAATGAGAATGAGGGAAGGGAGGAAGAGGAAAAATTCATACTTTTCCTAGAAGCCTAATTTTTCCTTGCTATCCTTCTTAATATACAGTTTCTTCATACTGACTTTGTAATAATTCATGTTTACATATACATAGGGAATTATGAACTTTAAAGAAATTATGATACTATATAATGCAAGAAACCTTTCAAATAGATTAAACGCATTATATGTGTTGTAAAAAGTGAGAAAAAGAAAATCCCCCCCCCCCAAAAAAAAACAAATTTTTTAAAATCAAGTGCAGATATTCTTTTAAATATGTTTTCACTGCAAACTATTTATTTATGTTAAAATAATAGTAATAAGAAAACATAATTTTATTTCTGTACTAAAAAGTAGAATATTTTTTCCTCAAAAACTTTAAAGACAGATTAATAAATCTATAATAATAAAGATGAATGTGTGAGAGTGTTTGCGCTCTGCAAGTCAAACCATTTGGGCTACGGCTAACAAATTTGACACATGTATATCTTGCAGGGTGAAAATGTGCACCTTGGGGCGTTTTCTTAAAAAGTTTTTAATTAGAATTATAATTTAATTAAAAATTAAGTAGTATTTTGACGTTATTCCGCGATTTAAGCACAAACGAATTTTAGGCCACTTCAAAATTTAAAATACCAATAAGTGCCATTTTAATAATTATACAAATTTTTCCTGTGGTAATTATAAAAAAAAATATTGTTTTCCTTAATTTTCAATAGATTACATTGTTACTAAAAAATTCAAACCGTTTGCATTGTTTCCTCAATTATCTGATCGCGTGATATTTTTTCCATTGTTGAAAGCTAAAGATTCTGTGTAGCTTACAAGACAAGTAAAAAGTAAAGCTGCAATGTCGCGAAATTTAGAAGATAGATGAAGTGGATATTTACGTTTTTAATAGCGCTACGATGTTTTGGGACTGTCTCCATTAGAAAAGTTAATGTACACGATAAGCAGAACTTAAGACAATTAAACTAAAATAACACGGCTTTTATGTCAGGAAATTTGGTTTAATCATCGACATGGAATTATAAAAAGTGATTGATCTGAAATCAGATATTTATTACCTATACTTCTGATGAACTAGCTCATTACCTGAGGCGACTAGCGCTGATAAAAAAAACTTTAATTAAATTGGAATTTTTATCACATCCATAATATATTTTCGTTTTTAATGAATGTTTAAACGCTTTTTGCTAATAACATTTTGTGCTTAATTTCCTTATAAACTGTTTTTAGTGCTTCGCACTTTTATGCTTTTGTTTTCACCTCCAGAAACTTGAAAATAATAACAGTAATCTATTTTTAAGTACGCTTATAAAAGTGTACTTATAAGTAATTATTATTATTATTTTTTTCTCCCATTATTATCTTTATATAAGTTTTAATGAATATAATTATGCAGTTTTTCACAAATACTTTAGCAAAAGGGAAATTAATACAATTACAGAATGCTTCCATTTCTTTTGTCGCTACAGACAACTGTTCCTTCTTATTGTATGAGAAAGCAGTAAGGGGATAGGGTAAAAGAAATCCAAAAAAGTCAAGCGCCATAATGTATCTCCCTTTCTTTCAGTTTTCCTGCCTTTCTAGGAATGAGGAATAGTGGCAGATGTGCTCAGTCGCATTTGCATTAATTCATTAATCAGTGCTGTATACGCGCAATCATCGGAACGGTTTCCGCATTGTAAACTTTTTCTTTGTCTATAAACGGAAATAATTTTAAATTAAAGCTTAAAGAGATATCAATAATATTTAATTCTTCCATTTATTTTCAAACTTCTTTAACAGTACAATTTTTCCTCCGTAATAGGCTACATATTAAGTAGCCAGCGTCCTGGCATAGGGGTAGCGCGTTTTCCCAGTGATCTGGGTGTCCCGGGTTCGAGTCCCGTTTTGGGTCATGGTTGTTCTTCCGTTGTTCTATTTGTGAGATGTGTGAATGTGCCCTCCTGTAAAAAGGGATTGCGCAAGCGAATGAGTGATGCGTGAGTAGCAAAGTCTTACTCTTGGCCCTAGTTGGCGCGACTATAAAAACTATAAAAACAAGAGACGCTCCCCCTCCGGCTTAAATCGTTGTCTTCGTAACAGCGGGCTGGTCTGTGGCAAGTGCCATAAGAAACAACAACAACATATTAAGTGACGCATTATGAAGAAATTTACACCAATTATTAAAGTGGTTAAATAAATGAGAAAAATTAGTTTTATTTCATCATAGCATATAATATTATAACAATGACTAAATAAAACAATTAAAATCATATAACAAAAGTCTCATATTAATTATTTTAAAAATAAATGCTGATTATATTTCGGAAAAAAAAAATATCGTCTCAATATGAAAATGCTGAGAATTCATTCAAATCCGGAACTTAGTATTTCATTTTATTCTAAGTAGGAAAACCTGTTCAATCACTTTAGTGCAAATCTTTTTCTATTCAAATTCATTTCCCGTCATATTTAAATATATTATGCAATCAAAAGTAGGCGACAATTTTTGGATTTGCGCTATTTTCTAAATGCCTGCAGAAAGGCTGAACAAATTATCTTTGAATTTCGACCGTGCAAAACATGTACTTTAACTTAAGTTCTTCTTCCTAAAGTGAAGAATTTATTACGAGAACATTTAGAAGAGCAACCAAAAATTGATGAAGGAAAAAAAGAGTTTGGTTTACCCCGTTCCGCAGAAAGCAGATGGAATTCTGAAATTTTAGAGAATAATATAATTTACTTTGGGCATTTTTGTAAATGTAGTACGTATGTTCGGGAAAAATATAATTAACAAAATAATTCCAAAATTTTTCTCAAGTGTTCTGCTTATAAAATGCAGAATTTTCAACTAAATAATACGAAATTCACAGAATATATGAAATAGAATTATTAAAACATCCTTCTAAAATATGTAGTGAATTATTTCAAGGTTTGAAGAAATAGGAGTATGTTTAGTAAATAAATTCTAATTGAACATACACTAAATAATGGAATATTTGTTAAAACTGACGAACACGGTATAGATTTTTCGCCAATAGCTGCCAAATAGTGGAAAACTGGCCAAATATTAACTGAAGAATATAATTAGGTTACCACATTCGGCAATTTATCGCCTTATAAAATATAGTTTGGCGATTGTGTACTCATATTTTTGATAATGTATGTTTAGTTTCAGCACAAATGTTTTTTGTTTAATTGAAATTTAATCACTTCAGCTTCAAGTTAAAGTTGAGATTTCACAGGAGCTGATTGAAAATTAGAGAGATGCATAGCACAATAAGCAGAATGGCTTCAGGTTTCTATAATAATATGAGTTATTTAACTATCGAATTTTGAAGCATAAACTTATTTTGTTGAAGAAGCTATTAAGAGATGAAATTTATATGAAATATTAAATTGAACATTTTAGTGTGTATTCATTCTGACTAACCAAATGAATTACCAAAGGCGACTACTATAATATGATAATAGTGATTATTTTTTAAAAAAATGTTTAACCTAAGAATTCGATTGCTTAAACCACCGAACGCCATTGCCATGATGAAAAACGAAATTCTGTTATAGTTAGAAATATAGTATAAATTTTCATTAAGGTTAAAATATTCATGCTCCTTCCATGTTAATAATACGAAAGATTTTTCTTTTTAAGAATTCTGATTTTTAATGACTAAGGAATATTTATTTTTCACGAATTCCTTAGTCATCATGAAACAGGAAATCAAAATAGAAATGCAGAATTTCTAATATGAATCTACTCATAGATATAGAAGAAAAATAACATTTCATGTAATGGGAAACTTCTATTTCTTAAGTGGAAGCATATATGTAATAAGAAATAGTTTGAATGGCTTTACAGAAGATTACAGCCTTATTGACAAATACCGAATTTTTATAAAATGGAACAGTGAAATCATTCGAAAATTCATTATATGGTCGAACCTGGGCTTTTATGTTTATTACTTTTTGAGTGTTTACTTATTTGTTTATTTAATACTAGTCACCTCAGGCGACCAGCTGTATCGCTGGAAATATTGCATATAATTAATTTTATTTAAATCGTCAAATTATCAGATATCAAATCCATGTTATCGTAACTGTCTCTCATTATTGCATGCATGAATATTTCTAATAGAGATCAGTCCCATGACAAAATGGCGTTATTAAACACACACACGCAGGCATGCACGCGCACGCACGCACACACACATTCATCTTTATTATTAATAAAGAAGAATCAATTAATTTTATAATTTTATGCGACAAATGATCTGTAGACGAGATACAAAGACAGTCGAATTAAAATAAGTTTGAGTCATTTAGCATATCCTGGACGAGAATTTTTCAGTATTTATGAAGTATTCTTATTCTTTGTTAATTTGAAAACTCTGATATTCTTGTTCAAAAACAATAATTTTATCAGATAAGGAGCGATTACTTGCATGTTGTGACTTATTGCACTTTACAAGCCCGCTGACAGTTATCTGAATACTTACATGTATAAAGTTTAACACACTTCAAAATTAGAATGCATTAAAAAAAAGAATATTTGTCTATAGAGATATATAAAGTATTTGTATAATTAGTTTACAAATATTTTTTTTATCATTTTTAAAAAATATATAATACAATTTTATTACTTTTTAAATATCACTTAAATCCCTTAATTTAGGATTTTATAGCTCGAATTTGTGTTGCTTTATTATAGCTTTTGAATAAATTATGTTTACCTATTTGCAAAAAAAAAAAAATAAAAAAATAAAATAAAATAAAAATAAAATAAAATAAAATAAAAAAATAAAATTTGATAGTTTTAAATAAATAATTTCTCTTTTATTTATGGTTTTATTAAATATTTATAATTTTAGTTTAATTAATTATTCTTAAGGATGTTAATTTATTTCGAAAAAATTTCTCCTCCTTAAAAAATAGTGCATAATTCTTCCAAATGGAATTAATATTTCAATCTCTTTTTATTTCACCAACTAATTATTTATTATTTTACCTCCTACCTAATATTTAATCTGTTTTTTTTTCTCTTTCTTTTAAGACATAAAAAACGCCGTTTCTTAAAGATGCAACGTTTATATAAGGCATTTTCAAAAAAAAAAAAAAGCACATGAGTTTTATAAGGATTTATTCTTTCTCTAATTATCTAACTCTCTGACTAATTTTTCTCACAAAATTTAAATATTCATTTTATATTTTGATCATCTTTTTTCTTATGACAAAGACTATTACGAAATATTTCATCAATAAAATATAAGTGTAATCATGTAAAAATTACCTTGGATAAGAATGATTTTTTTTTCTTGCTTTAGAAAATTTATTAAAATTAGAATTTTGATCTTCTGTCAGTACTACGAATAACAAAACGCAGACTCGTTTTAAAGTTGGCTGCGTTAGGTGAAAACTTGTGTCAAGTTAGAGAAATAGATTTTATTTTAATATTTCAAGATTTTTTTTACTTAATTTTACTTTATTTTTTAAACTTAAAAATGTTGGTATTATTTTCAACATATACAAAAAGTGAATCGTATTCTATTTTACTGTTTAATTTTAAAAAATTTAAATTCTTATTTTATCATGATCAGCATTATCTGTATGGATTAATGTATACCATCGGACATTCTCTAAATTTTCTAAATTTTAATTAATAGAAATTTATCTTTGTAAATATCAAAAACCAAAATTAATTTTATTTTAACACCTATCTTATCTCTAAAAGATTACAAAAAACTATTAGCGATTTTTTTTTCAAATGTAAGGTCAATAACAAAAGAAGTACATTGTATCTCTTAATCGCGATTATTGGCTGTGACGACAATTATTTTATCTAAAAAATTTAGAGAATATTCGACAATACACAGTATTCTACACAAACAATGTTAATCATTGTTTATTCTATATTTATCCAGTAAGAAATTTTCTTTTAATATTAAATTTGACCGATTTCTGCTTAATCTTTTAAATCTCTAATTGTTTTATCTTCTTAAGAAAGAATCCTATGGCCAATTATGTCAACTATATGAGAAGAACGTAACTAAATGATATTTTATGGGGATTTTTTTATTTATTTATCTTTTATTTTTCTCATTATTAGTTGTTTTGCGTTTTGAAATGTGTAAGTTATTAGGATATTAGTTTTACTTTTTCTATCAATCTTATAAATATTTCTTCAGCAAATATGCTATCGGTTAAAATATCTAACAACATTGTTTTCTCGTAAGAAAATAAGCGATTCACCTTCTGCACTAATCGTATACATACACGAAGAAAAATATCATTGATACATTTTTACTTTACCTGAATTCGAAAAACATATTAAAAATTGCCTGTTTGAATGTGGCAAAGATAAAATGCAACGCTTGGGACTAGATTGATGAAATTTGTCGCTTTCTACCAAATTTTGAACAAAGAAGAGCGAAAATTCAGAGGAAGTCTGTCTGTTCGGCTGTTCGAATGTACGTTAATACAATAACCAAAACGAAGAGAGCTAGATAAATAAGATTCGATACACAGATTTAATATTTATAGTGTAGACACTTATCAAATTTTGAGTCAAATCTGAAGACGGATTGACCGTCTGTCGGTCTGTATTTTCAGAAGCACGTACATGCGATAGCTCAAAAATGTAATGGCTTAAATATATCAAATTTGGTATGTGATTTTTGTGACTACAATTGTAATTTTTTGATAAATTTTTATTTGAATCGGTCTGGAAAACGCATTTAAAACAAAATTTAATTTTTGGATACTATTAACCGTATGCCAGGAATGAATCGCCAACAGTCTCGCCAAAAGTAACACAATAGATTCTGTAAAAGTGCTTAATTCATCCCATAGGTTAGTATTTCGTAATTATTGAACACCAATTCCATGCGATGCATTCTCTCTCCTTTATTTACAGAGTATGCGAGTAATGTTTGGAGAGACCATTTCCGCTGGCCATGTTTTGAAATATTTGAGTTATTGGAATTTAGTTTTATTTTTGCTGCTAATATTACGATTGTTTCTTCAGCAAATATGCTATCTGAAAAAACATCTACCGACATTGCTTTCTCTTAAGAAAATCGGCGACTCATTTTCTTACACTATTCATAAAAGTGCATGAAAAAAATATCGTTGATATATTTTTTATTTTCTCGCTTTCTACACAAAGTATACAAAGAGAAAGTACTGTAATCATAAAAAATAAATTAGATTTCGACATTTTATTTATTTATTTAAAAAGAACAGAAAGAAGTGTCTACCCAAATCTTCCTCTCTTACTCTCTGATAAAGATGTTATCCCAGAGAGAATAGCTGCGAAGTATTAAGGTTTGTCGTGGATTTAGCAGTTTTTCTGAATCTCTGGCATGATTCTTGGCGATATTTTTGGTGATTTATCCTTGGCATGCGGTAATCGTATCCGAATACTGAATTTTGTATTAGGCGCGTTTTTCCAAATCGATTAGAACAAAAAATTGTCACAAAATTACACTTGTAGTCACAAAATCACATACTAGATTAGAAATATTTAAATCATTGCGTTTTTCGAGTTGCGTTTTCGTGTTTATATTTTTCTGAAAGTACAGATTGACAGACGGCCAATTCCTGGTTAGATTTGGTTCAAAATTTTGTAGGTGTCTACATTATTGATGTTAAATCTGTGTATCGAATTTTATTTATCTAGTTCTCTTCGTTTTGTTAACTTATATTCGAACAGACGGACAGACAGACTTCATCTGTACGTATTTCGTTCTGAATTTGATAGAAATCTACAGATTTGAAGTAAGAGGAGTATACCATGTTTCTTCTCAGGCATTTCAAACAAAATCAAAGAATTTTTATTTATTTATTTTTTGTCACAGACAAACAGACATACAAACGGATATTTTCCCAAAGTCTGCTTTTCGAACTCAGTGAGGTCTAAAACGTGGAGATTCGCCAAAATCTCGAGTTCGAATTACTTGACGATTACAATACTTTCTCTGTACATGTACGAGAAACTAAAAAAGGAATTTCTTTACAAATTACCAAATATTGTTCCGTCGGAAACAAAATTAATGTTACATTCCCACTTTCATATTCCAAATTAATCGATTTTAAAAATTGAATAGTGTTTCGATAAAAGTTGTCGGATTAAATGGATTTTCCCCTAAAAAATCAGAGCAGCAGGAAAAAGAGAGACTTGTTCGTTTATCACTGATTTCAGGTGGAGACAAGCATCATTAAACTATCATTAAAATATGAGTCATTTGCTGTCTGACTTAACAACTGGTAGTTATATAAAATTCTATTATGATCGTTGCTTTAATCGATTTATTAATGAAGAGGTAATTCAATCAGACAAGACTGCACCCAAATTTAGATAATTTACTGAAAACATATCTGTATTGCTAGTAAGAGAAAAAAATGAAAGAAGTATTGAAAAAGAATTATTGAGGAAAAATGAATTACTAGTGCTTTTACAATAAAGAAAAGTTGTAGGAGGAAAAACGAATTACTAGTGCGTTCTCAACTGAAAAAGAGGCCTGGAACAATGATAATAGCATTTTGACTTTTTTTTATCTTCTATGTGATTCTTTGCTTTGAACCGTCGTATTTCTTGAAATCAGGTAAGATAAATCATGTTGGTTAACAAATGTAGAATAAAATTAAATAGAATTAATGGTTAAATAATGAAATGGCTGAATTCATAAACAATCCTTTGTGTTTTAAAATTTCGCCCTGTTTCTTTACATTCTCAGTTTATGAAAAATTTGAAAGCTTGTGACTTCTGTTAGGTTTTTCACTGAAATAGAAATTTTTGAAACTCTATACTAATTCTCAAACTTAAACGAAATTTGTAGCACCTGAATAGGAATAAAAATGCACGCAACTTCATAAATGCTTAAAAATTAATGCAAAAAATGGAATGTTTATAATCGAAGATTAAAATATTTTATGTTTAGATGATTTAGTTATATTTGTAAAACTTTATTATAATTATAAAACTTTAACATTCTGATAAAAAAATAAACATATTATGAGTAATAGTAATTGTTTTATTATTGAAGAAAATTGTTATGATGATCGAGTCTGTTTCAATATGACCAGTTCGATGTGTTAGATTTTATCTTCATTAAATTTCAAACTTAAGTTACATTCAAGTAGCAACTATGTTCTATATTTATTTTTAATTAATACCATATACACAATTATATTTACAAAGATGTGATGTGTTGGTGTTAAAATTTTTATCCTTTCGCCTGAAATATATTTATATTCATCAATACTCTATACTTAAAAACTGTATAAAGTATCCAATTATGTTCGGAGAGGAATTTTTTCGAAAAAATATTTTAATGTTTATATGATTTTTTTATTAATATCAGGATAAAATGATGAATAAAAGTGAAATTATTTCAATATATATGTAGTTTTTTTTTTTTTTAAGAAAAAGCATATTTTGATGTAAATTTTAGCATTTATTTACAAAAACTGGGATTGTTCTAGAGAAAATTTTTTTTATAGTTTTTCATTTTTCTTTTTAACATTACATTTGTAACATATTTTAGAGTGTAATTAACTATTATCTAAGAGTTATATTTAAAAAAAAAATTTTGTGTGTAATATAATTATATCAGAAATTTTTAAATTTAAAAAAAACAATATTTACATTAAATAATTCCACTTCTAGAGCATTCTACATCAAATCCATTGTTCATTACATTCTGCATAACATAACGAGCAATATTATAAATTTTATTAAGGCACCTTGATTACTTTTTGAGATATGATGATACTCGTACAGTAGAATTATGAAAAAACTCGTTCTTCAGAAAATACGTTTAAAATTTTTAAATGCTTATAAATAAATATCACTTACATGTCAATAGTTTTTTATAATTTGGCTTATAATTGACACAAATACAAAAGAAAAATATCACTGGAAACAGAGATGTACCTATTTTTTTAAACTTCAAAATAATAAAAATGCGAATTTTCTTTCAAATTAGATTTTCAACTTAGTCGGATACATAAAGTGGGGCGACGTAAATGGTCTAAATGATAGAAATTAACCATTCTTTGTATGATTTTTTCTTTTTTTTTTGTGTGGGAAATAAATCAGGGCAATATTATTCGTGCTCTAGATAAAATAAAAATTGTTTTAAAAAATTCTAGTATAAATATATCATATAAAATAATTAAAAAAACAGTATAATGGAAACATCCATCATTGTGCAAATTTGTATGTTTAGCTAGGTACAGAATCTTCAATTTCCCACTTTTCTAAATTTCTCCACTCATTATCGCTTTTACTAGCAAAAGAATCTTAGATTAGTTATAAAAAATATTCAAGAAATCGCACGCTTCTTCCAACCGCAACAAACAGCGGAATGACAAGTTCCCCGCCATAAAGACATTGGATTTTTTTTTGACAACTACGTTCCTTATTACGTAATAGTCGTGAAAAAACAATTGCCAGCAACAATTAATTTACAGTACACCTATTTTGAGTACAATTTTTTGTTCACTAGATATTATGATGGAAATTTCCATCATCATTCAAAGAAGGGTTAAAGCAAGGTTTTAACAGCAACTCGATTTTACATTTATTTTTGAATATTTATTTTAATCTTTAGAGTTGAAATTTTACAGCAAAAAATATTCTTATGCACCATTTCTTGTGCGTATATCGTAATTTGAAAATTCTTATTGTACCGTTTCTAATTTCTGCTTTCTGATTTATCTTTGTTCTTGTTTTTCAATTCTAAAGGGAATAAATCACAAGGCATCAAAGTCACATGACCAAGATAGCTATCATATCTAATTGAGTGTTGCTATATACTGAGCTATGGATTTCCTCCTGTCAGCTGCGCAGTGATTACAAACTTGGAATGAAGCAGCGATCTTCAAGTTTGTTATCACTGCGCATCTCACGAGATTTCACATGAAAATAAGTAAATCCGATTGAAATGTTTCAGTCGAACTAAGCAAATCATTTAGTTTAAACATTACTTTAACATATTTCTTATTTTTTTTTAAATCTACAATTACGTCACCACATTTGATATTATTGTTTCCATAAAGTAGTTGAAATACTAAAGATAATTTTCACATTTATTATTCTGATACGAATTGTACATTAAAAAAAAGTTGAGTTAAACGTCAAACAATCTGGCCTCGAAATTTGAATGCAATGAGACGTTTCAAACTCCCATAACCCTAGAAGAGATTTTTGTTGTCACCAAAAATTATTCATTTTTTTCTGCGTGGGTAATTATCATGACTATTATTTTTAAATATTATTTAAATGAATTATTATTTTACTGTGTGCACGACATAAACTTTAGCCTAGAAATATTTCACAATAAGTTGGCATTATTATATATTTTATTTTTTGTATCAAAAATAGTTGCATAATTTATTTGTTTTATTGCAAAATTTATTTGCCCAGAACATATTTTTTTTCTTCTGAATTGTCCTAGTTATCATAATCAGACTATTGCACAGTATTTTGAAATCTTTTAATGTAATAACGTTTCCAAAAACGGAAACATTCTGTAAATTGTACCTGTTGCAAAAGTAATTTAAAAGAATAAATTCACATAGTAAGGTTTTAAATATTAGGTCACATTAATTTTTTTTTATTTAGTAACTTCACAGCATTTTTTATCACATAAAAATCATCAAATTTTAAAAAAAATAATTTTTCTGTGATATAAATTTTATTTCCATTCAATTTTAATTTCGCATATACGTATAGAGAAAATATAATAATCGATTTAAAAAAATTCGAAATCGAGATCTCCATGTGTTAGATCACCCTGAGTTCGAAAAACACATTTTTGGAAAATGTCCGTCTATCTTCACATAGTCTATCCGTCCGTCTATATACCAAATTTGCAAATTTCTGTCAAATTATAAGTAAAATCTGTTCAGAGAACGTTCGTCAGCTCGAATATAAGTTAACACGATAGAACTCAAAGAATCTGATTTTTTTTTAATCCGGATTCTTTAGAGTAATATAATTTTATATACATAAGAGGTTAAAACCCTTTATGTATGTAAAATTAAAAACTTTACGACTTATAAGTATATGCGTTTCGCTGTTTCTTATATACACATAGAAAAAATAATACACATGCGGAGCTACTATTATAGTAGTTATTATTATATAAAAATTCTGATAATAAAAAAACCCAGTTTCTTCTATAATTGTAATTTTTGTAGGCCATCATTATTTTCTGTAAATTGTGTGATGTAAAAATCGTTGCGCTCAGAATGCAACGGATGATGCAGTGAGGTTAGACGAATTAAGCCTAAAAAATGCTATTATACTACTGTGTTTGGGAGATATTCGAATTTCTTTCTTTTTTTGAAGGAAAAATCACCGTACTAACAATGGGTATCTGGTCACGTCTTCACAGCACATATTACTATAAAATGAAATGGATATTTATTTCTTGATTGTTTTTTCTGGACCGTCGCTGGAATGAGGGGAAAAGTCGTCTGCTGTCAATAAAAGAATAAAATATTTTCTTCCAAATTGCTTTGTCTATCTGTATAAAGTTTAAGTAGCAAAATTTCCTCTATGCGGCGATTTTCCTGTCTGCAATACTGGGAAATGATTTCTTTTTTAATGAGTTTCTTTGCAACAATAAAAAGTTTGTAAAATTAGAAAATATAAGATATTCGATTTTATTTTGATGGATTTTCTACATTATTATTAATAGTTAAATTATTATTTGTTATCTTAATATGTAGTAAACATTAAATTAATAATTCACTTATAATGGAATGTCTGTCAGAAATATTTAGAAGTATAGTAAATATTTTTAGTAAATTATATTGACAAATTATCTGAATCCTGCAGCTCAAGTTGCTTCTTTTAATTTTTTAATACATCCCATTAATATTAAATAAATAAATTTGGTAAAAACCGATTTTAAAAGCATTACTTTTAAAAAAATACACTTTGAGTTAAAAGTGGAATCGTTTAATAAATTTGTTAAAAATATAATTACGTTGTAAACAAAATACATTTTGAGATAAAAAGTAGAATCATTTTCTATTCTTCAGTCACTAGCCGCTTTGGGCGACTAGTTGATTCACTTAGAGTATTGGCTGTGTTTGAATTCAATTAAGTATTTTTATAAATAATTTGATAATCATGATTCCTTCTAAATTTAGTACTAAAGTACTTAAAAGTAATTTAAGTACCGTTACTTTAGTTATTTCATATCTGTTTGGCTTTTTGTTTGCATAATTCTTCTCAATGGAATCCTGTGTGATTCCATTGAGAAGAGTGAAAATTGCAGAAAATATTAAATATTTGCATTATTTAGCATCAGCTGCACGTTGTCTTATGCATTTCTCTTACTTTTCTTTTTACTCTTCAACCACTGTTAAATATTAAATCATTTATAAAACAATGAAAATGGTTTGAATTTTTATGCAGCAATAAAAATATTGATAAAAAGAAAACAACAAATATATTTTTGAAAAAGTTATGCTAAATTCAAAACAAAAATTGTACGACAAATAAATTAGTATCATTAAAATGACATTTTCTAATTTTTAAACAGTGTAAAACTCATTTTGGTGGAATAATATTCTGAAAGCTATCTCAAAATCTTGCTTACTTTTTCATCAATAAAAATTTCAAAAAACAATATATATATATATGTAACATTTTTTTATGTGATGCAGTTTTGAAGACAGTGAAAAGATTTTTTAGTTTTATTTTCGCTTCTTTTTATTCCGAGTGGCAGGCATGATTATTCACTAGAAGGCGCGGACAAGGCAACGTCCGCCACAGCACGTTGCAAAAGCAGAAGTGGGGAAGAAGGAACGAAATAAATTATCCCTCGTCTTATATAACCTTAGATTTTGATAGGGAAAATATTTCTTCATAGTGCTAATATATTATTAAGATTCTGATAGGGATTTCTGACGCATGTCAATCACATGTAAAGGAAACACAGGGATCTTTTAAAAAGAATGTGCTTACTGGACAGTTTTTACCCTTTCACGCCGAGCGTGTGAAAGTGTCGGCGTTTAGCCGATTCAGCAATTTTATAAAGCTTGTCTTGAGTTAATTAAGTATACAGTGGAATTGGATCACGAAATAAGAGAATATTTTAGAATGAAGTTACTATGGGCTAAGTTAAGATAAAATCTTGGAAATTAATTAAATTGAAATTACAGTTTGGTTTGGTTATATTAACGTCCCGTTTGAAGCAACACTGGGGCTATTTTGTGACGGACCTCGTAATTTTGAACCACGGTCAGATGACGAGGACGAATATATATATATATAATCTAAATTAATTTCCAAAAATTTATCTTAATTTAACCCTCAGTAAAATATTCTCTTATTTCCTGATCTCATTCCACGTATGAAGCTGTGTAAAAATTACTGCACAATCAGTCTACGTATCAAGTGAAAATGGTCCCTTCGGTGCCCTTATCAAAGATCAACACGTGTATTCAATCGCCAAGTGGCCGGAAATCCCATGTTATATAAGACTAGTGATCATTTGATTCAGCCTTACTTCTGCTTTTGTTTCCCCCTGTAGCGGACGTGCCTTGTCCGCTTCTCTGCTTGTAAATAATTATGCTTTCCCTGAATGGATATTAAAATTAATTTTAAAATGTAAATGTCATCGAACCTGCATGCATTCTACTTTCAAGAATTAACACACACACACACACACACACACACACACACTGAATATCTCTATTTCAGGACAATCACCAACCACTAAAGGTATGGGAATTTTTCCCGAATTTTGGAAATTTTAAATTTTTTGTTCACTTAATTTCCAGCGATAGAATACATTATTGCTCTGAAAATAAAATCGTTTTCAGTATTTCAGTAATATTTGATCGCGTGATTTTTTTTCCATTCCTGCAATTTGGCTTCAGTTTTTCTTCACAAAATTTAGAAAATATATGAAACGGATATTTTAGTTTTTTTAACAGTGCTTTGATGTCATGGGACAACCTCGTTCAGAAAGCGTCATGTACACAATAAACAGAACTTAACTAAGACAATTAAAATAACACGGCCGTAATGGCAGACAGTTTGGCGGAATCACGGTCATGAAGTTATACTTAAATGATTTATATGAAAACAATTTTACCAATATTCATGGCTGATCGTCTGAGTCTACTAGTGTATCATATGAACCGATTATTTGTCAAATTTAAATTTCTGTCCTCAAAAGAAAGGAAATTCTAGGAATATTGAAATTTCCTTGAAAAAAATCTACGCAACCTGTCTGAGATATCAACGCTTAGTATCTCAGACAGGATGAACACAACAAGGAGAGGTGGATGCATTAGATGCTTAAACGCTATGGAGATTTCTTATCTTTTTTAAGAGTATGAATGGAAACGAATTCTAACCAAGGTCATGCGAATGGTGCATTATCAGGTTTTTTTATTTTGTGATTCGATAATTTATATTTTGGTGTATTGAGAAAAATCATCTTAATAATGCCACACATTGCCTTTCAAAGTGATAAAAGGGTTTATTTTACTGACCACAAAAGCCATTTCAAAATTTTTCATGCATGTTTCAATAAATTGTAAGAAATATAACAGTATGTACAACATTTAGAGTAACTTTGTAAACTCTCGTCTAGAAAAACAAAGATTTTTAGAATCCGTAATACGTAGTGTCTAAGTTTGAAGAAAGTATTATGAGCATTATTTAAAAGAAATATCTTCGAGTTACCTCAGGTAAAAATTTTTAAAAGATATATATTATTCTTTACTGAGTTCTGAGTGTTATATTTGGCTAGATAAAAATAAAACTTGGATTGTTTTGATTCATTTTCATTGTCAATAATTTTTTTGTATCAAAGGAATAATTTGGCAATATGGAAACGTTTATATCAATAAGGTGTTAAAATCTGAGCTCTTTTGGATGATTTTTTTCATTATTAATTATTTTTCATATCAAAGAAATAATTTGGTTTGATGGAAACGTTAATATTCCGAAAGTAATAAAATTTCGATTGTTTTGATTAATTTTCAATATCAATTATTATTTTATCAAAGAAATAATTTGGCTAGAAGGGAAAGTTTACATTCCGAAAGTAATAAAATTTCGACTGTAATGTCTAATTTTCAATATTAATAATTCTTCGTATCAAAGAAATAATTTGGCTATATGTAAACCTTTACACCACGAAATTAATAAAATTTTTCATTTTTATTAATTAATAGTTTTGTATAGTTTGTTTGTAACATTAATAATAATGTTAATAGTTTTCCCCATTAAAGAAATAATTAGAAAAATTTTAGAACGATATATAATTTTTGAAAGAATATATTTTCCGAAAATAATTGGATTTATTTTAAAAAGTTGAATAAAGACAAAATCTCATCCAAAATAAGAATGAAATCAAAAGTACTGAAACTTTTGCATATTTTCGAATTTTTTAAAGCTGATTATTTTTACATAATGTTGCCAATAAATTATCTACACTTTTATTTGTATTTATTTAACTAATACTTTTCAGGTTTTTAAAATTTTGTTCCACGAGTATTTAATTGCTTTAAAAATAAGAAAATAAACATATATTTTTCATTTATTTTTTTAAAAGTGGCAACATTGATATAATAGAAAGATTAATAGAATTGTTTTGTATTTATTTGATAAAATGCTCCGCAGTTACGGAAGTTAGATTAATTAAAAATCTAATCTAGTCTCCTTTTTTTTTACTACTTAAGAAATAAGTACATTCCGAATTAGGTAAAACTAGATCCGAAAGCTGTATTTTAAAACGATTTGATCCAATTTTTCTTTACACTATCCCATCATACCACACTACACATAAAATTCGGCCTGTAAACATTATCTTGTTTACAAGCTGGTTTATGTCAACAATGATATTGAAAACAGATCGCCATTGATTGCGAAGCTTATCAAAGTGCAACTTTGATAATAAAGTTGATCAGATAATAAAGTTTTTCAAAAAAAAAAATGATCGCACGTTTTCAAACTGTATCAAATGTCTGAAAAACTTTTGTGGAATTCTTTCTCTTAACCTTTGTATTACTTTTGGATTATTGAGATAGCTTCTTTCTTAAAGGTATGAATAGTTTAATTTTAAATTTTTTCTTTCCATTGTTGTATTTGTTCTTCATAAAGCTTATCAGAAATAGCGTTTTCCAGATTTCTGGCAATATTTAACGTTATCGGAATCATTGAAACAGTTTTTTTTTTAAATTAAAATTCCTCTTTATAATGAAGTTAAAAACAAAAAAAAAAAAAAAAAAAAAAAAAAAAAGGAATATATAAAACTATATATCCAGTTGTTCGAAATAAATATAGACCAGTTTGTTTGGATAGATTATTGACTTCTTAGGCTATTAAATTAATATCAAGGGATGCATTTCTTAAAAAAATCTTTTCACCTTGTAATTTGATAAGTTTAAAGCATATGATTTCAATTAAAACAGCTTACTGAATATTACAAAAGTCAAGGGAAAAATTGTACGGAAATGAAATTTGTGTCATTAAAAAGGTAATTATTCTAATCTTAGGATAATACAAAAAGCATTTTTTATAAGTTAATTCTTTTGAAAGCTATGAATATCAATTTCCGTAGACAAATCATAACGATTATGGCTAGAATTAAAATTACTATATGGGCGCTAAAATTGAGAAATTTTGGAGTGATTTCTCGCTAAATATAATCGTAACGATTTTTTATGGCAACTTTAAGAACCATTTGTTAGTATTTCTGATATACATCCAGAACTTTTAGAGTTTTGGGACGATTGGCATCATTTTGACGAGCTTGGCATCGGTATATAGCTTTTATAACTTCTTTACTCTAATTGAACGTCCTACTTAAGTGACATGGCGAACTATCTCCAGAACACATCTAATAATATTTTGCTGCTCCATTAATTAGCTAAGTGAAGCTTTTGATTTAGTGCAGTTGTAAAAATGTTCAATGAATGAAGCAGTCTGAAATTTGTATGACGTTTTGTTTATATTTCATTGTTCGACAATTAGTAATAAGCTCTATTTCTGTGCCACGTAGATTAGAGATTTTATATACGAACACTTTTTTGAACTTAGAAATATATACTAAAACTTGAAATTGTTCAATGTATAATAATTTTGTTCAATACACAAAGACCGTTTTTTAATGCAAATCTTTAAAAAAATTCAATATTTGGAAATTTTATTACATTTATATTGATTTATAGAGAAGCAGGCTTGGAGTTCTTTTTAACAATATCTTTTATTCTTCATGATTCTACCTGAAAATTCCGATTTTTTAAATTCTATTATTAATATTTTCCTGTAAGTACCATGACCAGAGGGAGACGC
Organism: Argiope aurantia; assembly: GCA_026543865.1. Taxonomy (NCBI): domain Eukaryota; kingdom Metazoa; phylum Arthropoda; class Arachnida; order Araneae; family Araneidae; genus Argiope; species Argiope aurantia. The sequence continues at coordinate 331,285 of JAPMOR010001233.1, forward strand.
TGTTGAAAACGAAAGCAAAACGCAGAGAAAAGAACACTTAAGATTTTATTTTAAACTTTTATAATTTTAGAATTCGCTGAAAAGCATTTTGGGTTTGGCGCGCTTTATTTATCGAGGAAAAATACAAGTCTGCACAACCCAGAAGTTACAGTGAAGCTCGAATTCTTACGATTAGAAAATAATTATTTGCCATATAGCTCAAGGAATAATATGTGGAGAACGCGAAATTTTTATTCCATTGCAATTTCTTTACGATTGAAAAGAGAAAGATAATGTAAATTAGGTGAATTACTGTATCATCACAAGGAAAGACTTTATCATTGAAATTCTTCGACACTTACAGCAGCTTAGAATTTGGGGAGGGAAAAATGATTTTCAAACTCTTAATATCGATTGTTTTCTAATTTCAACTTACGATACCGTGAGTGGAATTTCTTTTAAATTGCATTCTCTTCCTTTCTATTTCATTCTAGTTCCTGCAACTCTTATATAGAATAAAAAATGTCAAAGAAAAGGTGAAATTTTCTTTTCCTTAAACCTTTAAAAAATGAAAAATGAAAGTTGATTATTATTATTATTATTATTATTTACTATCATAAGTTTACTTCAATATAATCGACACAAAAATATCAATTAAATCTATACTTTTGAAAGAAAGTTTTTCACTTTCTTCGGTTTTCCAGACAGATGTTCAGATGACGTATTACAATTATAAAATTTGGCCCACAGATAGTTGAAATCGTAAATAAATGGACCTAGAAGCTCGATTTTTAAAAAATTTAACAAAGAAAAATCTTTACGTTAAAGATTTTGTACTGTTTTGGCTGATTTTTGTCACGAATTTTCCCATAGTAACGTTTCATAGGCTTTTAAGGGGAGGGAAAAAAAGATGCACCATCAGTAGAGCAAACAGTAGAACAAGAAACAAATGAAATTTATTTTGAATGTCTGATGCCATTAAAAAGAACTTTTTAAAAAAGCCAGTTCTTTCAGACAAATTGTAAGAATTAAAACTGAAATCTTTGCGAGTTTTATTATCAATTAAAACATTTTTGAGGTAATATCCAGAGCCTCTTAATATCTTTAATTTTAAATAAGAAACATCAAAAAGACTTTTGTATTTAATTTTTAAATCCTATTTTTCTTAAGGAGTTTGGAGTTATTCTTTGCAGATCCGTTGCAGATATAAGGCATTGATATTCTTTCTTCTTTCGTTCTTATTGGCTTCGAATGCCTCATATCTTTCTGAAATTGATTTGGCAAGGAACCAAGTGAGAATTAATATACCAAGGTTTATATCACGTGATAAACCAGGCTGGGAGAGACAATTTTATGAAATTGAAAAACATGTAGCTAAAGCGAAATTATGTTTTTTTTATCAGATCTTTTTATCAATTATAATTGGATTCTGGATCAGACGCACTTTTGATTCAAAGGCCATCATAGATATACCGCATAGATTTTATTTAATTTTTAATTTAAACATTTGTTTAATTATTAATTAAAACACTTTAAAATAAAATATATAATTTCGTCTTGTAATTATGCAGCCATCACCTTTTTTAATGAATGTCATGTAAACATATATAACAGTTCTGAAGATATCCAAATAAAAATTCATAAATTAAAATAACACATTTAATTACATTTAGGACGGACAATTACATTAATATAAAGGAAATGAACATTAAACAGATTTCGTCGAATACGTCGCAAGATTAATTCACTTATTAATATCGCAGTTATTGCATGGCAATATTCGTCAGCTGCATTCATCGTCTCACAGCTCTCGTCCAGACTACGTCGCGTCTTTCGTTCAGAGACCCGTCTGATCTCACACGTCTTTACTTTCGTTCAGACCCGTCTGATCTGTACACTCCGTCTAACAAGCATCAACACCTGTGGGCCAGCAGATGGCGCTCGTCATCAGGCGTTCGTCAATACATTTATATCATTTAAAAGTAATATTAAAAGTCGTAAATAAGTTGTCGAATTAACGCGTGTCGAAACGCCACGCCAATATTGCTGATATTGTTTGACCCGTGATCTCCCTGATGCTCCCGATGTTTAAATTCATCACCCACACAGGATATTTATTGTGTTTTAATGAACCCATTAAAATAATTTGATAAAAATTTAGCCGTACTTATTAATTTATTAATGAAATGCTTTGTTTTTGTTTGATATGGTATTTTATATTTTAGGTCATCAATGATTGACGTGACGGTTAATGTGTAAATAATTAAAAGTATTGTTATGTTATATCAATGTATATATTTTATTATGTAAATATGAAATTTGTTTATTTAAATAATTCTTTTCTAATGCCATAAATTAAAATGCAATATTTATATCAATTAAATAAATAATTAATTTTTTTATCAATAAAATGTTAAATACATTGATATTTTTATTACATAAATTTAAATATTAAGCATACTATTATATTTTTGTTTAAAATCAAAACGTCGAAGAGAACAGAACAAAAAAAATTCTATAATGCAACTATTAAAAATATAGGCGATCAAGAATAGGGGAAAATTGCTTACAAAATCCTTTTTCGGAAAAAGAACCGATATGTAAAATTAAGAGGAAGAGATCAGGTAATTTTTTTTGGTTCCTGGATTATTTTATTAAATGGATATTTTCGTTGAATCAAAAGCTCTCGAAAATCTTAGTTAAGCGTATATTGCGGAACCAAATTACTTCTCGATTTAAATTTGTTAAGACAGTTTTGTTTTTTTACTCAAGAAATCCACTGATTACATAAGGAAAACTGTTACGACAACTTCCTCTTTCAGAAAACTCAGCTAATAACATATTTTCTCAATATTTCCATACACAAACTTTGATATAGGATTTAGTGTCTTAATTCGTATTTCTTTTCTGAAGCGTAAAAATGAAAGAGGTATACTTTTAGAAATTCTTCAGCAACTTCCAGGTACTCATAAAGAAAACCACAGGTCTCAATTTTTTATTTCCTTGTAACATTTCCAAACAGTCGAGTCTCTCTAAAGTGGTTATGGAAAATCCGCACCTTTTTTTTGCAGGCATAATATTTGCTTAACCCCAAGATCTTGTTTAAAGGCCAAGCGAAGGACACAGCGCTTCTTTTTTTTTTTCTTCTGTATATTTTAATCAATGGTTTTTTTTATGTATATAATTACAGGTGGTTTTACTGCGAACCCCAGTGGTTTCACATGTTTCAAACTAATACGAAGCTTGAAGAATGTCTCTCTATAAATATTATTTGTTCCAAATTAACTACCTTTACTTCAACGTGAATTTCCTGGGTATTCCATTTTGTCCTCTTTCCTCCTTAGCATAATGTCATGAGTTTATTATTGTTATTTATTTATTGCTTATTATATATTATCTCAAAATTTCTATAAGAAATATTTCTTGTACCTTTTACAGTATTATCAATTATTTTGCCTTATGAAATTTGAGAACTGAGGTTTTGCTAAATTATTTTTATCGTAAAATATGAATATTTCTTTTTGAGAAGATGATTTATATCGGCTTCCAGTAAAAGTTTCTTTATTAGTCTTTTTTATAGCTAAAAAGTAAATCTTTTATTGCAGAATAGTCGCGTTTAGTGACCAACTATTTCGCCAGGAATTTTGATTATATTTAATTTTATATAAATCCTTTAGATATAATTTCATGTTCATGATTACATCAAATTCTCAACCCATTAAAAATGAGCCAATGGACAATAAGGCCTATTTTTAATTGCCTTTCATTGTTTTGTTCACCGTGCACATGAAACTTTCTTATGGAGACCAGTTTCATGACATCACAACACTAATGAAAACATAAATGCCCGATCAATGTATAATTATCGTGTTATTCCTTCACTTTTTATTAGTTTTGCACACTTCACTTTTTATTACACAGATATTAAGCAGAACATTTCTTGTTTAGCTTTCAACAAAGAAAGAAAATAACACGACAAAATACTTGTTAAAACAATAAAATCAGTTTGAATTTCTAAGCAACATATTGCTGGAAATTAAATAAAATATTTTAAATTTGGGAAAGTTTCGCAAGATTATTAAATTGGTATCAGTACATAGCCAATTTTTTAAATTCTAAAACTATGTAAAATTTATTTTTGGGAATAATATATCACAAAAAATTCGCCAAAATTCAGATTTCTTTTTAATTTATTGAAATTATAAATAAAATTTCAAAAAAAGTCGCTCAGAGGATTAAATTTCCGCCCACCACATTAAATGCATGCCAAATTTGGTTGCTTTAGGTCCAAAGGTCTGGCCTGAAGATCTTACACTCACTCACTCATTCACACTCTCTTTCACACATTCATTCACACTCTCTTTCACTCTTTCACACACTCACTCACTCATTCACACTCTCTTTCACACTCATTCACACTCTCTTTCACACACTCACTCACTCATTCACACTCTCTTTCACACACACACACACACGTACGCGCGCGCACACACACTCACACACATCTTTATTATTAGTGGAGGTAGAGGCATTTTTCATTTATAATTCATTTATTATCAAATACTTCCCTGCTTATCTTTTATCCTCACTAGTAATTCAGATGGAAAGAATGCAGAAAAATGAGGCTCTGTACCATTGTATCACATTAACTAGTTCTGTATATCATTAGCTTCTTCCATATATATATTTAATTACGTTTTCTATCTTTATTACCCTTCATTTTCATAAGTACTTCCTCCTCTAAACATTCTTTCGAGCGAAGAAGTTTTTATTGGTATTGTTAAGGTATTAGATTCGTTTAAGCGTCAAATAACTAGAATGAATAATTAACATTTGTAGGATTTAATTTTGATTTTGCATATTTTCAGTTTTTTCTTAAAATAGTTCTAATTTCACGTGCTAATAAAGACCATAAAAATAATCCGAATTGATTAATTATAAAAGCTGACTCGTAGTGATAATTCAAATGTTAAAATGGAAGGCAAATTGAATGCAATCCTTGAAGTTCTGCCATGGAGTTCAGTTTTATAAAATTGATTTAATTTGAGACAGATTTAATCTTTTATCTCCTACCAGCTTCAGATATTAGTTATATTCTTAAAATGAATGCCCTTGGAAAAAAATCAAATGTTTTATTGTTTTAAAATTGAGTTGTCAGTGCTCTTCTCTCATTGTCATCTAACAGGAGTTTTGATGTACCTAAATTTCACTTTTCACATGTACTCATGGGAACAATATTTTACAAGCCCCCTTTCATTTCATTTTCTTCTTTTTTTTTTGCTTTGTGTTCTTCCGCTACTGGCAACATTAGTTTCGTGAGCCCTTCATTAGGTGACATCATACTGCAAGGGAAATACGAACCATAATAATTATAAATCTATGCTCTTTATTATTTTAATTGATTTTAATCAATTGATATTATTTCGGAAATTATCAGGCATTATAACAAGCTGGAAATGAGAAACACCGCTTTATTCCATGAAAAACATTAAACAAAAGCACAAAAAAACACAGATGTACACAAGGAATATCACTTACAGAAATGATAACACACAGACAGACAACATATCATTAAAAAAATAAATGCACAGACAACAGCGCTTGATGTCATAAGTTTGCAATGCAATAAGCACTCCAAAGCGATAATTATTCTTCGTTGATCGCTTCTGCTTATACAATCTTCCTATTGGTCATGCCTCATATGGAATTCTCAAGAAAGAACTATAGATCTCGATTACTAGTAGAGATAATATCATGATTCTTAGATTTTCCAGAACTCTCATTTTTTCGACAAAGTCATTAAATTCGTCGTCAAGCTCGGGGATTGTTGATCTCCTGCCCATTTAGCATCTATTAGGAATATCCATAAATCTCTCTTCCCAGCGATTATAACTAATAATATTTCAGGAGAACAATATTATAGATTCTAAATAATAGGTTTTTATACAGGTGACAGTAGAATTCAGTTTTAAACTCTAGCAACAGATACTGCACAATGCACGGATTATTTAGTAGGGTATTAAATAACTCATAGTTACATTGTTTCTCACACAACTGTAATATCTCTGAATTAAATCAGTTGTTTAATGAAGAGTTTTCTGTTTCACAGATCCGAGCCATGAGCAGTAGCTAGTGATGTCTACGGACCGAGACGACGATGGGGGTTACGCCTCTCCCATTGAGGAGGGGGATACATCCCAGGTGTCCGAATTCTTCAAGGACAGGTGCGTCTTCATCACGGGAGTCAGTGGTTTTGTAGGAAAGGTAAAGAGCTGTTTCCGCATCTCATTTCAATCAAAAGCAATATATATCGTTATTAGGTGATTAGATTACTTACTTTTGACAAAGACACACATTACCAGATACTATATTTAACCTTAATATATGTCTGCCAGAAAACACATATAAGAATAACCTATTCCAGACGGACAGAACTGTTCCCATAGTTTGGAGTGGCTTCAATATTTCGTATCTGTAATAAGCATTTTATCTAGATATGCAAGTTGAATAGACATTCTTCGAGTGACAGACATTAGATGAAATGTAGGGATGCTTTGTGACATTTCTAGAAAAGTGATTTTACATTCATGACTGATGATTTCCTCCAGTGTCCTTTAAGTGTCCATTCAGAAAGAAATTACATTGATTGAATCCTGGAAAATGCAACGCCAATCCATGCACTTACCTATGCTTAATGAATAGTCGATGCAATGCCACGATTAGAAAAATTTACTTAGGAATTGAAAACTTGATATGGCTGATGAAATATGCTTTTGTATTGCATAAATCAGGGTATTTTGGATAAATTGTCCGAAACATTGCGGATTACAATTAAGATTCAATCGTATGGGTTTGAACTAAATATATTCCTTCCTTACAGCAGTGTACCTAATGATGCTTCTGCCATATCAATTGTTTCCAACCGGTAGAAGTCTTCAGACCACTAAGCTAGAAATTAAATCACATGCGGATCATTTCCTCTCCTGACTTGGGGGGATGCGAAGCTTTCGAGGAGTATGGAATATTCCCAGCAAAAAGGGGGAGGTCGAAGATTCACCCGAGAAATGTTTTGAAGATTGCGATGCTAAAAAGTGCAGTTTGGAACAATTTGTTTTGTGTGTTTACTTATTATATGCCTTTTTATTTATGCAGTCAGATCCTCCCTCGGAATATATGTGGCCAGTGGACTACCGATAGATATAGCTGTTAATATTTTCTATAATGTAACCATTGTCGTGTAAATCCAAAAAAATCCCAACAATTGCTAATTTTTGAAATTATAACCTCTTCTGATGACATTTAATATTATTGCAAAGCATCGTACTAACAAAAATTTCTGAACACTCATTTAATGCTGTCGATAAATAAAATAATTGTCATAATTTGCTTGCACTGCTTTTCAAAAATCACCAATCCTGTTACTGACACTTTATTTTTGAATAGAGTTAAAAAGCAACGAATTATTATTCTATTTTATTTCTCAGATGAAAACTCAAACATTTATTAATACAAACAGAAATTGTCAATGTTCTCGACTCGAAATTTGTACTGACCATACATGTTCCTTACAGGTCCTTCTTGAGAAGCTCCTACGCTCGTGCCAGCGGGTCCGTACCGTGTATGTGTTGATGCGGCCCAAGGATGGACAGGAACCACGTCAGAGGCTGGACCAATTATTCACTTGCCAGGTGAGTTCTCATTCCTTTCGCCATTTTATCCTATAACCAGAAGGCATGGTCTTCCCGACATTTTCTCGTATGCTCTCCAGTAGAGGTGTTATTCTCTTTTTTGCCCCTCTCTTAGGTTTTCTCCCGGCTGAAGAGGGAGAACCCCCGTGTTCTAACCCGAGTTGTGCCGATCAGCGGAGACATCAGCCTGCCGGAGCTCGGTCTTAGTCAAACTGACACCAATATGCTGGCGAAACAGGTGTCTGTCGTTTTCCATTCTGCCGCAACAGTTAGATTCGATGAGCCGCTCAAGTGAGTTACTGCTTTATTTTCTAGGTATTGTTGTCTTTGGAAACTGATTTGAGAGATCTATATACTTATTGGTGCTTACTTCTAATGCTGTGTCTTTATAAAAAGAATATTATTGAATGTCACATGTCTTTTAATCTATTGGAATGATGAAAGACGTGAAGTGGTAAGTTTCTTTGTTAAATTGTACTGTTCAATTAATGCTAAATTGTGCGTCCCAGTTAATATTCTCTTTGTTCTGTTGAAAACTGTCATTCTTTCTCAATAACCGATAAATTCTTTATAGGTTAAACATTTTTAAATAAGCTTTGATTTCATTTTGATTGCATTTGCCTTTCCGGTAGACACATACAGTTTTGGACATGTGGCTGTTAAATATCTCTGTTTTCCATTGAATTGATTAGAATCATCTCAGCATTATCACTCATCATAATAATTCTAACATGCTTACACAAAATGATTATTTTTATTATAAAATTGCTAGATGACTCCATGTAATTACTTCTTATATACATGCACTGGATTATATTGTAAAATTATCATCTGATTTTGGTCATTTTATATCCTATTTTATAAAGCTTGTTTGACTTGAGTAAAATAGAGAGAATTTTTCTTTCATATACACATGAAGGCTTTCTCAAATGGCTCTGTAAAAACTGTCTATATGATGGAGGAATGAAAAGGATTAATGCATAGATATGTAGCATGGGTTAATAATGCTTCTAAGAAAGTAATTTTTTTTCATGTTATGGTTTACATATCTACAACAAATATTTTATTTTTGTTTTCCCTTCTCAAAAAACAGAAAATCAAGGCCTCTTTTGATATACTACTGATATTATTTAAAATTATTATGCATTAATATTTTTCGGTGAGAAGGCATAAGAAGAAGGATACATAACCATTGTCTATTGAGAAATTTCCTGTTCTTGTTTCTTATACTTTTTAGAATAAGGATTGTGTTCTGAATTCTATTCTTTCCCCAGGAAATCCGTGGACTTGAATATGTTGGGAACTCGTCGTGTTCTGGAACTCGGCAAGAGGATGTCGAAATTAGCGGTGAGTATTAGGAAGATTTCTTTTAGTGAGCCGACTTTTTATGATGATTTCCATAAAATGACTTCTAGAAGAAGTTTTCTGATTTTAGTCTAAAACCCATAACTACCTACTTCAAATAATAAAATTTTGATATAAGAGCTGTGGTGTAGGATATGATGTAAGGTGGGTAATTCCATAATTTGTTAACTCCATAATTTACCATGACAATGATGAAGAAGCTTTAGGCGATAGGTTAATTAAGATTATCTTGGCAATTTGAAAGCAGCTTCGTTTAACAGTATTTAGTATTGATTTTAAAAACATTATTTAATGCATATGAATATGACATATTTCTGTTAAATAAAGTTATTTTTAAATTGTAACAATATGTTTGTTTAATTTTGTGCATAATAATTGTTATACAGGAATTACTTGCATCTGAGTTTTTGAATATAGTTGCAATATGAAAAATAGATGCTAATATTAACGCTGAACAGGCGTGTCCTATTTACGTTCTTTAATACTCATATACAGTAAACAGCTCATATTTGAACTGCTGTCTGCTATTTTCCTCATAACATCTGTACCGAAGCAAAATATCGGCAAGTTTACAATTTTTAGACTACTCAAATTATCAGATCTTTCATTCTTTGCCAAAGTAATTGTAAATTCTGAGGCGGTGCGCGAATGCGCTTGGATAGAACCTGGGACCTTTTCGGTTAGCAGTCCAGTAACTAAACAATTCCGCTAAAACGATCGTTCCAGTAGAAGAGTTGTTAACTGGCTTATATGCTATTCACCACAGTACTCTCCCTCCAGTGAGACGAACGATATGGATGTTGAGTGGTGATGTAATATTAGCAGTTGTCTTAATGGGCCGTCCCCAGTTGAATAGCGCCAAGCGTATGTGGGTGATAATGCGCCAAGTGTGTCTGGCGACTTTGGGTTGCTGCGCCAAGTGTGTCTGGCGACTTTGGGTTGCTGCGTCAAGTGAATCTGACGACTTTGGTTGCGGGTAGATGGCGCCACAACAGCTGTACGAAGGTTGAAGGTTCATCGTCCGAGGTCACCAATGACGCTGTGCGCGTATGCGCTAGGATAGAACCTGGGACCTTTCGGTTAGCAGTCCAGTAACTAAACAATTCTGCTAAAACGATCGTTCGAGTAGAAGAGTTGTTAACTAGCTTATATGCTATTCACCACAATTCTTTATATATCATCAACTGCCAATTAGTGGATTAATTTTGGAAACATTTAAAAAAATTTATATACGGAGTGCCTCAAAGGTCATTTACATACTTTAAAGATAAGCCAGATATTCAAAAAAAACCAATCATGTTTTAAATGGAGCATGAGGAACAACAACTACAGGACGCTGTTTGCCATTTAGTTAAAAGGATACATCAGATAAAGAATGCAACATATGTTTATGGAATACAAATGTACTTTAGCGTAACCAAGCAAGTTTCAGGAGTAGATATATGCGATGCGTATACCTTTGGATAACAAAGCCTTCAGATATTTTAAGTATTTCAAAGAGTTGCTTTTGATACTGTTTTCGACTTGTCATTGACATATCTGATGCGAATGACTGATAAAACAATTGTAAATGCTTCGCTTTAGATACTATTAATGCAAAATGGCATTTTAAATTAAATCAATTAGGAATCAAAGCGGGGTTTCATTTTTCCCTCTAAGAACCCGCTTGGAGAGTTCTCTAATAAGCCTCTAGCTTGAAAATTTTCAATTCTTTATTATCTTTGAGGTTAAAAAAATTCTTTTTTACCTTTTGTTGATGCCGCTTGTTCTTATCCAAAACAATGCAAATAATTTCCTATTGGCATGTGAAAATGAAATGCAAAAGAAATGAATGTGTGAAAACATTAGAATGAAATTGTACAGTACGGTCTACATTGTATTGTTTGTTGCTTTTTCCAGGCATTCATTCATGTGTCCACGGCGTACAGCTATTGCAACAGGAAGGAGATTGATGAAATTATTTATCCTGAAAATATTTCGCCGCAGAAAGTCATCGATATAGCAGAGTAAGATTTTATTTTCGATTCTTTCTTTCGTGAATAAGGTTATTTTGAAACTTTTTGCCAATTCAGAGATGGGAGTAATTGAAAAAAAAAATTGTGTTAAAAATGAAGTTTATTCAATAATACATTCAATTATTTGATAATGAATTACCATCCTTAGGAAAGTTTCTCAATAACACTTTCATAAAACGTTGCTAACTTACCGGTGAAAAATTTTTAATGGTGCTTGTTTGTAGTTCTACAGAGAATCTATATTTTTATCTTAAGTATATTTTGCGAAAAGCGGAACGGATGGTAGTCCGAAAGTGCCTTGTTAGGGCTCTACGAATGGTTGATTAAGACACCAACCAAGGTCAATTAACTTCCGCAGGTTGTTACCAAAGAACACATGTGGTATAACGTTATCTTGGTGAAAGGCCACCTCTTTACAATTGGCTATTTCTGGGAACTTTTGGTCAATAGTTTACTCCAAACTATCCATCTGGTTACTGGATTTAATTATTTGGTTTGGCAGCATCAGTTCTTAATAGATAGAGCCCCACCAATTAAAGATTACAGTTATCTGAGAAGGATATTGATCTTTTCGTGCCATTGATTTTGGTTCACTAGAATAACTTTAGGACTATTTTCGCACAACATTGTGATAGATAATCCGTTTATAAAGGCTCGCTATACGGCTTCAGTAATCTTCTTTTTAACACTTTCAATGCTACCGACGAGATATCTCGTTTTTCAGATACTTTGAATTACAGTTTCTGTGAGCTAAAATTTGCCTCTTATGCCAGTTTAGATAAGTTGAACTTTCTAATACATATCTGAAGAATACCTTTACTTTTTTTCATTTATTTATTTATTTTGTATAAAAATTGTCAACAGCCGGAATTAAAGGTTTGAGTAATAAATTGCATGGGGAAACAGGATTTTTAAAATTTTCACTCACTTCGTGGTATACTCAAACATGATGGTAACTACTAAAACCACTTTCTATTAAATGCACATAAAGGGTAACTACTAAAACCACTTTCTATTATATGCACTTTCTATTAAATGCACATTTTGAATTATTCTGCTAGTTCAGGAATTTGCCAATTTGAAGGGAGTGCCACGGAGTGCTTGAACTCAAGGTTCTTAAACTCCGTACAAAACAGATGAATACAGTAAGCCATGGCAAGAGATTACTTAGCAAGTGGCTGTGCAAGATAAATGGAGGATTAACTTACTAGATTGTTCAGGAATGGAAGGCATTGGTTATTAATGACCAGAGTTTTAATTTATCTTCAGAAATTGCAGATTTTCTGCCGAAGTGTTATTAGTCTTAAGCATGAAATTCGCGCAGTTTGAATTTCAAAAACCATTTGTGCACTTTTTCCTTAAAAACACGTATCTTTTTTGCGACTTAAAAAGTATTCTTGCCTTTATAATAATAAAAGAGCATCAAATGCACTTTTCGTTTTCCATGTTTATTTTCACACCAAACAAACGTAATTGAACCCTATGATGAATAAACACAAACATTGAAATTATTTATTTCCTGTAATTAAAGGATTTTATTCATTTCATGTAATCAAAGGTTGCTAATAATTTTCTGTGATTAAAGGATGTTAATTATTTCATGTAGTGTATTTCCTCTTTTTGTAATCTGTCATTCACCATTAGAATCTGTTGGCAAATAATTTTTTTAAATTAAATCTCCTGCATCTTTACTATTATATAAAATTAAATACAAAATAGATATAATAAAAATCAATGCCATAGAAAATACAACAAAAGTGTTTTGAATTCTCGAGTTGCCACTCACTCCCTAATGAAATGTTGCTTTTATTTAAAGTTATTTCTTTGAGTTATCTGCTCGTTGCATTTCACAGATCCCACATTGTGTTTATGTAAGTAGTAATTTCAATTTCTCTGCTAAAAATACCTAGTTAATTTAGTTATATAAAAGTTGTCAGTTTTCATAAAAATAATTAAAATTAAGCTTGAAAAATAAGCTTTAAATTGGTCTCATGAAATAGATAATTTTTTAAAATATTAAGACGAGTTAAAAATGTTTTTATAGGCTAATATTTTTCGAAGTTGTTCATCAAGATGTAAAATCTGAAAATAACAGTGTGAAACGTACAGTGAATGGACCAATTTTTGTTATTTGTAACCATTTAAACTGATACCACTCCAACACATTTAGTTGCTCAATAATTTTTTACCACATATTTTGAAATATATTCTTATATGGAAATATTCCAAAAAACCGGAAGAAAATGAAACCCTATTTTTTCTGTTGGCATAATTGCAAGAATAATTATATTTCCTTCCACAGACATTTGTTGATATTATAATATGATTCTAGAAATGGTTTTGCCTCTTTTAACAGTTGGATGGACGATTCCATGCTAGAAAGCATTCTCCCGAAGCTAATGGATGGTCGGCCGACCACCTACCATTATAGCAAAGCCCTGGCGGAACATATCCTAGTGACAGAGGGCCCTGGCTTACCTTTGGCTATCGTCAGACCATCCATTGTCACGGCCGCCTTCAAGGAACCCATGCCGGTGAGGCCTTAAGATCTACATTTTAACAATAATGTCCGGCATACAATAGTCCAATATATAAGCCGCGTAAGACCGGTTTTTTCTCAGAATACCGACTTTTCTGGCTTTTAAAATATTAACACGGAATACATTTATTGAAATTTCACCTTGTTACTTAATACGACTCAAATTTATGAATAAAATGGAAGCAGTCTAAAACAAATTACTATTCGGGGAAATTAAAATGTTTATATGTTAGCCATTAAAGTCTATAGTTCAGTTATTCCATAGAATATATGAAAAATTGTGCCCAGTCTTTAAATATCCTTAATCAAATATAAGGTGTAGCTATAATACTTCAGCTCTCTTAAAAATTGTGTGAAACAAAAGTGATTTGATCAAAGCTAAACTATGGTAACATGATTTACGACTCAGCGGCAAAGTCTATTCTTCAGCAGCTGGACGCAATACTTCATCAGGATTTCCGAGTCGCATCAGGGGCTTTTAGAACTTCTCATGTTCTGAGCTTATACGTAATAACGAAAGAACGAGGTTTACACTTACGACGCCAGAGATTTTCTCTCAAATACTTTTTAAAAATAAATCAAAGTCCATCCTATCCTATATATGACAAAATCGTGAATCCAATTTATGGACAAATGTATGAGAAAAAGGTTTCATTTATTCCATCGTTTGGTTTTAGAATCCGCTCTCTTAGAACCTGAAGAACATTGATATTTTACCTAAAGAAAACGAAGTTCTTCCGTCGACATACAAAAGCATTTTTACTGTCAATTATTTTAATAAGCTGACAAAATCTTCATCTGAGCCATCTGTTTATATACAAATCTTTTATGATCATAGGCAATCAATTGAAAAATACGGCACTGCTTTTAAAGATGGTTCCAAAGTCGGCGACCATGTTGGTTCAGCTGTAGTATTTGATCACATTGTACTTTCTAGAAATCTGAACAAACATTATTCTGTTTTTACCTAGGAGATTTTTACCATTTACACTGCTTTAAGAGCGATCAGACTATTATCAAAGAAAGCATGGATTATATATACTGATTCACAAAGTTCAAATGAAGCATTTTTGAACTGATCCAGACAAAGCCATCCATTTGGTATTCAGTGCAGTAAAATTATATTTTAAATCGATAGATCGTAATTTTAATATGCTATTTTATTGGATTACTGGACACGTCGGTACCCCTAAGATCGATCATGGAATGAATCGATCTAATATCTTGGAATTCCGTTTGCTAAAACTAATCAAAATGGCAAAATTTTAAAAAGTCTTAGAAATAATGCACTTAAAAAAATACAAGGTCTGAAAATTTTTGGATCCATGAGACGCGGCCCAAGAACAAAAAATTTAATCACAATCATTAAAAACAGCATACTTAGTTTATTCTATTACAGTAGTCCCATCATTAACAAATTCTCTGAAACACATCTCAACTTCTGTAATACAATCCAAACAATGGCACTGAGAATAGCATTTGGCGTCCCACCTGCACCCCCAATACCATTTTATTAAAGGACAAGAAATTCTTTCAGAAAAAATTAAACGCCTTGCAATCCAATTTTTCATCAAACAAATGACTAATTTCCCTTTCTCCCCTTTAACCAAGAATTCTGAAGATCTAAATGTTCTATTGACTGAAAAGGATAAAGAAATGCTCAAAGCTTCGTCTCAAAACCTTAATTGTTCTCCAAAGCATCTAATAAAAATACCAATTTTTCTACATTCCAGTCCCAATCTTAGTGAATTTTTTCGGAACGATTTCAGTTTCCAAAACAAAGAATTCCCAGCTTCTGTCATCGCAGCAAACTTCGCTGAATGCATCCAGAACACATTTCCGAATCATTTCATCATAGCCACTGATGGTTCAAAATCACAGCACTTCACCTCAATTGCTGGTATTTCTTGATTTCAGAAATTTATTTATCGCATTCATGCTATAAACTCCATTTTTACAGCTGAAGTTTTAGCGATCTGCCAAGCTCTGCATGAACTGACAGTCCCAAATAAAGGTATTCTAATTCTTTCGGATTATTCTGCTTTGAATGCACTTAAAAACACCAATTTCCATTCGCCTAAAATTATTCAACTAGCTTCAAAAATTTACACAAGGAAAAATCTGAACGAAAAAAATCTCTCTTCTATGGGTACCTAGCCACTTTGGTATCGATATCCAAATTATGTTTGTACCAAATTTCGTAGTTCTAGATCCCTCAGTCTGTTTTGTAAGTCGTCAGTACATATTCAGACATACACTCTCCTGTATTATTTGTAGAAATATCTCCTAACATGCAAAATAATTTGTTATAGAAATTTTAAAGTTGATAAGGGATAAGATAGCTAGAACCAGAATTCCACTCTCAAGTAAACATATCTTGTATTTATTTTAATTCTTCCACAACAGTGATACATGCTACAATTCAGAATGCACTGCAATATTCAGAAATAAAGTAAAAATAGCGAATAGACTTACTTACATTGATTAAATTAAAAATACTGCACAGAAATTTATCTATGCTGCAAAACTAAAAAAGAAAAATTAATCCTATTGTCAAGAGCGACTAACAAGTCCACAAGTCCTCTCCTACATGAAACTTTGGAGAAGGCAAACACTCCCTTGCACAGTTGCCTCCTATCTCTTTATATGCATGTTGAGGGCGTTTATGGTTTTTCTCCAATTTATCATTCACATTTATAGCCACAAGTAGCAAAGATTGTATTAAAAAGAAATGGGGAATTCACACAAAAGAGAACAACTACTGTATTGTTTGGAAGTTTCGATCGATTTCTGATAACTTGCGCTGAGATGCCGAATTACTCTAATTAGAAAACTCGATAATTTGAAATTAGATGTCTTCTAAAAGGTGTTTCTTTCATAAATATATGTGTATATTCACCACAACATTTATTTAACTGTGTTTGTTAGGTGTTTTTGTAAGCGTGGAAAACGAAAAACTGAATAATTGGCATTCTTTGCTGTTTGTTGTATACAAAATATAGAAAGAGTACTGTAATCGTCAAGAAATTCGAACTCCAGATTTCGACGAATCTCTACATTTAAGACCTTCCTAAAAGGCACATTTTTGGAAGATGTCTATCTGTCTGTGCGTTTATCTCTGACAAAGATAACTCAAAAACGTCTTGATCTAGACGATGAAATTGGGTTTATGATCTTTACCAAAATTGTAAATTTCTATCAAGTTTTGAGTAAAATCTTATTCAAAGGAAGTCTGCCTGTCCGGCTGCTAGAATATAATTTAAAACAATAGCTGCAAAAAGATGAGAACTTCAGGGATATAATTCAGTGCAGAAATTTAACATATATATTCTATACTCCTGTCAAATTTTGAGTTAAATCCTATAAGATTTGAAATTCTATCGGCATGTACTTTCACAAGCATGTAATTGCGATAACACAATGACTTAAATATATCAAATTTTGTAACTGCAATTTTAATTGTATATCAAATGTTGGTTAGTCGGTTGGGAAAAAAAGGCATCTAAAACAAAAATTCAACTTTTTTATAGAGTATGCGAGAAAATTTTGGGGAGACCATTCCCGTTGAGTTACTAGCGCGAAGGCAAAAATGCTATTCAAGCTGTAGAAAATATAAACGCCGTTTACAAAAATAATGCTATAAAATGTATAAATCGAAGATTGGTAATTAGTCGAAGGACGATTGTTAAATGTTACAAGGGAAAACTAACACTTATCACATTTTATAACTCAGTATAATTTTTAGTAATTAATTGATTACGTTTAAAGGTCATTTTTAGTCTCTATCCGTGATTAAATATATTATTTCTTTCTTCCAGGGATGGGTGGATGGTGTGAACGGACCTTCGACTTTCATCATTATGGTGAGTATTTTGATGCCATCCGTCGAATTTAAATGTAGGAAAAATAAGTAAATTTTGTTTTAAAAAAAATTACTGACGCGTTTTGGACGAGACTGTAATTTAGATTGAAGCATCCCTTAAAAACAGGAATTTCACTTCTGATCTTCGCAGTGTAA